>SSNR01000176.1:510325-563158 GCA_006937965.1 Callopanchax toddi
CCCCCCCCCCCCCCCTTTTTTATGTTAATTTCAGGTTTAGGCTGAAAATCAAGTTTTATAATAGCCAAGTGATCAAATATGGCCACTTTCACTAAAAAGTGAACTTCTGACGATTTTTCTTTTTACCAAGACTGTTAACATCAGGTCCAAAACAGAGACAAAGATCGGAGACTTCTAATCTTTGGATCAGTTGTGCGTCAGTCCATCAGCTGGACATCTTTCTTTGCCCTTTACAAATAAAAATCTGCCTAATGTACCCTGTAAATCCTGGGGCAGATTAGTATATCCCCAAACTGCTGTGCTTCCACATTCTCTAATAATTTCTATAATCCATAAATCTCTATTTGTTTGAAAGTGGCTGAAGGACAGCATGCAAAAAGCAACAGGATAGAAAGAAAAAATCTTTGAGATCAACAGGCAAACTTGTCTCAAGCTCCAAAGTCAGGAGCCAATATGGTCTTCCCGGAATAGCGACCCCAATGTCTGTCACTCAGGATTTGACAGAGACTTTTTTGGGCACAGAAAGTAGATTTTCCGAAGGACGTCACAAGTTGCGTCTGTGCCAGAAAAATACAACCACCCAGAGCGAGGCGTTGTGACTCACAGCATCACATTTAATAACTGCTCTATTGTTCTTTTCTTAAACAATCTCCAGACTCACACTTCTTGGGTGTATCGTCACATTGTACTCTTGTTTTTTTGGATGACATCTTTCTGAATCACAACTAAGCAAACAGATAAATGAAATCTCTAGTATTTCATTGGGTCTTAGTCTGTGTTTGCAGTCTGTTGTGTATTTTTAGCTGTTTGCGTAAAGCTTCAGAGGAGCGAACAGACCATCAGACAGATGTGCCCTGTCTTCACCTCGCGCTCCTCTTTTATTTCAAACTGACTCAAGGCCAGACATGGTGGCTGCCTACACGCATGATGAATGCTCATGCTAAGTGCACGTTTGTATTTCTGGGCACACATAGGGGAGCAGAGGAACACCAGAAGGCAGATATCTAATGAATTCAGTTGATTCATCATCTCACCACGACAGATAATCAGTTGCTGAAGGAATACTTTCAGATCTTACATGGACCATTTACTCCAAAGAAAAACTGTCCTAGTACGGTGAAGTTCTTCAGCTGCTACATACGAATTTACCAATTTTATAAAAAGCTATGGTCCAACTCTCGCTCCATCCTGCCATCACCTGTGAACAAGATACGTAAACTCCTCCTTAAAGCAGAGACTCATTCACAACCTGGAGGGAGCACTCATTTCCATGTCAGAATAAAAAATAAACTGTTCCTGAGTAAACTCAGGTTTATCATGCAATTACAAACTGCATGCAGGCTGCAGCACAGATGATCTATTGTACAACACAACCGCAGAGCTTTTTGCCTTGATAGTTTACTTAACGTTGCTGCAGCGTTCGTTGTGTGTTAGCAAGATTTTACTGTTTCCTTAAATTGCCAGTGTTTTCCTGTAAACCGATCGCTGTGTTTTGTCTCTGTTCAGTCAGTTAGCAGAGCAGTTTACTGCCCTGCAGGATCAGGTTTTCACATGCAGGTTTATGGAAGCTGGCCAGAGCAACAGGGCTGCAAAAGATGCTCATCAATTATGGAAGCAAAGGCTCGCAGGTCAACTACTTCTTATTGTATTGTATTCCTTTTTTTCTAATTTATTATATTCCTTTTGGGGCCTTCTGATGATTTCTTGATTCACCCTCTACAAACAGCATGTGAACGTCAGCAACCAGCTCAGATTTACGCAAATGAGCACGCCAACTCAAACAGGACTTGGCTAAAATGGGAACAATCTTGTGTAGAAGAATGTGACAGGGAGAGAGGTGCACTGGAGTAATGAAGACAAAGACAGTGAGTGACAAACACACAAAAGAGAGGAAGAAAAGCTTTGAAACACAGGCCTGGGAGATGGGTGGAGAATGAGCAGGCATGCATCATCACAAGAAACTCTTCCTGCTAATGACCTGGTTTTAGGCCGGAAACACACCATAAATGTCCAGTAAAGATGTTAACACCTACAGTTTAGTTACAACGGCGAAACTCAGAAATATGGAAAGAATAACAACACAGCATGGACACGGAGGAAGTTTGGGATGTACAGTTGATGTGACTTAAACAGTGAATGTTGTTTTCACCTACAGGTCTTAGAACTGCCTCAAAGTATGACTTAAATTAATTTGTTAGGAGAAATCTTTCTGTGAAATATTAGATTTTTTTTATTGCTTGTTGACTTTATTTAACTGTGGATATACCAGGATCAGTGAGTCTGAACAAAAAAGTTATGATTTCAGATCTTTTGAATGGGGTTTTATTGTAAATGTTATGAATATTTAATATCTTACCCGTGGAAAGCTCTTTGAACAGCTTCACTTTGGGGAAACAGATGTCAGTCATGGTCGGGGTAAGTGCAGGACCCAAGTGCAGAAGGACGGAGGCAGGAACAGGTGAGGTGAACTCAAAAACAGCTTTTATTGTAGCAGCATGGAACAGAACTGAGGGAGGAACTGGGTAGACAACAGGAGGAACAGACAGGGAGTGACTGAACTAAACAGCAGGTGATCAGGAAGACAAGACACACCTGTGGAGGATTAGCGCAGGACACAGGAGGAGGAACATGGAAAACACAACAGAACAGACAGGCAAGCAAGACTGAACACAAAAGGGGCAGGACATGACAGTACCCCCCTCAAAGGCGACATGCAGACGCCAAAAGGGAGTACCGGAGCTGGACTCTTGGACACTGGAGCTGGACTTGGGGACACTAGAGCTGGACTTGGGGACTCTGTAACTGGGTGTGGACTGTGGAGCGTCCACTTGAACCCCCACAAAGATCGGCTCCTGGAGAGGAAGGCCACTGAGGCTGCAGCGGCACTGGAAGTTCCAGGGGCTGCAGCAGGTCGCATTACCTCCTGGATGAAGTCATCCGCTGGGTCCATGGTGGTCGGTTCCTTCTGTCATGGTCAGAATAAATGCAGGACCCAAGTTCAGGAGGACGGAGGCAGGAACAAGCAAGGGGAACTCAAAAACAGCTTTATTGTAGCAGCATGGGAGATAACTCAGGGAGGAACTGGGTAGACAGCAGGAGGAACAGACAGGGAGTGACTGAACTCAACAGCATATATAGGGAGGGAGGTGATCAGGGAGATGAGACATACCTGTGGAGGATTAGTACAGGACACAGGAGGAGGAACATGGAAAACAGAGGAACAGACAGGCAAGACAGAACATAAGGGGACAGGACAATCAGCTTGATTTGATTGATGAGCTAACGGCTAGTTAGGGTCAAGACCGAAGTGGATTACTGAACATCTCCAACCTCAGAAGATGTCCCATCAGTTCACGTGAACCATACATTATAATCCGTCACACAGCTGTGAATTCCACATAACATGGTTGTTTACAGCTGAAATGTTGAGTGGAGCTAGCTCTAGCACTTTTGGCTGACTGTAGAACACTTATGGCAAGGATTTCATGAAATAACAATCTACTGTGGCATTAATTGGAGTGTTAAACTAAAAAAAAATAGTATCAGCATCAAACACTGACTTTTTTTTAGATTGGAGTTGTTTTAAAACACTTTGTTGTTTTTGGCCATGCTCAAGCTAGCTGTAAGCTCAACAGATTTCTTAAGAAATAATATGCATTTTCTCCAAGCCAAGGCCATTTCAAGAGCTATCCACAGCATGCAAGATATTATTATTCATAAAATTTCCACATAAAACTATTTCAAAAGATTTGTACTACTTAAATTATAACCATAAATAAGCTTAAATCAGCTAAAACGATGAAAACAGGAAATGTCCAACATTCTCTTCTGTTAAACATTTTAAATCCCTTGAACAGAATCTCTGAAACTCAGAGGTTAATGTTTTTTATTTAATCAACTAACAGCAAAACTTTACTACACGTAGTTTTTGACTAGTCCCTGCATTTTATCAGTTACCAGGCAACCAGTAAAGACTCCATGAACATAAACAGGATCTGACCAGGAACACTAAGTACTTTTTTTTTAAATCATGGGCATTGCATTTAATGTTTTCTGGATAAACTGAAGCACTACTGCTAAAATAATCATATCTTCATTTAGGTTTTACTAATGTTGAAATAGTTTTAGTTTGCATTGAGTTTTTATGATATTATTCACCTAATAAAATCATTTATATCTAAATGTTTTAGTCACTGAAAACAATATTTAGGTCTCATTCATTTAAACTAACTGTATCTTAACTTGAGAGCTACAGAGGGTTAAACCGTTTTTGTCACTTGTACTCCTCAGTGGTGGCGTTCTTGTGTTTTTACTTTACTCTATTACAGTATAATAAAGAAAAAGCAGAAGCGTAAACATTTTATTTTGAAGTTTGCTCATGTTTTTATAATTATAATAAAGGAAAAACAGAAGACTGAAATTTTTGTCATCCAAAAGAAGAAAAACACACACTAGATCTGAGGAGAGGCAGGCCACTGACTGAACCAGACCTCGCTGAAGTTTACAGCTTGTGTGTATTTGTGTGCATGTGTCCTTGCACATCCATGACTATATGCATCATCGTGGTCATAACCATTAGCATGGTGAGAGTGGATCTGTTGAGGGGGTGTGCTGATTCCGGGACACATCGTCACATTTTTTGTCCTGGTGTGGTCCCCATTATGCCTCTTCCCTGAATCACTATCAACCCACACACCAAACCCCCTGAAAACACACACACACACGCACACGCATGCACACACACACACACACACACACACTAACAGCAGGCACAATTTAGCTGCATCGTGTAAATGATGAGGAAAAACAGTAGAGGTGAGAATGACCGTTGCTTAAATTGGTGAGTGACCTTTTTCACCCACACTCCTATCCAGGATAAATTATCTCAGGCACACACACACACACACACACAGACACACACTCTCAACAAATACCATCTGCCTGCTCCTATATTATTAACTTTGTTGGCTGTGCGGTGCTTAAAACCCAAATAGAATAAAAATGTAAAAAACTGTCGAACTGCAAATGAAGCCTTATTGATTAAACTGCTGTAACATAAAACATCCAGGGTTTTTTTTGCATTTATTTGGTTCATTTGCGGAAAAACTTTACTTTGTAAAGTAATAATGATCATATTAATTTAAATGTAATAATGATAATAAAGTTGAACTTTTTATGCAAACATCCACTAATTGTTAGTTTTTTTTAAATATATTTTTTTCCCTTCCAGTTAACTCCAGTGCGGGATATTAAAATTTAAATATAATAAAACTTAAGACATGGGATCATTGTCTTTTAAACATTTCTAACACAAAGGCATGAATAAGAGCTGGAGCTCGAGCAGAGAGAGCCAATCAAATGATTATGTCGATTTTTTCTTTATAACTTTGTGAAACTAAACAGCAGCCTGGAGGAAGGGTGGACTTTTAGTCTATTTTAGTTTAGATAAACTTAAATATGACATCACTGACGAGATCAGATTGAAATTGTTTGGATGAAATCTGATTTATTTATTCATGATTTTATATAACTATATATTGGTTTATAAGTTTTTAATTCAAATATTTATGATTTTCTATTTTCAGAAAAGATGAACTGAATGTTACTTATTTTTTTTATGGAAATTGAATGTGAATTAGACACTTTAACAGAAAAATAATGAGTCATAAGGATGACGGTTTGTAGGAAACATGCACTGACTGACATGTTGGCTTCTTTTGCACATTATTATATGTATTTTAGTAATTATAATACCTTTTAAAAATGTACCCAGAGAGTAATGATACCACAAAGAAGTAAATACCTCACACTTAACTTTCTGAGTTTAGTTTTTTAATCAATCAAAACACGTAAACAGTTTTTTCCATTGAAAAATACAAAAACAATCATCAACATCACAGCTTGTTTAACATTTTAACCCTTCAGAAACGTACAGTCATAAATCAGGCGTTTGATGAGGAACTCGGTGGACGACGCAGATCACAGGTTGGGTTGATGAGGATGTCAGCAACATGTTTGTTTACTGGAGTCAGAGAGATGAAGCTCCATCACCAGAGTGTGCGCGGTTAGATTGACATGATCTGCATATATTTATTAGTAAAAAAGGTTTTTAAATTCAGATTCTTTAAAAAATATTTTTCTCATTCTGTAAAAGAACTTGTTTGACATTAAAGCTGGAGACAAATAATCTGAACAAACACAATCACACGCTAAAGCTGAGTGAGGAGACAACAGATCCGGTGGTTTTTCTCTGTGTCGGTTTGGACTTCCAGACTAAAAACCTGTTTAACACGAAGGCTCTGCTTAGAGACACGGTCCAGCTGGTCTCTGCAGGACTTTGGTTTTTTTTTGCTTCCACTCACACACCCACTACAAACCTAAAACACACCATAAGACTCTAAATCTAAGTCTTCTCTTTTTGTTTGGTGTGGAGCATCTTTTGGGACGAGTTTTCAGAAGAAGAAACAGGTGGAAACACGAGGAACAATAAAGTGGATATTCTAACCTCTTCTATCGCCACAAACTGGCTTTTTGTTATGAAAAAGTACAAATCCAGCTAGTTTAAGTGGTTTATGTACAGTGTGATATTTACAAGTGACTGTGGTAGTTTGCTGGTGTCTCACAGAACTCTTAAAGATCTCTCCATCCTCTCTGTTAATCTAAACCTTTCTCTTTTGGTGGTGCCACAAATCCCCAGGTTTAATCCGCCAGGATAATGTGGGTTGTGAGCATTATCAGAGCGCCAGGTTTCTGCCTTCTTATCGTCACTGTAAAGTCAGTTTTCATATTAAGATTCCTGCAGCTGCTATCCTAATCTACCTCTCTGCTAGAACCCGTCTGACCTCTACTCTTTGAAACAGCTTCCTGCTGCCTCGTCCGTCTCCTGCGTCAGTGTTTCCCCCCCTGAACGTCCAGGAGGCACTGAAAGGAACCAAGATGCAGTTTTGAGTTGAAATAAGAAAGAGCAGGAGGAGAAATCAGAGGAAAGGAAATGTGTGTGAGGAGAAAAGAGCTCAAGTTAAAAGCAAATGGAGTGAAAACATTACTATGGAGACGGAGAGGAGGTGGAGTGTTGATGGAGTGATGGTTAAAGAGGAGGATGACGGGAAAGCTGCACCGTCGTAGCTGGGAGCGCATTCCAGCTCGAAGCAGTTGATAGAGGAGTCTTCGTTGCCGTAGTTGGCCCAGTATTCTTCTGGATCCAGTTTGGGAAGCGCCGCCTCGTCCTCTGACAGCTCATACTTGGACGGCTGGGTGTCGGGGCCGACTTTTGGGACGTATTGAGGCTTTCCTGCAAATGGGAAGGTCTTCACAGTCTCTGAGCTCTTCTGGTACGAGGACTTTGATGAAGAGGCGGGCTTGTGCTTGGAGAACCACCAGCGGGTCTTGGTGCTGAAGGTGGTTGTGGTGGAACCAGCCAGGGAGCCTGGGTCGGGTAGAGGGCAGAGGGCGAAGTCCATCTCACGCATGAATCTGAGGTCCTGACCGCGACGCTGGGAGGGGGAGGTGCACACAACGTCAGAGGAGGAGATCCGGGCCTTACGGAACCACTCCCACAGGGGGCGGGCCTCGCAGCCACAGGACCAGGGGTTACTGTTGAGGCGAAGGAACTGGATGCCCTGTGTGTCTTTCATGGCCTGGCCTGGCAGCTCAGCCAGAGAGTTGTTGAAAAGGTAAAGGATGGTCAGACGGCCCAGATCGCGGAAAGCCCGACGGTTCACTTGTCTGATGCGGTTGTCATGGATAAGGAGGCGGTCCAGGTTGACCAAGCCTCTGAAGACATTCTCGGAGAGGGCGCGGATACGATTCCCATGCAGGAAGAGATGAGTTAGGTTGACCAGATCTGAGAACAGGTCATCCTGCAGGAAATGAAGCTGATTTTCCTGCAGGAAAATAAAAACACAAGAAGGTTGGTTGGTTGGTGCAACCTGATGTTTTGTTTTGTTAACATTTAACTTGCAAAACTGTAGAAAAATCTCAGGTTTAAAGCAAAAGTTTTACCAAGCAGTGACCTTGATTACAACTAAATGTTGAAATCGGTTAGAAGAATGCCTACCATTACATTTAAACAGCTTTATACAACGGTCAGCTGTAACCTGGATAGTCTGTCTGACTGTGGGAAGTGTTGTCACTCATTCCCTGAAAGGATATCTTGGCAGGAAATTAATGTTTAATCGGAACAAAGACTGAGTTCAAGGGGAACTGATATCTCACTGTCAGCAGCCAAAAGCTGAAAAACCAACTGGACCAGAGAGGGAAAGAATATTTGAAAGATTTCAAAATTAAACAATGACTAAATTATCCAAAAAGTAAAACATGTAAAGTTGACATTACTATTTGTTTTTGTGTGATTTAGTGTGTTCTTCATTATTAAGTGTGATCAGAAGCTTTAAAACTATTATTTTTAATGATTTTATCAGAACACATTTTTCACATTAAAAACCTACAAGATATTTAAAGTGAGGTTTTATGTTTTTGTTTTGCTATTTGTTTAAAATGTTACACGTTTTGAGTTTGATTTTTTGCAAAACCTTTTCTTTGTGTGTTTTTATTGTTTGTTGCAAGATGTCCTTTTTTATTTGGCTTCTTCTAACTGTGTGGGCTCATGTTCTGTTTAATATCAGATGTATCTTCTGATGACCTGAACCTGAGTAATCCGTTATAATTACATGAGAAAAACCTCTTTACTGCCTACACGTGTTGCCTTGGTTTTTCTGCGTTTTGAGATTGATTTATTCCCAGTTTGTGATGCGATGTGCTGAACTCACTGAACCTTCTTAGAAGTAATCCTCCAGCATGTGCAGAGTGAAGGCTTCAGTGTGTGTGTGTGGGTGTGCAGCCTGGATGTGGACTGATGTGTCAGTAAATAAATTCTGCAACATGACTGTGAAGGCATCAAGCATGCATATTAAAGTGTCTAAAGTGGGTTTTCTTTCTAGGCATTTGTGCACTGAGAAGCTGGTTTTACCTGCAGGTAGAGAAACTGCAGGCTGTACAGTTTGTGGAAGATGTCATGGGGGAGAGTGGCCAGCTTGCAGCGATGCATGTGCAGGCTCTGCAACTTCTCCAAGCCCCTGAATGCTCCACCTTCCAGGTGCCTCAGCGAGGGATTGTTACCCAGATCCAACTCCTCCAGGATCCGGAGGTTACTGAAGGCGCCGGCCTCAATCCAAGTGATGTTGTTGCTGTACAGCCAGAGCACCTGCAGGGGAATTCAGAGAATATATAAAGGATTGGATTAAAGATTACTGAAAATTAAGTGAATATCTGTCTGATTAGGGAGGTATGAACACCACAATCACCTGAGTCTCAAAGCCAAAAGAGTCTGCGCGAAGCTCCGTGATGCGGTTGTTCTGCAGGAAAACCCGTTGTGAGTCATAGGGCACACCGGCCGGTACCGTGGCGAGGTTCTGGGACTGGCAGCTGACCGTCATGGGCGAAGAGTAACACACACACAGCCTGGGGCATGCAGTAACTCCGCTTGGCTTCACCACCACCAGCCACAGAATCAGCCACAGGGACAAACCACCTGAGCACAGAAGAGGGAGGAAAGCAGGGGTTAAATCTCAAAAAGTTGATTGTTGTGATTTGGAAAAACTCTGCAGTGTGTGAATGAGTGAAGGACAAAAACTGAGAGGTTTATTTCAGGAGCTTTTCTGTCTATCACGGTTGTTGTTGTGATTCTTTCTGGCTCTGCTGTGATCTCAGCCGTGACGTTTCGTGTTTCATGTATAATTCAAACAAAAATCATTCACCTATTCAAGCTGATCACATTACACAGGTGTCAGTGATGCTGTTCCACAACACTGAGTTTAAATAACAAAAAAAAAAAAAAAAAAAAATCAGCTCAAATACAACTATTAAAGAGCTACTCAATCAGCCAATTCCCTGATTTGCATTCACACCTGCAGGTTTCGAGCTCTTTACACCAAAATATTGTTTATGCAGAGTTGTGCCGCTGCAGAGGGCGAGGCGTGGGCTGCCACCAGTAACCAGACCCTAGATCAGTTTCAGTTTTCATGAATAAGTCACAAGCTTTTGGCAGCGCTCAGATAACAGCTGCTAAAGCGGGAAAAGTACAGGCATTAAATTGTAATGAAGTTCCATTCATCCTCTGCGCGCAAGATTTTCCAGCGTCTAACCCTTTGACCTTTTGTCAGGCTGTATCGTTATGTGCACCTTGAGGGCTGAAGTTTGCACTTATAATAATAATAATAATAATAAGACATTATGTCTATTTATTTAATGTTGATGTGAGGAGGAGTGAAACTGAAACGTGCGCGTAAAATCACAGCTATCCATGCGTAAAAAAGACAAGGAGAGATTAAAAAGTTTGTTAAATTTTGATACATATGCACAAGTTCAGTGAGTCTGATCACGTGCAAACAGACTTTTTAAATAAATCACAAAATTCCGTGACAAGTTTGCTTTAAAACGTTCCAAAAGTGCGCCAACTTCTGGCGCTGTTTAATTCAAGTGTTATAATTGTTTTAAATATAACTTATATCCGTCTTAAATCATATGTATTTGAGTTTTGAACAGAGTGTAAACATGAGGTCAAGCCAAACACTTCAAAGTCAAAGCGTCTGTGCGTAAAAGCGCACTGGAGTCATTTGGTTCAGACATTTAAAAAACGCAGTTACATTTTTTTCTGTGGATTAATTTTCTCAGATCTCAGAAGAAGTGCACTAATATGTTTTAAAGAGAGTCTTACCCTTGAAGTTGCGGGCGCCGGAGCCCCTCACGGTGCAACGAGTCTCCATCTCGAACCAAAGCCGAAAGCGAGTTAGCCTGAGCGGCGTGGAGGTGCCTGCTGCTGCTGCTATCTCTGTGCTTCAGCTCTGGTGACCGAGTCGCTGCGACTTCAGGCAGTGACGCACAGGAGTCCCGGGAAGCCGTTTATACCCGCGGCCGGGCCGTCGCCCACATCCGTGGGCAGCGACGGATCCTCTCTACGTCAGCCCGGGAGGAGGAGGGGGGAGGGAGGGAGCCACCGGAGGAAGGGACCAGAAAGGCAGAGGAAGGGAGAAGGGAGGGTTTGGTAACTGGCTGCCAAAATACAGATGAATTCTTCATTATTCATTAATGCTGTAATTGAAGACAGATGGCAAGTCTTTTATAATTTATTTTAAAAAAATCTCCCACAATATCTAGAAAGTAATTTACCTTAAATAAAACTAATATCTCCTTTAAAACAAAAAGTGGGAGGATGTTTAAGGTTCCAACAAACTCACTGGATCCTGGAGAAAAGCCAGAGAATTCACAGCTAATTAGAAGAGCTGTGGGTTCACCTGTGGCACATAAGAGGTGGGAAAACTCATTTGGCATTAAAATCCAAATATCACATCTTCTTCAGTGTGGGCCAGTTTGGAAAGATGCCGAGAGCCTCCCACTGTTCAGAACAGATGAACGTGAGAAGGAAACCCAGCGGTGGAGAGAAGTCATCCAACCAAACATATTGTGTGAGGCAGAGGGATGACAAATCTTTGTGGTACAGTACATACTGAACATCAAGTTAATCACCAAAACAAATCACCCTAATTTGTGATCAGGTTATGGAAGGAAAAACAAGTGATGCTCTGTTGGATGTTGGGACTTTGTTTTATCTGCATGGAAGGGGACAGACTCCCTCTCTGACTGGTTCAGTTCGTCTTGGCTGCAGTGTAGATAATCAGTACGCAGGCGGGATGTGGGATAGAGGTCCTCACAGTGTGCCAGAGCAAAAGGGTGGGCCGGGGTTTTTACTCACATGTGAGTCCTCCCTAAATGACACAGGTCATGGCCAGGTCCTCCATGATGCACATCATCTGTTCCCTAGTGAACACGCACACATGGAAACCTGCTCCACGGAAGGTCATCTGCAGCTCCAAGCTGGGAGAGAGCTGAGCCTGGAATCAAAGCAAAGTGGGGGAGGTGGACAGCTCACCAAGCAGGCGGCCTCCGCAGGAGGCTGAGGAGCTGATAAGGTCGCGTGTTTGTGTGTGAGAGAACAATTAATGAATTCACAGTGGACCTGGAGTAACGAGGGTAGGCAGCTGCTCACCATCTTTAAGGGTGATCAAAGGTTACTGGTGCCTCGTTTGCAACTTCTATCAGAAAGGTCTCTGGATGTCTCAGTGTGTGTTTGCCTTGTGCCTCAACATATCACATATCAACATAAACACACACTTCTGACCCCCTCCCATCGATCCTAACACTCGCCCTCTGTGGCCAAATGAGTCATGGGTACTTTGGCATTTGAACTGGTATAAACACAGCATGTTCACAGTCCTGATCCTGAATTAACATTTCACGACTCCGTCCAGCACGCACACACACACACACACACATAAACATAAACATTTACACAGAGAGGCCGAAGTCCTTTTGTTTCTCACTGGATGCGAGATCCAGAATGATGGATAAAACGTGCAAATAGAGAAAAGGCTTTTTTTTTTTTGTTTTATCTGAATTTGTCCCTGTCAGATGTTTCTATGGGATATTCATTTATTCTATGAGGTTATAAAAACACAATCCAACGATGTAAATGCCAATAATCCTCCCAAATCTGAGTGCGAAGCTATGAATCAGACACAATGTGGGTGTCATCTAAAGTCTGACCAGACTTTTTTAACAAGACAATGAATCATTTGAAATTTAGTGTCAGAAGTGAAGCGGCGATGTGTAAAGTTCACATTTGCAACCAGTTTAACTAAACGCCTGCTCAGGTTTTTGAAGGCATCAAAACTAGCTTGGGGGTCATTTAAAGGTCAAAATCATGCATCTGTAATTGTTGCATCACGTGAATAAATGTTAATCCAAACTGAGACGGCACAAAATGCATCACGACCGACAGAAGGTAAATTATCTTAATGTCAGCTCGACTCAAGGGTTTCTATAATCTGGATGATTTGTTTCAGCCTCAATTAGAAGAAAAGTTGGCAAAATATTGAGGCTGAAATCTTAGAGAAAGCTGGATACAATCAATACAAAGGCAGCAGGAGCACTTCTTTTATCCTCACCCTGCACAGGGTTAGGGTTTAAGGTTAATGTGTTTGGACCAGGAAACAGACTGGAGAAATCACCACTGACCCCTCACACCCTAAACACTGAGTTATGAGCTCCTTCCTTTGAGTGTCACGTCTGTAAATAACCTGCTGTTCAGATTCCTTCTGCATGTTGCACACGGTGAATCTGATTGTGAAAAGAGGTCAGGCTCTATTACACCAGACTGGACCCATGATGCAGACAGTGCAAAGGTGCTGCTGAGACAATCCAGCATATACTGTATAGAACACCATCAGCACGTGACTGGAACAGTGTACAATAACCTGTAGCAGGAATGAGACAATACTATTGGACTTCCAGATCCACATGGACAAGCAGGTGATGGATAACATGATAAACAAAATGAGGCAGTAATGATGGATACATATAGAAAGGAAGAGAAAATGAGAGGTTTGAAGGGCTGAAAACAGAAGGACGGGACATTCTATTTTCCTTGTGGAAAAAAAAATGTATTTTAGAATCTAAAAAAAAAAAAAAAAGATCCATCCTGGTCAAACAGATTCAAACCATTGCACAAGCAAATTGTTTTGGTGTTTAACAGATTTGGAATTAATCTTTGCAAAACGCCAGAAGTCTTATAAATACATGCCCAGCTATAACAGACTCAGTAATGGTAAATAAAAAATCTCTTGAATACAAAAGTCTTGTTTGACTTTTAGACTTTTTTTTATGCTGCGGCGTTGATTAAAACCTGTATATATAACCTTTAGTTTGTAGCATTTACAATTGTGAACTGATTCAGTCAATTAAAACAATAAAAAAATAATAAAAACAAGTCAATCATTTGCTAATCTCAGGCTTAGCAAAGGAGGTCTGATCTATGTCATTATTGCTCAGATTGTTACAGGCAGAGTTACCATCAAAGTTTGATTTCAGGGCAGTTTTCAGCTTTGCATTTTTCACATCCTTTACCCCTGAAATCTGTGTCAAACAGCCAGAGTAGGAAGCAGTCTGGACCCTTTGTTGTGGTGGTATTTAGTACAATTTGGGGTCAGAAAAGAAAGAAGTGTGTCTGCAGAAATGCTGCTGAACCACAACTCTACCGTCTTCCTGTTTCTAATAGCAGCTGTGTTTAAATATTTAATCCACTCAGCATAAAAACATCAGTCTGTCTGGTTTGTCTTGCTCAGATCCAGAGATCATTTGTGTCCTTTAGCTGCCAGAAGCAGACGGAAAACAACTCATAGGGTTTATTTTCACCAGTTTGTTTAGCACAGTTTGAGTAAGTCTTCAGAGTCTGTGTGTGTCATAAAGACATCCTCAGTCTTTGCAACAGATTTAGTCCAATTAAAAACATCTCACATGAACCAGCTCATTAACAGATTGACTTATTTCTTGTCTTCCTCTCCTCCCCCCTTCATTACTATTCCTGTCATGTTTTTATGCAACTTTATATTTTTAAATGGGCGAGATGAGGCTGAAATCATCAGTGACGCAGATGTAAGGGAGGAGGGACCTGTCTCCACACACACACACACACACACACAAACAAACACAATCACACACACAAACCCTTGATGTGAAAGTGGGGATGCATCAAGTCTTTTTCGGGCTCATTATGTGTTGGGGCACAGCAGGTGCTGTGGAGGAGTGTCTGGGTTATTTTAGATGCCAGAAATGTTTCCCCTCCTTCAGACCATGAGAAATCTCCTGGGTCGTGGATAAAAAACAAAAACTCATCCTTGGTGATAATTGTGCAAGAAGTCTGCTGTATATTTAAACCTTATTCATAAAATCGACTCAATGGATTGCTCTATTGATTCATCGCTTCTTTATATAAAATTGCAACTCTTTGTAGTTGTATAATTCCTCTTTCCTTTCATGCATTTCCTCTGGGGAAGATACAAGAACAATGATTTGATCATAAATGTTCAGTTCTGGAAGATTCTGGTGTGTAACCTGTTCCAGCTCATCCTCAAAGTGTCAGGAAAAATCCATAATCAACTCAAACAGCTCATCAGGTATTTATTAGTTTTAGCACAGCTCCCCCTGGAGGAGACAATTCTTACATGTTAGACCAGAGGTCTGCAGCCTGCAGCCCTGAGCCTTGTGACTTTCATCAAAAATGACTTCAACCTGAGTAATATTTATGTTTTAAGTTCAGAATAAGAATCTGTGCATTTAGCAGCTTTCTTTCCTGTCCAAATATTTAGCAACAAGCTCAGCATCAGTACCAGAATTAGTCAAATGATAGTGATCTGCTTTATAGGAGCTACTGGTTTGAGTAATTTCTTCTTTCTCCTCTTGTTATCTTATTGGTGATGAAATGAGCTTGAATTGCCAAATCGTATATTGTGTATAAAGACTTCAGGTAAAATAAATATTATTTATTTCATCTCTCTGTAGAGAGGAACGTTCCACTGCCTCTGTTCTCATACATAACGTGCAGATTTTAAACATTTAGCAGCACCTCTAGTATCAGTCTCAAGCACACAGCTGCTTTTATCATAATGCTAATGTACGGTCTTTATTGTTGCATTTACCCACGTTGAGATTTGTTTTTTAACCTCATCATTTGTGATTTAATGTATTTTGTTTAGATTTTGACTTCTGCCTTTTTAAAGTATTGTGACAAAACTTTCTCTCAAGGAAATAACCTTTAGATATCCAAACCAAACGAAAGGTCTTTTATTTGTATTTTTGATTTATTTGGGACAGGCTTCTGAAACCTTTACAGCCATAACAGTCCTAATCCCTAACCGCTCTTTGTCCCACTTAAAAGAATCTGTCCAGATTTAAAACACATTTGATGCTTGAAATAAAGAGAACACTTATTTAAATTGTAAATTTTTGTTTGTATTTTCAATGAAAAATCTTTTTTAATACCACTTAAAAAACAACAACTTTTTACTATGTAAGTCTTTGTGTTTCTCTATATTTGTGGCTAATTAGTATCCCACTTTGTTGAAACAAAGAGAACTTTAAATGAGTCCAGTTTGTTGGCTTTTTGTTTTTAACTTTCTGAACTTCTAAGAAAAAGTTATTTTTACTTCAACTTTCATTTTTTATATTAACACTAAGTATTTATTTTTAACAGTTTAGATAACAGAATGTCTCATTTTAATGTTTCATGACAATCTGTCCTTTATGTACAAAACTACACTAGTTCCCCCTCAGCATCCTAATTAAAAATGCTTAAAAATAAACTACTTTGGTGATGGATTTTAGAAAAATATGAGTCTGCTTGGAAGTTAGAATATTGAACATGATAATATCATTCCATCACAGATTTAAATTACATATTTGCATAAAATTGAACACATGGTTGCAGATTTCTAACTCAGTTTCATATCTTCTGTATGTCTTAATGTAAGGTAATAATTATGCATGGTAATGACTTTTTAAATTCAAACATTCCCATAATTTTAAGTTTTTCTTACCTATCCAGTTTAAATTGAGCTGTTAATTTTATTTACAAGAAACATTTTTGACATTATGTTATTTTCTGGTTGTTTAACTTCTAATTTTATATTTTTTTAGTATGATTTGTGAGAGTAAAAATGTATTTTGATTAAATAAATACAATAATATCTTAGTCATATTTACTAATAATGATATTAATTTGATAATAATCAAACAAATATTTATAAAGTTGAAGTGCTTCCTTGTTTATTTCAACAGAACAATGTGTTTTCATGTAAAAATATACATTTACAGTACATATGACATGCTACACTGTGGTGGAAATGCACTTATTAATAAGACCTGCAGGGGGCAGCTGTTCATACTCAACAACAGTCTAAAAGTGATTGAAAATCAATTCCCTTTATTACAAATCCATGAACAATCATGTCTTTGTTTCCCTCTTTGAGGCACACTGAGGTTAGACATTTATCAGTCTGGAACAAAAATTAACTAAAACATCAACTTCCCTTTAGAAATTCTCACAGCAATCCTAAAATATTACAAATATCTTTGTCTCAGCACAAACCAAACTCCTGAGATTCTCACATTATGGAAACAAAACTTGATCCCTTATGAAGTCACTGAACCTTCTAGCATTGATCCCTTCAGCCTCAGTGTAAAATAAAAACATCCAGTAAAAAAACATCAACTGTCTGTCTCACCTCCAGGCTCCGGCTCCCTGGAGTCACACAGACTGATATTATCACCAAAAATACAAACAACATTCAAAAGAAATGTGATACAAAAAAAAAAAGGCTTCAAAAGCAACAAAAACCACTTTACAGGTATAAAACGTTACAGTCGAGATGCTCCAGTAAACAAATAAAACTGTAACTGATTAACGGCTTGACTCAGGCTAAAAAACATTAACAGGTTCGATTAAAACACTGTATTCCTGAACATGTAACAAAGTAAAAAAATACTTCTGTGGTTCTTCATTTTAGTTTGAAATAAAACAAAACGTTCCACCTGACCAAGTATCTGCTACAAAGTTGGTTTTAGGTTTTATGATTACTGTGGTTATTCATCCATCTTTAAACTGTGGACAGGTATCTGTGAGCCCGGTTTCCCTTTCAGAGGACACAATATAAAAAGGACAGTGAGTAAGTTAATCAAGAAAGGTTTTACGAACGTTTCCATCAAATACCTATCAATTTACAGTTAAAAACATTCTTGTTTCTTAGAATGTTTTCTGATTCTGAATCAGGAAAACACATCTGATCAAATATGAAATAAGACAATCTGATTTTAGGAGTTCATATGTGAAACCAGACTCTGTAAACTGTATTTTGTCGTTGCTGTAAACCAAAGAGAACATCTTTAATAGCTGTCTGCTCCTGTGTTTGTAGCTCAGTTTTAGAACTCCACCTCCAGAACGGCTGCTGTTTATCATTTAGGATTTGTACCTTCGTTTGTGCAACATTTGGGACAATCAGTGGACAGAATCGTAGTAATGACCATGTTTTCATTACCTTAGAGCGAGCCACCTGCATTTAGAAAAGGTTAACTCGAGCTAATATCCCTTATTTCGTTTGAAACCTGACATTCATGTGAGAACAAGCTTCAGGTGTCTGAGGCGGTTTTAGATCAGAGTTCTGTTTTCCAGGTTTTAGCGAGGAGTGAAGCGGTGGCTCAGCCTCTGGCTCTCTGAGAGGAGACTTTTCGACAGTGCAGGTAGACGGAGAGAGGATGGATGAAGGCCAGCAAGCTGAGCACCGTCAGACCCACGTTCACCTGAAAAGCACGACAAAAGGAAGGGTCACAGCTGGAAACGAAGGTCAAGAGGCAAGAAAAGAAGCAGGTCAAGAGTAAAAAACAAACTCACGTATAAAGGATCTCCACCCAGAGCTCCTTTCACCAGCGCAAAGCAGGGATACTGCAACAAAGAGAAGACTGCAGACAGAGCCATGACCATACCGTACAGCTTCCCAAAGTGACAGGATGGAAATCTAGAAACACCAAGAGGAGAATGAGAAAGCATAGAGCTAAAAATGAGCTCTTAAATCAGTCTGTGTGATACTCACGCCACGCTGATGAAGGCGGCGTTGCCTCCGTACAGGAAGGAGCGGTTGAGCACCTGCAGGATGAAGGTGAGGTACTGCAGCGGCAGGTAGGGGGTGGAGGCGCACAGCGAGAACAGCACACACTGGAGCGCCGTCAGGAAGAGAGAGAGCACCGAGGCCCGCAGGTCGGCGTCCTGCTCGCTCTCTCCTACAAACACAAACACTTGTGTAAAACTAAGACACAGGCTTGGTACGGTATTTAAAAAAAAACACATTCCGAAGACTCGACGGTTTCTGTTCAGCTCAGTCTGCTCTTGTTTTCATAGACAAGTGTTAATAAATGCCTTTTATTAAAAGCATGTTTAGGAAAAACAATCAAATACAGGAGATTTTGTTATTCATGACCTTTTTAGCCATAATCGAAATACAAGGCTGGTGATTTAAAAGAATGTTGTAAATTAAAAAGATTGTGAATGATTTATGTTCTTGGATGATGTCAGAAACTGAAGAATAAAATATTTAGGGAACATTTTGAGAGTTTTTAACCACCTGAAATAAATATTTGGAGGTAGATCAGTGTTGGTGCATTTCAGAAAACTCTGTTTAAAAATAAAAAGTACTTTGGGTCTTGATGGAAGCATGTGTTACCTGCAGCTCGGGGTTTGCCCTTATGTCTGTCCATGATGAGGCCGTTCCAGGGAGCACACAGCACGCCACACAGCTGGGTGAAGGCAAACGCGTTGGTGTACTGACTCACTGCAGAGGTACACAAACAAAAACCAAACAGCTGTTTGAGAAGTCGACTATACTGAAAAAAAGAAGATCAGAACACCATACAGACACATGAAGAATAAAATAAGTTGGGTTTATTTTAGTAAATTAAAACACTGCCCTTGAAAAACGTGAGAAGTAACACATGTAAGCCCTAATGTGATCTCATAATTGTATATTTTTTGTGACGCTGTGTCGATGGGAGCGTTTTTACCCAGTGAGGACTCTCCGCCCGTCAGCCTCTGCAGCATGGGGTTGAGCGTGCCGATGAACAGGTAATGTCTGAGCTGCATCACTGACAGCCAGACCAGGTGCCACATAAAGAACCTGGACAGAAAACACTCCCGGAAACTCTTCTCTGAGAGGAACAAGACGGGAAACAAGACGGGAAGCAATAAGGATTCAATTACAGCAGAAACATGGTTAGAAAATGGACTATTTAAAAGAACCTTTCATGAAAACATACCTTGTTTTTTTGGATCATCTTTGCTGAGTGGTGCTTCCTCTTCTGCTGTACAAGCAGAGCTGTTAGCTGCCACTTCAGCATTCACAGCTTCAGATTTACCACAAGACATCCTATAAAAGTTATGATACCGAGTTAAACATAAAGGTCCAACTCACAGTATTACATGAAATACAAATCTTATATTTAGATTTTTAAAATTAAATTCTAAACCAAGCAGAACGTGCTCTAAACAGATTTCTGGTTCCAATTTTTTGACTCATCACATTTTAAAACGTGGTGTTTTTGTTCCATGACTTTACTAAATTGTGTTTTAAACTCAACTCTCCTTTGATTACAGTAAACAAAACCCTCCAGTAAGCAAAACACTGGTGTTGATGGTCTGATATTACACCTAAAATAGGAGAAGTAGGCGTCTTTGTTTTGGGTCAAATAAAAACACTAATCTGAAAAAGGAACAAACCTATCAGTGTCTTTGTTTGAACAGAACAGCAGATCGTTTGTTCAGATTTTAGATTATCTGAGAACATTCGATACTGAATTTTTATTTGGCTTCACGTTTTGAGGAACAACTGTGTGAAAGCAAAAGAAAAGGAGCTAGCAAACCCAAAATGCATCATTTCCCCACACATTCACAAAAGAAACACTCAATAAACTCATCACAATTAAAACTGAGGCGGTTTAAAGAGCTACCTGCAACAGGTAGGGTATTAATTGCATACCCATATGTGTAGCGATCAGGCAGCGGGTAGGGGATGACTTTTCTGGGCAGCAGGAAGAAAGTCCTGAGGACGTGAATGATGCTGCAGGCCGAGAGGAAGAGGAAGGCGGCACGAAGGGTGATGCCCGACTCGTGTAACACCTGCAAAGAAAATTAGACAGAGAGGAGACTTTTGTCACTGATAACATCAGTACAGCCTGATGTTTGATCAGCATGAAGGACGAGTGAGTCACCTTGATGATGAAGAAGAGAACTGAGGAAGAATCAAACGCCCCGTTGTAGAGAGTGATGATAGTGGAGCGGTGTGAGCCGAACAGGTTTCCAACCTTCAAAGGAGAAAAATCAGGGAATCAAAGCGCTGGTGTGGGGACTTCAACGCAGAAAATCCCACATCAGGGTAAAGAGAGTAAAAGAGCTGAGAGCAGAAATTGAATGGATTTCCTCCAGGATCCACACGGATCAGGAAAACATCCTCACTCCTCACATCTCTCACAAAAATGCGGCTAACAGAGTCAAAAAAGAGCTGGCAGCTTAATCATGTGAATAATCAGATTTAAAGGAAATAAATCTGAAGTACCTGCATGTTTGTCATCAGAAATAAGATTCCTCCCATAGCCAGGAGGGAGAGAGCCGGGAAGAGCAGGAAGGCATGAGCTGGAAGAAGAAAAAACACGAATCCTTCTGTATTCTGATTGTTTTATTTTTTTAAGAGAAAACGCTCAAACTATGGTTCCTCACCTGCTGAGGAAAACGCCACCAACAAGGTACCGATGGTGTAAAGAAATCTGTATGGAAACAGAAATGTCTCATTTTGTAATAGTGGTTAATATAAAGCACAGAAAACAACATATAAGATGAATTCTGAATCAAAACATTTCAGAGGTTTAGAAGACGCGAAGTCACAACAAACTCTCAGTCCTTTCAGACATTTTTCATTTCCCTTTCTGGACTTTCACTAAGCTCATCATTCCTCCGCGTTGTGATTTTGCATTCCTTGGCTTTTAATTTGTCCTCCACCTCGTTTTAGTAGGAACATCTGGATGAACTTAGTACCAGTTAGTTCTGCTGGATTCAGAAAAATCTGTGATGAACTCAGAAAATATGAACTGTTTTATCAAATTTGAGGAGAGATTTAGGGAGTTTATTTATTTAGGGGGTGTGAAACATGAGCAACGTAAGATAAACACAACCTCCTGACATTCATTCCAAAGAGCACTGAACTGTTAAAAGGTCAAAGGGGGTCACGTTGCTGCTTGTCTGTTTGATTGTTAGCAAAAATATCTCATCGATGGATTCTAATGAAACCCAGAAAGTAATCATTAGAGTCCATCTACAACTGATTAGCTTCTAGAGCTAATCAACCTTAGCCAAGATAAAAATAGTTCTTAATCAGTTAATTCTGCAGGTATCGGTACAACACACACTCTGAATGACTTATTAATGTCATTGATCGTGTTAGGAACACAGGATGATTTAAAGTGTTACTCAGGCCAACCTGAAATAATGAATCAATAAAACCTCTACAATCAAACTGGCAGCTTAGGGGTCAGAGGTCATGAGCCTCACAGCCTCAGGGAAGAAACTGTCCCTTCTCTCCCTTAGCCTTGTTATCTGGACTGTGAGGCTGCTCAATCCTCCGCCTGAGGAAAGGAGGGTGAGTAGTTCGTTAGGTTAATGGGTGAGGTCCATCATCCTTTTCTTCGCTTTGGTTCTGCGTCTGTTGGAGTGAATGTCCTCCAGAGAAGAGAGGTGCTCATGGTTTAAACAGAGAACATTTATAACGGTTTTCATCAGGACAAACTTAGTAAATAATGCAATATCTGGATATATTACATGAGAATGTGAATAAAATAACTGATTATCTGTTAGAGCAGTAAACAACAACAGTCCCATTAGGTTCACTGAACATTCCTGACTGTTTCCTCACTGTCTTTCTGTGGTAAGAACAGAAAACTGTCTGCTGTGGTTTCCTGGAGACCAAAGCTGCTTCAGAGGACTTTCCCTCCCTCTGTGTCTCTTCCTTTTCTCCCTGTCCTTTATCCTTTACAGGAGTGTATTTACACAAAAACAACGTTTCACATGAAAAGAAAGTCAAACAATACAATTCCCTTGCCTATATCTGTATCCTGTGACTCCTCCGTCTGAGAAAACAAACAACATTTAAAGCCAACAGATTTAGTAATTATTCAGGACAAAATACCAGAGAAAACACAAAGATTACAGGAAGGACTGGTCACTTAGCTCTTAAACACACAGAGTGATGGTCGTGCAAGAAAACAGCAGCTTGCTCCAAACATCAAAAATGGTTTGTTTGTCTTTCCTTTCATTAAAATGAACAGGTGTTTTATAAGATTTAACTCATCCAAAATAATTCAGTCAATCACAATCAATCTGAAGACTTTGGTCTTTGTTATCCTGTCGTTTAGAGTCAGAGGAGCCAGAAGACGTCCTAACATGAAGTTAAAAACTAAACTACAATATTTATTTAATCCTAATGAAAATGTGTCATTGTCTAAGACTAACCAGTGACAGAAAACTGAAAATGACTAAATAGTTAAAAAAGCTTGGCGACCCCTGAAGGGAAATGCTGAAAGGAAAAGAAGAAAGTCAGAAGAAAACTGTTCAGAACAGACTTTTCAGGATGAGTTCACTCATAAACATTTTTGTTTTCTCGTGATTTCTGGATTCAGGTTCGTCTTTTCTTTCTCTGAAGTAATTCATATCCTGTCCTGACTTATTGGTTAAAACTACCTTTTGTTTTGTCTCCACTTTCCATTCCATGGTTTGTTTTTGTTCCTTCTCCAACAGACCTTGGTTCTACATTCTCTTGAAGTTCGCTTCAGTTTTACCTCAACTTTCTAAGTTAGGTCTGAAGACTACCTGCCTACAACACGCTCCTGGTTTGTTTTTAAGCATTTTATATCCATCAACTGACTCTTCCCCCTGGTTTTATTCTTTTAACCATTCTAGGACCTTTATCCAAACCTCAGATGGCAGGAAAGCTTCTGAAAGCTCCCTGGGAGAAATTCCTGAGGACAAACCTCTCCTAATAGGAATTTATTTGGACAAGAGGGTGGAGGGGGAAGATAACACTGAGCCCTGCTATTTATTTAAGGATCTCAGAGAGGTCAAGGACCAGAAGGTATTTAAAACAACACGACCACTCTAATGAACTCATTGTGATTTTACTGATAAAGCCACCTCATTCCTTCTTAACACTCACATTAAGAAAATGTTGACATTTAGGGAGAAATGAATAAACTTGACCAAAAAGTTATCCCCACATGTCAGTACGTTGTAGGAACGCAGTTCGAGGTGACGATCGCGTTCTGTGTGTGTAAAGAAACTTCCTTATTTTACCTCATCCTGTCATGATGAGCGGTAACGAGTTAAGTCGCTATGACAACGTGGATTTGGTGTAAGAATTTCACAGTAGATGGCTCGCAGGCCAGAAAGATGCGGGGCGTGGGCCTATTGAGTACCGCTGGCTTATAATCTACAAGCTCCATATTTTTATGTTACTTTCTACTCAGAAATATATTCATATATTTGAGTTTCTGACATTCTTTGCATTGACTTGTTTATGTTGTTTGATCTCATATCAATCAATCAATAACCACCTGAGTTTAGAAAGACTTTAATCCCAACAAAGTAGAACTGAAAAAAATTAACTGAGAAGAATAAACATATCCATAAAACACATTTCTGATGAAATACTTCGATCAGTTAAGGCGTTGTACTCACATTCCATAGAGCCGAGTCACTGTAGTACCAAAACGATCAAAGATGAAACCATTAGGCAGCGTCAGGAAATTGTTCATAAAGGATGCGATGGTAAAAATGAGCGAGAACTTCTCATCCTGTAAGCTGCAATCTGTAAGAAATAAAAAGAGCAAACCCAGAGACATATTTGGTTAAATAGGTGACGATGAGATCAGAANAGAGGTCAAATGTTTTAAACTGACCTAAAACCTGCGTGCCGTTGATCACCGTGCTGTTAACACACTGGTAGCTGAAGTAACCCTCCTCCTTGAGGACAAAAACGAGGGAAGCCCATCCGAACACTGCTCCGGCGAAACCCAGACACTCCACCAGACCGGTCACAAAGGTCAGGCAGCGTCGCAACGACAGCTTGTTCTCCAACGCCGGCATCGTCACCCCCAACACAAGCACTGACAGAGTCCTCACCTGGACCGGTTCACACGAACACCTTCACACAGGTGGCTTCAGTCTCAGCGCTTCTCCCTTTAAACAGAAAAGAAATGAAAATGTTTCTAGAGGATTTAAAACAAGTCTGGGAAAATATCCTTCATTCATCAAAACGAAGCATATGAGACATCACATGGAGGTTTTTTGATCTGGAAGAAGTGGAACTAAAAACATCTGAGCAGAAAACATTCAGCAACATTCTTCTTCTGCAAAGAAAGATGGAAGTTGCAAAACTCACACTTCAGCAATAACAGCTCAAAAAAACAAACAAAAAAAAGACCCACAAAGTAAACTGACACAATATTTATGTCCTGAACCTTAAAAAGAAAGAGTTTCTTTAGGTTACCAAGTTCGTGGTGCTCGGAATGAAGAGCGTCTCCCTAAATCCTCCCAACATTCACGAGTCTTTTCTTTGGCCCAACAGCTTTGCTTTATATATAGACCAGAACTTCCTTCCCCTTCCGTTCCCCACAGATCCCTCCCCCTTTTTTCTCCCCAATGTTTTTCGGCTACTCTCTGCTCTGCAGCACCTCGAGGTGCTCTTCTTGGCTGTAAAAAATAAACTCTCCTGCATTCCTGGCAAGCCACGCGATAGAGCAACAGCATCTCTGAGACGGGCTACAGATGTGGATGGTGGGGGAACTGGACACACTGGTTGAGCCAAGAAGTTATGTGACCCAAAGCAAAACAACTTGAGCCGCGGTGTGTGGACGTGGACCCTGTGTTAATATTATTGAAATGAGGGTAAAAACACACAGAAAACTCAAAAAATAAAACCTACAATTTTATCTCTTGCAAAGTATTTTTAGGTTAATGCAAAGATAAAGAAAAGACACAAAAAAGGTTCAAATTAAAGGAGTTTTGGTTTATTTGACATTAACCTTAAGGCTGTTTATACTAATCATTTCTTAATTTTTATTTAAGCTAATTTGAAAATAAAAATCAAGATGACAGTGCTGTTGTTTCATATATAACTAATTACTACTACTACTACTTATTAGAATGTTAAACACAGGAGCTCAAAGTACGTGAATGAGGCGATTAATTATTGCATTTGATTCCAAACGGGTTTTTCAACCATCCAACCACAACGCATCATAAAAATAAAAGATGAAGAATGACCTTATTTGCATTAATTTTTGCAGATGCAAATAATAATTCAGGAGTGTAAAGGACTAAATATAAATGTAGACTTACTGCAGGTAAATGCAGCAAAGCTGACAAGCTTGTGCTTCACAATAATGATAAAAACATTTAAAATTCACCAGAAAACCAACTGAATGAAAAGAAGTTAAATATTCTGCAAAATCAGACTCAGTCACCTGATGTGAATGTGATTCTGTTCCATTTCACTTATGAAAAATAAAGTCTGAAAGTCCAAGCATCAGGGAGGGAGAAAAGAAACCCACCATTTAGGCAAAGAGCTGTTTCCTTTAAATAATGTGCACTAAAGATATTACATAATAGAGATGTAACTCCTGAACCTTAACCAGTTTACATGTAAACATCTTCAAATCAAACCTGAGAATCAGCACTTTAAGCACACATGTCAAAAATCTTTAATAAGATTTTACGTTTAGTAAAAGGTCAGAAGAGTCAATAATATCTGGAGGTTTCTGATTATTGTGAAATTCTGCAGAAGCACACAAGGAAATGGGATCATCACAGTGCAAACAGCATGTGATCCACTGACCTTCTAGGGTACAACTGGATAAAGTAAAAATATTCTAAATTCTGCATGAGTCTGCAGCAAAGCAATACAAAGAAACACATCCCATATTTAAAACATCTTTAAGCTTTAGATTTATGAGGAAAAAATATATTTTTTAAAATCTATTTTATCATTTGTACAAAAAAATTCAACTTTGTCAACAAGTTTTATGGAATTCATGCTTTAAAATAAATCAGTAAGGAAGGTTAGAATTTACAGTAACAGGTGGGGTTATCACACTGCAGGCAAGATGCATCATGGGAAGGGTAAGACGTTTAACCAGTACTGTGGATAAAAAAAACAGATTAAAAAGAAAATAAAGCATGTTAATCTACTGCCTGCAGATACAACCCTTTAAAATCATATTATTTATTTTACAGTCCTGTTTTGTTAATATGACGGCAATTTTAGCTGCAATTTAAAAAATTAATTTAAACATTTGAATACAGTTATTTATTTACCTATAAATAAAAAAACATGAATTATATCTAAATTTATATGTATTTATGGGAAAAAAAAATAACAAAATTCTAATTTAGAAATGTTTAATCACATTTGTATCTGTTTAGTTGAATTATTCAAACTGTGGTCCAGCCTGCTGCTGTGAACAGATCTGCTTCATCAAAAAAAAAGACCAAATAGACAAAACAAAAATATTTTTTTTAAATTCTCAATTCCAGTAACTCAGCATCTTTTAGTTTTTAAGAGGGATGCAAAAATACAACAATAACTATACCACAAGGGTAGTATAGTGGATTTCTCTGCAGCTTGTTTCAGCATGTGTGGATTTTGTGGGATTTTGGTGGATAAAGAAGAGGTTTGTGTGTAAAATTGTGCGTAAAATTATAATTCACTACTGGAAGTGGTAACATCGCACCAACCACGGATTACACGTTTTACCCCATGATCACTTCATCACAAGACTAGGCCTGCATTGCATGCCAACAAACTTGTACTTACTTCCTAAAATCAACGACTCCAGAATGACACTCCTGTCAATACGTGGACCCTCGAGATTTTACCGTCAAGAAACACATGACTTATTGGAGTCACTATAGGGTAAATATTAATACTATGAATTTATTTTTAAAAAGCAACACTGATTATTCTTAAATGGACCAGAGGCATCGCTCAAACATATTTATAAATTCCGCTGAAGAACGACACACCGTTACTGTCTAAAATATCAAAAAAATAACTTGTTCTGTTTGACTGTAGCTCATTCACTAAACCACAAAGAACAGAAAGTCCTGATCATAAAATCTGCACTACATGGAGCAAGCTGGTGATACCACAACTCCCGGTGGGCTACTTTTGATAATGGATTCTATTGGCTGAAAATTAAATAGATCTACTTCATCTTTTTACAACCACTGAGCTCTGGAATAAACGTCTCCACCACTACTGTGTTGATTGATGCGCTCAGAGAATTCATGCAACATTCAGTCAGAGTTTTGAGATTGACACAAATGATCAATGTCAAATTTGCAGAATCAGGTTTGTTGCATAAACTCCAGAATGTTCTGAAGAGTGATCACTTAATTACAACGTCCCTCTTTACCATGAAAATTAAAAATGAATAAAAGCAGTTTCTAGCATTAGATTTCTTCTCAGAACCATTTTGGGGTCGTATCTGGTCGTTCATCTACAATTGACACAGTTAACAGCTTTAAATATATCAAAACTCCAACTAAATAGCGAAATAGTTTTAAGGTAATAATACTTAATATGTTTAAGGTAATATTACAACAAAAGTTTAAGTTTCCAGAAGATTAAATAAAAGCAAAGTTCTCTGAAGCGACAGCAAAAACACGTGTCTCTGTGTTTGCGTAACCAGAAGTCAAAGACACCCTCCATTCAAGTCATCAAGAAAAACGCCAACATCAGCAACTCCTTGAAACGCAAAGAGCATGATGTTAATATATTTATGATGCCAAAAAAGAATAAAAACACGGGACTTCTCTATCACACGCACTACTTCTGTATTCTGAAAGGTTTCATGTGAAGGAGAAATGTAAAGACAAAGTGCTGTTATGACTCATAATGAGAAGATATTAAGCTACGATTATTTTATAGGCTTTAACAAAAAGCTCCCCGTGCAGTTTTCTGCTGATAATGTGATCTGTAACACTTACATTTCTCATTTGTGGAAAAATAAAAGTTTATTCAATTCATTTTTTTTTGTTATAGTTAAAGCGGCACTCTGGAGCATTTTTCTCTGTATCAAAGTTTTCTAAATGTTTTAAATGATATTTCAGGTCTAAACTATGATCTATGGGTTGAGTTCCACAACATCTGTCATTCTGATGAAGACCCTCCTTCCTCCTAGAGACCCCTTTGCATTATTTCTTGCTGCCGACATTTTTTAGCCAATGAAATTCAAATGTCTGCATTCTCTCAACATGCACGCGCATCGACCAAACCTGTACCAGTAGGGGGCGCTGTCGTACAGGACGCTCCGTGTGTTTCTCTGCCGTCTCAGCCGTTCACTGAGGACTCACAGCTCATTTCTACTAAAAACCTACCCATTCTCCAGCTAAAGATGGATTTATTTTTATTTTTAAACCTTTCACCTCACAGAATGGCAAGGCTTGACAGGATTATGCGTTTATTTTGGTCAGAAAGTTCATCCAGGGCCGAGTCAAGTTCAGCTTCAGAGTCCAGCAGCAGCTCTCTGCTAACAGAGCTAATATCAGAAGCAGCAGGGACAGAGAGGGCTCATCAGACCCTCGTAGTATTGTTGGAATAAGATTGTGAACTGTGAGTGATTAAACCCTACACATTGAGCTGTACAGTTCATGTCCGAAGTATATGCGCCGCGTGCACGCGCGCACACGCGACCGGACGCGCGTGTCGAGATGTTTTGAGGAGGAGCCTTTGGACGTGAGATTCAAAAACTGCTCTCTTGATGAAATCCTCCGGAGTGCCGCTTTAATCAACCAATCAAATGGCAGCATCTGAATGCATTCATGCATGATACATAATGAAGATGACCTGAAGTTAAATGGAGCATCAGAGTGGAGAAGATGGGAGATTTAATGGACTTTGAACGTCGCTGGCCTGAGAGCTTCAGAAACTGCGGATCTACTGGGATTTACACCCACAACCACCTCTAGGGGTAACAGAGAATGATCTGAAGAAAGAGCATATCCAGTGAGCTGCAGCTGTGAGGAAGAAAATATTTGTTGATGTCAGAAGTCAGTGGAGAATGAGCAGACTGGGTGTAGATGATACAAAAGGCAACAGTAGCTCAAATAACCACTGGTTACAACCGAGGCCAGCAGAACCTCTGAACCACAACATGCTGAACCTTGAAGCAGATGGACTACAGCAGCAGAAGATCACAGCAGGTATTTCTCCTGTCAGATAAGGACAGGAAACTGAGGCTACAAGTCACACAGGATCACCAGAACTGGGCGATAAGAGACTGGAAAAACATCGCCTGGATTCGTCCTGCCTTGTATCAATGGTTCAGGCTGCTGGTGGTGTGATGGTGTGGGGATGTTTGCTTGTTTGAGTTCCCTCCAAGTATTGTTGCTGACCATGTTCATCCCTTTATGACCACAGTGGGCTCATCTTCTGATGCTACTTCCAGCAGGATAATGCTCCATGTCACAAAGATCAGATCATCTCTAACTGGTTTCTTGAAAACAACAATGGATTCCAACTGCCTACAGAGTCACCAGTTCTCAATCCAGTCAGAACCTTTAGGATGTGATGGAACAGGAGATTCACATCATGGATGAGTGTTGAAACAAAATAAAATGACTAACATTGAGCTCAGGTTGATTGACCTGAACTTCAAGCAGTGAAGGGACTGGATATTGAGAAATCAGTGTAATGACATTACAGAGGGTTCAACAGCAGCCAGTTAATGTTTAAGTGATCATCAGTTTGCATTTTACTATGGGGCGTTTAGTGTTAATGCCAAAGAGCTGAATATCAGGTTTAGTGTTTTTGGACGTCCTTTGTAAACAACAGGATGCAAATTCCTTCATAGACAAACATAAAGTGACAATGGTCCTAAAAATAAAGGCATAAAACAACAAGTATTACAGAAGCTGAGTTAATAATATCTAGTTTGGTTAATATTCATCAAGCAGTGTTGGAATTTCTCCCATCACTGTATCATGAATCCGAGTATAGAGGAAAGATCTTTTTGTTCTGACTAAAACACACACACACACACACACACACACACACACACACACACACACACACACACACACACACACACACACACACTCCTCTTTGTGTTTACAAAGGTTAACTATGGCTCTTTTAAAAGTTCAGTCATATTGTTTGTCTGTTCTCTTTGCTGACATAAATAATGAGACCAGATAATTACAATGAACCCACTAAATGTATTTTGCAGGAAGGAATCATGACAAGACAGGCAGCGGTTTTATAACATTAAAACGTGTGAGCAGTTAACATGTAATAATAATAATAAAATATTAAAAACATCTGGGCAATAAAAACATCAACCAAAGACAAAAAACATGCTAAAACACAATTTAGTTAAAACACCTACAACCAGATGCCTCTGCGTTTTGGAGAATTATACAGATAATATCTAAACATCTGTATAATTTGAAATTACACAGATATTTAGCTTCAAGTCAGGAAGTGACAGAAAGGCCTGTTTTCACGCTGTGTGGAGGAGACAGCAGCCCACGCTGAGCTGCAGCAGAGCCCCGTAGCCTCCGGCATCATGGAGGGAACCATAGATATCTACGGGGGAACACTTACGTGATGATGTGGTGTCCTACCGCGTCCCCGCTGTCCACTGAGCCCTCATATTGTTGGCTGTAGGTCGGAGTGGCGGTGGACGGAGGACCCGCAGACACTTTTTCCTCCTCTAAAAACAGAACTCGGCTTCTCCCAAACTGGTGTCCCCCCCGAGTCTCCTCCAGGTCCAAAAGCCCCACGACGCCAAACGTCCAGACTGAACTATATTTACAGCTTTTTACTCGTCTATAAACATAAACTCCGCTTATTTATCACGAATTAAAGCTCGATAATTTAACTACGTTTAATACGTTTTCGAATTAAGTAAGCACATTAGAAAATGAAAATAGAATATTTGAAGATAAAATATGAAAATAGGTCGTTTTAGTCACTTGTGGGCGCCACTATTTTAGTTCCCTATAGGGGGGTTGACGCAACTGTAACATGGTTTAACCTCTTAAAACTGACTGAAACAGCTAGTCACTGTGGTTAAAACATTTAAATTAGACTTAATCTCTAGTAATAAAAATTCACGGGTCATACGTCTTCGTTGGACAAAGCATAAGCCTGCATTAGTTTTTAATCACCCCTCTTTCCGTAAAGTGGACCGGACCGACCCTGAACCTGCCGTTACTCGCGTACTCCACCCTCCCTCCGGTGCACAACGTTTCTCTACCCTGAAGGCATCAGTGAACAGTCAGATCTAGTACTCACTAGAGTAATTAGTTTTCAATTCAAAGTTTCTGAACTTTAGTCAAGTACCATATTGAACAAAGTTTGTGTGAGCCGTTATCACACAAAGAAAAGCCCACAGCGGATACTGAAATAACTTGAAATTGACCCAAGTATTTAACATTACAGGGGAGAAAAAACTTTTGAATTGTTAGATTTAAAAAGTTGCTAAACATAAGCGATGTCGCGTCTTGAAGACATGACGCAGTTTAAAAGTTCGACAAAAATATTTATATTTTAATGTTGTTTCAAACATCCCAAAGCCTGAAGAGAATTGAAGTGTTGTACAAGCCTGCCCTCTTATGGATAGAATCAGCATTTCAGAGAAATTGCGAGACAGAAATAACACGCACTTCATTGATGCACCAAGCAATCTGTGACCCAATTGTTAAATCCCAAGTTCCTAAAAATCAAGCATTAAACTTCAAATGTACCTCTCGATTTGGAGATTTGTTCCAGATAAGTGTCAAAAAGAGCAATTTTTAATAATTACAAAGTGCACCCCCCCCACCTCCCAAATTTAAAGCTTTGATGTCAAGTCAACTCCTGACTTGGAGGACCTGAAGTATCACTGACAGTATTTGTTTTAAGATTGTGAAAATGCAATGTGCACAACCCATTGAGCTGCTGTAATAACGCCCTTAAATGCAGTCTCCACCTTTAAGTAACCAGTCAAGTCAGTTAATTTAAATAGGTTTATTAAAAACTGTTATCCAACCTGGATGGGTTGGATACACAAGTACAAACTCCATTTTAAGATCAAGGTTTCCAAACAACTACAACGTTACCAGGAGAGGTTAGAGGGCTGGCCAGAAAACTCGTTTCTTCTGCTGCCCAGAACCAGGACTCTGAGGAATGCTTGGAGCATTAGGATTGTCAGATCCATGCTCTTTCAAGTAATGAAGATCCTGGTAGTAGTCCTTTCCCTTCTCTTGGTTCTTGCTGAAGGTACTGTAGGTGCCAGGTGGGTACATGCCATAGAGGAGCCTGTAGTCAAAGTTGGGGTAAGGCAATTGGTAAGGATAAGGGCGACCCCAGGAGCCACCAGCACTAAAATATGGCATAGGGTTGCTCACAAGTCCTTGTCCAGAGCCCATGGCTGGGTAACCAAATTCTTCAGTTTCATGCTGGTAGTTTCCAAGTTCAGTTTCTTTCACAACACTGGAAGTCTCTCCAGACTGGAGGACTGGTACAGGGGGTGGAGGAAGAGGTGGAATAAAGCTGCTAGGGCTGAAGGACTGGATGCTGGCTAATCCCTCTTCAGAAAAGATATTTGGAACTACTGTCCACTTAGTTTCTGGAGCAGAGAGATCAATTTCTCTTTACATAATTTTCAAAATAAGCACTTTAAAAAAATCACTTAGTGTTTCAGAACATTTGTTACCTGGTAGGTTAGACTGAGAACCTTCAGTCGGGGTTGAGCTGGCATATGCTGCCTGAACAGGGACAACTAGAACACTAGCAGGGTATCCAACCCGAGGAGGAACAAAACCAGCACCAGCAGGGTGTGCAGCCTGAGCAGGGTATGACGATTGTGCAGGAACAATGCCTGTACCAGGGTACCCTGCTTCAGGATTAGAGCTTAAGCTGCCTGGTGCTGGAACACTTTGGACAAATGAAGAACTGGAAGCTGGTCTAACCAGTGTCCCCGGCCTGGGGACATCACTAAAAGCACTGTACGTAGGTTCATAGTGGCCAGTGGCTGCTCCCTGGCGAGATGCAAAGTTACCTCCAGCATTTGGGCTACTGCTGCTCTGGCCTTGGTTGCTTTGGGGTTTGAGGCCTGAGAGAGAAAAAAAAGCAGATGCTTATCAGAAGTGGCTTTAACTAAACATTGTTCTGCAGCAGTAGAGGTCATTTACCTTTAACTGGAAAGCCATGTGTTTCCAGGATCAGCAAGGCAAACAGGGAAACCCTAAAGTCACAAAACAAGAAAATACCATTAATTTTTACAATAAAAAGTAAGCAGAAGCTTCTCAAAAGGCCACCTTCACCTTACCCAAGCAAACTCTGTGTAGTCACCATACTGAAAGTTAACAGTATGGAGCACAGCGGGTGAGGGTTTAAAATGTTGACAGAGTTCAGCACTGACCAATCGGAGCTTAACGAGCTGATAGCGCACAGCTGGTGAGACATTCAAAAGAACAGGGGCTGTAATTCTGCAGATGGTTGAAATTGAGTCAATTATTCATTATTCCATACATTGAATGCTTATATATAAAGCAATATTTTAATATTGATGTAATTTCTCAGAATAGGACTGAAATGGGTGCACTTGAATTTTAGACTAATATAACAAAAACGAGTGATATTTATAAGAAGTGATTCAACTGAACGTTATTTGGAATGTGCACTGAATGTACATAGTTTAAAACTTTAAAAATTCATTTGTTTTCACAGCATCTGATGTGGCTAACTCATCCTTTTTTAGGTTTGTGTTTGACTCCATATTTCTACAATTGAGTCAATGTTGGAAGAAGGTGATAGAAAACAAAATGATAATAAAGAGACAGTGCATAGGACTATTCTCTATGGAGGATGACATCAAATTGAAAAAGATGAAGATAAAAGGTAACTTGTTTACTTGTATAAGATGTTTCCTTTTATTTTTGCCAGATATGAAAACAAACACTTTGGTTTCAAATGAATAAAAACAAAAAAAGGTGTTGTTGGCCTTAATGTTATATTACAATCATCATGGAAAACCTCATACTGGTCAAAATGTAGTTAGGATTACAAATAAAATAAACATGTAAACACATTTGAGCACAAACAATTTTTTAAATTTAAATTTATTACAAAAATTTTTTTTTTCATAAATTCTAAGTGTCAAGTAGTTCTGAAGTGTTGGTTCAGAAAACAGCTTATCTCAAGATGTCAGTCCAGAATGTGAGAAATGTATTTCCTTGAAGAAAATTACATAACTTCTCCCTAATAACTATAAAGGAAAATTATATTAACTTATAAAAGACAATACACAAAATATAAAAAATGACAATTCAAATAAGAACTACAAATTTAATGTTCCATATTCATTTTTTTTATATCTGTCTAGATTTGCCATGGTGTTCATTAGAGGTGGGTGAAATTGCCTTTTATCATATTTAGAATGATATAGCAACACAATAAAAAAACAAATCTGACTGCAGCTTGCGGCATTCATTAGCGCAAACAAGAACAATATTTTTTACTTTCCATTCAAGTTAACTTTATTGTCCCTGCAGGAAAATTTGCTTTGCAGCCAGGTGAAGACAAACATGCACAATCACAAACTCACTAGAAGAGAGCATGGCACCGTGTAAAAAAAAAAAAAAAAATAAAATTCATAAAAGCATCAGATATCAAAGCATTAAAAGCAAAGTTCTATAAGTCACTTCAAATTTACAGCCAGAGTGATTAATTAAAAAAATGTTTTTGGCTTTTCAATCTCCAGCCAGATGGTGAGAGCTCAACTTCAGTAGAGGATGTTTTTATCCATATACAATATAGCCCTAATATATATATAAAAAAAAGGTACATTTATCCAAATATTGCATTTGGTCAACTCATTGACACTTAATGCCCTCTGTGTAAACAACTTCTTGCTTCAGTCATTTTTGAGTTGTTGGATTTTGTCAGGCCAAGTTACAGGAAGCCTACAAGTTGAATATTTTACTTATTTCCACTTCCCATCAATCTAGTCTTGGGACAAAACTACTGTGAGCTCAGGAGTCATTACATAAAGACCAAAAGTGATTAGACAGGAATTCCATTTATTTATAAAAACAAACAAAAAAAAAAACAAACAAAAAAAAAAAGAGGCATTTAATGTTTCTACCTCCATCCAACCTCAAAAAGGAAAAAACTGAATTCTACAGGCATTGGTAGAAAAAGTCTTAAGATGTATAATCAACATCTTAAGGGTATGCTGAACAGAATCAGAGAGCATCCATGAAGAGCTTTTGCTGGTCAGAACCAGAATAGTCAGAAGCACCAGATTCATGCTCTTTCAAGTAGTGAATGTCCTGAAAGTAGTCTTTGCCCTTTTCATTGAGTTTACCAAATGTACTGTATGTGCCAGGAGGGTACAAACCATACAGAAGCCTGTAGTCAAAGTTAGGGTAAGGGTAAGAGGATGGATAACCCCAGATGCCACCTACACCAAACTGTGGCAAGAGGACATTTGCAGAGCCTTGTCCAGGCCCCATGATGTCAGATGGGTAGCCAATTTCTTCAGTTTCATGCTGGTAGTTTCCAGTTTCAGCTTCCTTCTCAACACTGGAAGTCTCTCCCGACTGGAGGACCGGTCCAGATGGAGAGTGGACAAAATCACTGGACTGAAAGTCTTGGTTGGTCATTCCCTCTTCAGAGAAAATCTTTGGATCAATAAACCACTTTGTTTCTGTGGGGAACAAAGTTAGGTTACATTGCATCTTTGCAGACATTTGGTCTTGGATCAGTCTGAAAATAAAAAGTTTTCAGATCATAAAAGACAGCTGATCATGCCTGTTAGACTAACTGTAAATCACTTTAAAATAAATTTTAATAAGTCTTGCCAATTTAAAAAAGAAATCTGATCATACAAGAAAAAAAAAAAGTTTGCAACCATAAATATAAACTATATAGTTTCTGATAAAAACATTCCTAAATGTCTATCAAGTGTAGGAGCCTGCTCAGAGCTCTGTTGAAACTAAAGCTTTTCTGGATCAAGTATTTAAACAGAGTAAAAAATCTGGAGTTTAATTACCTGGTAGGCCAGGCTGAGTATCTCCAGTCTGAGTAGAGCCGACATATCCTGCCTGAACAGGTACAAAAGGACCACCACTGACAGGGTATCCCACCTCAGGTATAGAGCTTAAACCACCTACTGGACTGGCGTCAGACTGGGAGACACTGGAACCTTGAACTGGCCTGGAGACGTCTTTATAAACACTGTAAGGAACATGTGCAAAGCGGCCAGTAGCTGCTCCTCGGTGAGAGCCAAAATTTCCACCAGCATTTGAGTCACTGCTGTCTTGTTCTTGTGATTTTGAGCCTAGAAAGAAACAAAGTTTAGCAAAAATTGACCCAACTGTGATTTAGTAAGTGAAACTTCACCTTTAGCTGGAAAGCCATGTGTAGCCACAATAAGTGAAGAATATAGAGAAAACCTGAAGAGACAAAAACAAAATATTAAGTGATTTCCAGCAGTCAGCGTAAGCCTTTGGCTTACCCAAAGAGGACCTGTATAGTCATCATATCAACAGTCCAGAAAACAGCATTGGTACATTTTAAGTAAGTAACCAGAAACCAGCCCAGACCAATCAGAGCTTGACAAGCAAACAACACACAGCTGGTGATGAGGGGTTCTCAGAAAAGATGATGAAACTTCAGTGTTTAGTAAAAAGGTTTTTATTTGTTATTCATGTTTATTGCTTACAGGGGTGTTTGATATTTTGGGGGTTGAATATAACAAAAAGATTTAGACAAGTTGCACAGTTTAGAGATTATTCTAAGCTCTAAATGTTTAACTGTAAAGTCAAATATGCACGACATGCTTGCAGGGTGATTGTTAATTGTGTAAGTTGCTTTGGATTAAAGCGTTTCCTAAATAAATAAACAAATATTCCTTCTCAAATTTTATTGCAAAATGAGGTAATTTCCATCATAATCACTGATTATAACTAATTTCAAACCCATCTTTTTCCTTGACCTTGGTCTTCAAAACTAGTTTGAGTGTCTGAAATCAGCTTATTGAACTTGCTGGTTATTTACAGGAACCTGGAAACATTTCCCTTTACTGGTGGTAGACAGCCGTATGAGGATGAGTTTAACGTTTCTTACCCCACAAGGTCAAAAGCTATCACTGCCAACATTACAGAGTAACAAGTCGTAAGTAGTTATGCCAATAGCCACCATGGATCCAAACTACAGAAATTTAGTTGGTTTATAAAGAAACAATTTGCAGACAGACCTTACGTTTGTTTCAAAAGCCCAGAGTAGCCGAGGACAAGTTTCTTCTGATGCCCAGATTAATAAAAAACTGGGGGTTCAGTATCCAACTCAAGGATACTTTGACACATGCTGGGCCTGGGATTGAGCCAAGAGTGCCCACATGAGTAGCAGCCTCTACCCCTAGGCCAGTCACACTCCTTCAGGTAGTGGATGTTGATAGTATTTGAAGGTGGTGTAGGTACCAGAAGGGTACAGCCTAAACTACAGGCCTGTTAAGAACAAACCATGGTTTTTCACCCCCCCCCCCTCCCAACAACTTGTATTTTTCCATTTTGATCAATATGTCACTTTTAAACTAAAATTCAAGATCTCATTGAATTCTTAATCCTTAAGTTTCTACTGAAATGAACCATTTTCTGTATTTAACATTCAAAGTTCAGTTAACTTTAAACCTGCAGCCTGGGTCTATGTTCACACCATTTTAATGTGTTCTGTGTGTATGCAAGACATTTGGCAGTTCTTTCAGAAACCTTCCACTTTAAAATTTAGCATAAACCCCAGTCCTTGAGAACTTGGGAAGATGCTTGTTCAATGCCATTTGTTTCTCCTGAAGTAGCAATATTTGTATAAACCATCCCTCCCAAAAGTCTCACATTACCAAAAACCAGAGCAGGGTCAGAATAGCACAGTTTAACTTTGAGCACATAGAAAGTTTCAAACAGATAAGTAGGTTTAAGAGTTTTATTAGGATTCTTGTGCCAAGTAAATCTTGGAATTCAGGCTGAAGGAGAGATGTTTGAAAGGCAATTCTTCCCTGCTGATAATTCTGCTTTTACCCTATAAACTTCAGGCTCGAGAGGCCCGAGGGAAGAGTTTCTTCTGCTGCTGCCCAAAACCAGTATCAGCTGGCACATCATAAGCACCAGAGTCATGCTCCTTCAAGTAGTGGATGCTCTGGTAGTAGTCCTTGCCCTTCTCATGGTTCTTGCTGAAGGTGGTGTAGGTACCAGGAGGGTACAGGCCATACAGCAGCCTGTAGTCGAAGTTGGGGTAAAGATAGGGGACAGGTTGGAGGGCTGGGTAAACATAAGGGGATCCCCAGTAGCCTCCAGGCCCCATGCTGCCAGCTGGGTAGCCTAGTTCCTCAGCTTCATGCTGGTAGTTTCCAAGTTCAGCTTCCTTCACAACACTGGAAGTCTCTCCAGACTGGAGGACTGGTCCAGATGGAGGAGAGGGAAAGACAAAGCTGCTAGAGTCAAGGGCCTGGGTGTTGGCTAGTCCCTCTTCAGAGAAGACCTGTGGCTCAGTCCACTTGGTTTCTGTGGAGAAGTTCACATTGAACAGAGTTCATTTACAATATTGAGCAGAGACAAAGTAAATGCAATCAGAATGTTACCTGGCAGAACTGCAGCCTGAGCAGAGCCAGTATCAGAACCTGCTGGAAGAGGAAGAACAGGGTATCCTGCTTGAACAGGTACAAGAGGACCAGCACCACCAGGGTATCCAACCTGAGCAGGAACAAAACCAGCACTAGATTCCATTTCAGGTGTAGGAATGATGCCACCTGGCGCTGGAGCACCCTGGACCAACAGGGAGGAACTGGGAGCTGGTCTAACCAGTGGCCCTGGCCTGGGGATGTCACTATAAGCACTGTATGTTGGGGTGTAGTAGCCAGTGACTGCTCCCTGTTGAGGAGCAAAGTTTCCTCCAGCATAAGAGCCACTGCTGATCTGGCCTTGAGACTGAGAGCCTGAGTAGAAGAAAATAAGTTTAAAAATGAGAACAAATTCCTGTTACACAGAAGTAAATGAGAAACCTCACCTTTAACTGGAATGCCATGGGTTTCCAGAATCAGCAAGGCATAGAGTGAACACCTGGTTATGAGAGAAAAAATATTATGAACACAATCACATTTCAACAAACCTAACAAATTAAAACACAACTCACAACCTCTAGCTTACCCCAGGAAGACCTGTACAGACACCATAGTGAAATCAGCTGTGTAAGAAGTGACCCAGGTCAGGGTTTATATATGTTACCAGAGACCAGCCCTGACCAATCACAGCCTAACGAGCAAACTACAAACAGCTGGTGATGAGTTCCAAGAAAACAGAAAGAAACATCAGTGTTTAGAATGAAATAAAGACAAAATTAAATTTGTTTGAAATCAAATGTAATATAAATCAATGATATTTGTTAATCTTCATAAATGTTTTTACTGACACGTGTGTAAAGTGTTTGACTGAGAAAGGTACCTTATTTCACTGTATGTGGGAATGCCCCAAACTAATAACTTTTTGGAGGATGATTACTCAGACTTTAACCAAAATTGTGGGTATCCAGGTGCCGTGTCATGCAAAGCTTTGCGTTTTAGGGATATACCCTGAAGACTTCTCTGTTAACTCTAAACTAAAGACGTTGATCAACTTTGGCCTCCTGCAGGCCAGGAGGATGGTTGCTCTCTCTTGGAAACAAACAGATGTCTCCTCCATACAGACTTGTATTAAGGAAATGGCATATTATGTTACACTAGAGAAACTCACATATATAGTGAAAGGTAGAGGACAGGACTTTGAAGAGGTATGGACACCCCTGATGGACTTTCTTAAGCAATAGAGTGAAACATTGTTATTTTTCTCATTATTTCCCAAGTGTGGCCTTTATTTTTATTTTACTTACTATTATTATTTTGTATTTACAATTATTTTTGAATGTTTATTGACTTGTTTAAAAATATTTTTGTGTTTGTTGTCATTGATGTGAACAGTTATGTTTTGTATTTTGGTTATATACTCTCAAAAAGTAATAAAAACATTGTTAAAAAATAAATGTTTTTACTAAAGTTCTGAGGACTTATTAGCTCAGTCTCTGTTAGTAAATTAGTCCTTGATGAATCTCCATGAACAAAATTTGCTTTCCAAAACAGACACTGAGTCTTATTTTTACAAATTGACATGATTTTCTGAGATCCTAGGAAATGTTACAATTTTGGACAAAATACAACAAGAAAATATTGTCAACCTGCTTAAATGTGGTCTGTCTTCAGCGCTGCAGGTGGTGCGTGAGATACTTTACTGTGCTTCGATTACATTGTTTAGACACAAAAATAAATCCAAAATGATTTTTTGTTTTTTTGCATGATTTCATTGAAAATCAAGTTTTTTAGTTTAAAAACTTTTTACTTTATCCAAATATAACAAAGCAGACATCTGGGCTGTAAACTGAGACTTTTAAAGGACGTCTTGATGATGCTGAGTTGTCTCCTGCGGCCCCAAACCATCAAGATGTTGCACACATATTTGTGTGCTTATGTCTTTCTGGAGACTTGTCATTGTTTGCTTATGCCTTAACCATCACATCTGAATGCTAATGTCTGCATACATATTATGACAAGCCATTTTAACATTTAATCAACAATCGGACCGCTCTGTAATTTAGCAATAATTTGATTTATCTTAGTACTAATTGTATTCTTACTAGTCAACATTCCAAATGAAGACATCAACACAGCAATGTTGTTACTAGCATAAACTATATTTAAGGATATCCTTGACTAGTATACAATTAGTACAGCAGCTGTTCACTCTCAGGAAAAACATTGTCACCAAGATGAGCTGAACTCAGTTTTAATTCCTTAGTTGGGACCAGTTTTACTCTGTTAACAGAAAATATGCACACTCTTCATGAGCGCGCTCATTAGAATACATTCCTACATAGGAGTTGCTATGAGGTGAATGTATTTGCAGCTGGTGTATTTCACAGCCCAGATGTCTGCTTTGTTATATTTGGATCTAAAGTAAAAAGTTTTGAAAATAAAAAAATTGATTTTCAATGAAATCATGCCAAAAAAAATCATTTGGGATTTATTTTTGTGTCTAAACAATTTTAATCAAAACACAGTAAAGTATCTCATGCACCACCTGCAGCGCTGAAGACAGACCACATTTAAGCAGGTTGACAATATTCTCTTGTTGTATTTTGTCCAAAATTGTAACATTTCCTAGGATCTCAGAAAATCATGTCAATTTGTAAAAATAAGGCTCAGTGTCTGTTTTGGAAAGCAAATTTTGTTCATGGAGATTCATCAAGGACTAATTTACTAACAGAGACTGAGCTAATATGTCCTCAGAACTTTAGTAAAAACATTTATGAAGATTAACAAATATTATTGATTTATATTACATTTGATTTCAAACAAATTTAATTTTGTCTTTATTTCATCTAAACACTGATTTTTCTCTCAGTTTTCTTGGAACTCATCACCAGCTGTTTGTAGTTTGCTCGTTAGGCTGTGATTGGTCAGGGCTGGTCTCTGGTAACATATATAAACCCTGACCTGGGTCACTTCCTACACAGCTGATTTCACTATGGTGTCTGTACAGGTCTTCCTGGGGTAAGCTAGAGGTTTTGAGTTGTGTTTTAAAGTATTTGGTTTGTTGAAATGTGATTATGTTCATAATATTTTTTTCATAATCAGGTGTTCACTCTATGCCTTGCTGATCCTGGAAACCCATGGCATTCCAATTAAAGGTGAGATTTCTCATTTACATCTGTGTAAAAGGAATTTGTTTCTCATTTTAAACTTATTTCTCCTACTCAGGCTCTCAGTCTCAAGGCCAGATCAGCAGTGGCTCTTATGCTGGAGGAAGCTTTGCTCCTCAACAGGGAGCAGCCCCTGGCTACTACACCCCAACATACAGTGCTTATAGTGACATCCCCAGGCCAGGGCCACTGGTTAGACCAGCTCCCAGTTCCTCCCTGTTGGTCCAGGGTGCTCCAGCACCAGGCAGCATGAGTCCTACACCTGGAGCAGGATATGGATCTGGTTTTGTTCCTCAAATGGGAATCCCTGGTGGTGCTGGTCCTCTTGTACCTGTTCAAGCAGGATACCCTGTTCTTCCTCTTCCAGCAGGTTCTGATACTGGCTCTGCTCAGGCTGCAGTTCTGCCAGGTAACATTCTGATTGCATTTACTTTGTCTCTGCTCAATATTGTAAATGAACTCTGTTCAATGTGAACTTCTCCACAGAAACCAAGTGGACTGTTGAGCCACAGGTCTTCTCTGAAGAGGGACTAGCCAACACCCAGGCCCTTGACTCTAGCAGCTTTGTCTTTCCCTCTCCTCCATCTGGACCAGTCCTCCAGTCTGGAGAGACTTCCAGTGTTGTGAAGGAAGCTGAACTTGGAAACTACCAGCATGAAGCTGAGGAACTAGGCTACCCAGCTGGCAGCATGGGGCCTGGAGGCTACTGGGGATCCCCTTATGTTTACCCAGCCCTCCAACCTGTCCCCTATCTTTACCCCAACTTCGACTACAGGCTGCTGTATGGCCTGTACCCTCCTGGTACCTACACCACCTTCAGCAAGAACCATGAGAAGGGCAAGGACTACTACCAGAGCATCCACTACTTGAAGGAGCATGACTCTGGTGCTTATGATGTGCCAGCTGATACTGGTTTTGGGCAGCAGCAGAAGAAACTCTTCCCTCGGGCCTCTCGAGCCTGAAGTTTATAGGGTGAAAGCAGAATTATCGGCAGGGAAGAATTGCCTTTCAAACTTCTCTCCTTCAGCCTGAATTCAAAGACTGACTTGGCCCAAACCTCAGTTGTCTAATAAAACTTTCTTAACCTACTTTATCTGTTTGAAAACTTTCCTTTGTGTTAAACTTGAGCTATTCTGACTCTGCTCTGGTTGTCAGTAATTGTTTTTAGAATGTTGTGACAGTTTTACTGTTTATGGGAGAGTTGACTTATACAGATGTAAGCATACAAATGAACATGTACTTCAGGAGAAATGACTGGCAATGGGGACAGAATTTGAAACCTCTAATTTGCAATAAGTAACTTGCATGTTTATGCTAATGGGCAAGTGTTAAAAGTGACAATATTGATCAACTAAAAATGCAAGTTGGGAGGGTCACAGAACATCTACCTGAAAGGACTCTGGGGTGGCCTAGGGGTAGAGGCTGCCCCTCATGTGGGCACTCGGCTCAATCCCAGGCCTGGCATGTGTCAAAGTACCCTTGGGTGGGATACTGAACCCCCAATTTAAATCTGGGCATCAGAAGAAACTTGTCCCTCAGCTATGGGTTCTTGAAACAAATTAAGGTCTGTCTGTAAATTGTTTAATAAACCAACTAAATTTTGTTTTGTAGTTTGGCTCTCGATTTACCGGTCGGTCTACGTCCCAATCCTCACCTATGGTCATGAGCTTTGGGTAATGACCGAAAGAACGAGATCGCGGATACAGGTGGCTGAAATGAGTTTCCTCCGCAGGGTGGCCGGGCTCAGCCTTAGGGATAGGGTAAGAAACTCGGAGTAGAGTCGCTGCTCCTCCATGTCGAAAGCAGCCAGTTGAGGTGGTTCGGGCATCTGGTAAGGACGCCTCCCTCGGGAGGTGTTCTGGGCATGTCCTGCCGGCAGGAGGCCCCCGGGTCGACCCAGGACAAGCTGGAGGAAATACATCTTCAGTTTGGCCTGGGAACGCCTGGGCGTCCCAGCTGAGGAGCTGGTGGGCTTGGCCGGGGAGAAGGTGGCCTGGGCTGCCCGACTTGGAATGCTGCCCCCGCGACCCGGACCCGGATAAGGTCGGAAGGCGAGGCGAGTTTGGATCCATGGTGGCTATTGAAGTACACAACATAAAGTACAAGACACAAATACTTTTGCAACAGTATCTTGTAAAATACCAGTATAGTTATTACTGAGTGACTTTTAACCATTAGGAGGCGTCGGTTGAAAGTTTCAGTTTAACTGTAAATCATCACAGACAACTTTCTCCCCCCAGTCTGCCACAGCTTTTCAGCTAATCTGTTGGACAAGTTTTTACATTTCTTTTGAATGTATAAATATAAGTTCATAAACAGTATCTTTTTCTCTCTCTGCCTCTCTCAGCTGTCCGAGCATACAGGTGTGCGTTTCAGGTGTGTGTGAGCAGAATAAAATGAACCATGTAATTCAGCGTGAACCTGACGAGACTTTAGGGTCTGATGGTGAGCAAAACCCCCGGGTCCCTTGTGGACCGACGCAGATCTGACGGGCTTTCGGTCTCATTCAGCTTGCGCAAAACATCGCGGCTAGGATAGCAGGCTAGCTCATGAGGTACTCAGGTGTTGGCGTTTCATGCGGGTCATGCGCCATCGGTACCACAGATTAATTTACCTGTGAGGTGTTGTAGAGGAAGGCTTTGATTTTTAGGTCAGTGTAGGAGAGAGCAGGCGTAGCTGCGGGATGACACTGCCTGGTTCGGCCTCGGGTCTGCGTGTCAGCCAAGCCGCCGCTGGGAGTCACTGAGCCAGAGGGGAGAGCGGGGAGTCTCCGCTGTCCTGTCCGGGGTATGGGAACGACACTAAGGCAGCGGTCCTCCGTCGCCACACCATTGGCCGTGGGGGTCGACCTGTCAGCTTCATAATCATCCTCCTCTCTCAGGTTTGTTGATGTTACCTTCCGGCTTCACCGTGTTCGAGTCAGCTCGCGGAGACATTCAGATCTCGGTCAGGGTCGGGCTGAATTATTTATATATTTATTTATCTGTGAGGTGGTGTTGAGGAAATCTTTCAGAACATTATTTTGTACAATATTTCACCATGTTAATAATCACACTGGTTAAACCATGAAACGCTCACTGAAACAATCCCTCCTCGGCAGGAGTCCTCCCCCTAGCATTGCAGGTTACTATGGTCATAAAGCAGAAAGTTACATCATCTTTGTAAACGGGACGTTCCTCAATAATGTTTAGTGCGGTATCTGGCCAGTAGAGGGGTGCAGAGTGCTGTCAAATGTAGCACTATCAAATATGCTATAACCTCTGTGACCATCACAACAGTAATCCATTTCTTTCCCAATAACTTGGAATACAATGACTCTTGGATTATGTTTTAGCCTGAATCAAGACTCCTACAGGTGGCCAACCGTCCATTTTCAGGTGTCCACCTCCCAGATGACCTTAACTGGACACTAGCTGTCTAATAAAACACTCTTTAAAGATGTCTCTTCTTTAAAACCAAATGACTGGTTTCAAACTGTAATCTCTTGTTTACAGAACAGTCTCCTGTAGTGTTCCTGCTCCAAGGGCATTCACCCTCTCATTCACTCAAAGTGTTATCATATGTGTCTCTGCTATTTTATGCAGTTTTAATCACATTTATAATGTGAGTGTTTAACGGGGGGAAGTCATGTGTGAGTTGGTAAACTCCCCCACAGTCCCCTACCCAATCAGAGCCGTCCACAAGTCCACTAACTCATGTTTGGTTGGAACACTTAATGTCTTCTGATTGGTTAAACTTAAGATAACTCATTCTCAAAACTAATCTTCAGTTCCGGTACAAGTCAGTCTGAAATTAGTCTGAGCTGCTATCCTTCAGAGTCTGAGCTGAACCCTCATCAGCTTTGAACAAGGCCTCGAGAGACACCTGCTTGCGTGGGCGCCTCTGTCTCTCCCTCACTACGGGGACTGATCAGAAATGACTTCAGCATGCCTGCTGAGATGCCTCCCTTGCTGACCGAGACGTATCCACGGACTGCCCGGCGAAGTCCTCGGTGGCCACGCCTTCCAGGACCACCACTCCGAGCCTGGGGACTCCAGCCTCAGCTCATGAAGAAACCAACGCCTGCCAGATCCAGGAACGTCCACATTTCAGTAAGCGAAACACCACTGGCTGATCGAGAGGTTTGCTTTGATAAAGCTTAATTCTTCCAAGCTAATTTAAGCCATCCGAACTCAAAATAGCCCTAAAGTGACTCTTAAAGTCCCAACTAGGTTAACTAAATTAACTAACTTCCCTAGTCATTAAAACATATGCTACGGTCCGTTAAACCTCACAATTAAAACCATCTTTAACATCCTCAACATGTTTAAGAATATTAATTGTGTTTACATCAAAACTTTCAAACTGTCTTATCTGTCTGTGTTCTTAGGTTTTTCAAATTAAATGACTGTTCAATCTTTATCTGGTCTCAGTTTCACATTATTAATAAGGTATTCAATTCACTGTACTCTTTTCAAAGAACCTAAAGATACCTTCAATAAATATTAGCTATTATACAGGGTTAAATGACAGTTTATCACTTTCCATTATAATCCTAAAAGAAGCTTCCAATATTTATTAGAAGAGGGTGTAGTTTAAAATAACTAATAGTTATTCCAAACGCTACACAAACATGAAACTGGCCAAGTTTCTTACTCAACAGTAAATGAGATCAATTTTAATGCTCTAGCTTAAAAAGTAAAATATCACTCAGTATTGCTTTAATCACTTGTTTATCTCTTAATTCCTTAGTAAAGTTTAGGTTTTAAGTCAGGTCAGACATATGCAAAGTAGTCCAGCTATGTTTAACTTGATTCATACCTCCTTGTACTTTAGTGAAAATACAATTAAGAATGTTTTTAGTTTTTTTATTGCAGAACTTTCAGTGGCTTGAAAATGACCTCAATGTAAACCTCTTTATGAGCAACTTTTCAGACAGTTTCAAACTGTTTTATTTCCTGGAAAAACAAAATAAAATTACAAATTCAGACATGTTAGTTTATCAACACAAAGATGAGAGAAGCAACCAAATGAAAAAAAACTAAGAGCAGATTGACTCGATGGGACGGATTTACTCTGACATGGTTCTGGGACAGTTATGAAAATTTAAGTGTGAACGACTCACATTAATATGCGAGACATCACTTCAGCTTTTATCTACATAGTGACCCAGAAAGGGCCACAAAGAGCAAAGGTCAAACTGTCCTGGTCACTCACTCTTCACTGAAAATTATCAAGGTTCTGATTTGCAAGACGGAACACTCAAGTATATACAAGTACACCCAAAAGTATCACATCTCCTTATCTTCAATGTTTTTTTCACTGCAGCTACAGTAACCTTGATATAAAATGACCCTGTCTCCCTCTCATGAAAGGCTTGGAACACGGCTCCGGTCATCCTTTCACAAGAACTTTGCATACGTGTTCCTTGTTTGAACAAAAACTTCTTTTGAGGTTTGACATGGACTGAAATGTTTTGCTGATCAATTGCTTCATCATGTAATGTTCAGAAATGTCTAGATTTAACCTTAATTCATGAAATGTCTCATCTTTAATCTTGAATTCAGATTATTTTAGTCTGGTGATTTATTCACTTTTAATATAACCTCAGTGCATTAAAGGGGTGGTTTTGTCAGAATCCATTTGTTTCAGGTTTTCATAGTTTCTAATAGGTCCCCCTGAGCCTGTCATGTAGGCCAATCATGACAACTCTCTGTTCCCTGGTTATTTAAAAAAAAAACAGAAAAAGTGAGAAATAAAAATGCCATCTGCATTTGTGCCCAGTTTGACGTCATAACGTGTATTGGCTGAGATGGTAACGCCTTTCGGTCCGCCCAGCTGCTAGCTTTTGTTTTTGTTGAAAATTCAACATGGCGGAACGCACGCAGACAGTGTTCCCTGTAATGAATTCACTGTCCACACAGATTCTGAATTCACGAAATGTTATTATTAGAACAGGGTTGGTAACACAAGCGAACACACTCAGTGAAAAGCACGTTATATCCTATTTGCGACAGCCGTAAAGTGTACACAGCAGGAACGTGGACTAGATCTCTTAAAGGCACAGTCAAACATTTAAATGTGCACAATATATGACATTCCCAACTCGGGGATATACCTGGCTGGCGCAGGTCCCTCTCTCCTTGTTTTTTTCTTCCCTCCCTCTCCTCTGTGTGTGTGTGTGTGTGTTTAAGCCATGCAGTTGGTCAGCAGAGTGTGACCCCCCCCCCCCCCCCCCTTGTCGGAGGGGAGCGCGGCTGACACACAGCAAGAGGAGAACAACAGGAGGAAATGCTGAGGAAATTAATTTTAGCAGGAAGCAGGATCCCTCAAAGCTAATCTTTAGTAAAGACTAGTAGCTACTGTTTGTTACCTGGGTTTTAACTTTTTCACTCTTTCACTTTCCAAAGTATCTCGGGACATTTTGGGGACGGAGTATTGACGTTTCGGTCATCCAATCAGAAGCGAGTGCTGTGCATATCATGAATACTAATGAGAATCCTGCTGTTTCAAATTCAGGCGTCAGATGGGAAACTTCTAAAGCTTATATTATAAGCATCAAAGCTTCTGTCTTTATAAAAATTACACAGATAGCATTGAATTACACTAGAGAACAATGCAAAACTATAAAATAACCCAGAAAACCACACCTTTAATTTGAGTTTTAACCATCAGTTTCATTTAAAATCTTATTAGAGTTTCTTGGGAAGCTACTTGATAAATGTTTATGCCCTTTAAGCTTTTGCAGGCTTGATTTGCTGGTGTTACATAGTATTCATTATGCAGATGTGGAAATAAACACCAGTCTAGCCTTACCTCATCACCGAGTCATGTCAGGTCACTGAGTACCATGGGGTCCAGCCAAAACCCCCACCCTCAGATTAACCTGTCAAGTTAAAAGATGACTCTTTTGAACCTTCATCTCAGAACGATTAGAAATAAGCTTTCACCCGCCACTACCGAAGACCCCATCAAAAGCCCTGGGAAGACTTGAGACAACTTCAACAAGGAACCTCAATCCACAAGAAGCCAGTGGGATGAGGATTCAACTAGCTATACAACTGGTGTCAAATTTATTCATCTCAAATAGTCAGCCATAGTAATTGAAAATTAAAGCGGCAATCTGGAGCATTTTTCTCTGTATCAAAGTTTTCTAAATGTTTTAAATGATATTTCAGGTCTAAACTATGATCTATGGGTTGAGTTCCACAACATGTCATTCTGATGAAGACCCTCCTTCCTCCTAGAGACCCCTTTCCATTATTTCTTGCCGCCGACATTTTTTAGCCAATGAAATTCAAATGTCTGCATTCTCTCAACATGCACGCGCATCGACCAAACCTGTACCAGTAGGGGGCGCTGTCGTACAGGACGCTTCGTGTGTTTCTCTGTTTACAGTCTCATTCACTGAGGACTCACAGCTCATTTCTACTAAAAACCTACCCATTCTCCAGCTAAAGATGGATTTATTTTTATTTTTAAACCTTTCACCTCTCAGAATGGCAAGGCTTGACAGGATTATACGTTTATTTTGGTCAGAAAGTTCATCCAGGGCCGAGTCAAGTTCAGCTTCAGAGTCCAGCAGCAGCTCTCTGCTAACAGAGCTAATATCAGAAGCAGCAGGGACAGAGAGGGCTCATCAGACCCTCGTAGTGTTGTTGGAATAAGATTGTGAACTGTGAGTGATTAAACCCTACACATTGAGCTGTACAGTTCATGTCCGAAGTATATGCGCCGCGTGCACGCGCGCACACGCGACCGGACGCGCGTGTCGAGATGTTTTGAGGAGGAGCCTTTGGACGCTAGATTCAAAAACTGCTCTCCTGATGAAATCCTCCAGATTGCTGCTTTAATTCAAGCCGGGTTTAATTTCATTCCTGAGCTTTACACCCATTTCTTAGGAAAACCTTAGATTATGCAACTTAGATCCATTTTTTTGTCACTTTGCTCAACCGTTATAAAACTGATTTATATAAAATCAGGTTACTTTGTAAAAGTATTTAATTTCTGTGGTATTCAAATAATTTTACAGTTACATATTTAGAAAATTGATGTTCATTTTATGAACATCATCGCACTGTCTGGGGGTCAAATTGACCCAAAATAAATAAACTCCATGGGCTCAAAAATATGGACAGTGCAAGGGTTAAGATTAGGGATGGATATCGGTATCGGTCTACCGATAATATCAGCCGATATTACATTAAAATGTAATATCTGTAAATATTGGTATCGGTTTTTGTAATGATGACACACATGACCTTTACAAACCATGCACATATTATACATCAAACTGTTCGGCTACTTCTCCTCTCTCCCAAAATGTCAAAATATAACAAATTTGATGAATAGTTTTTGAGATATTTTTATTTATTTGGCACACCTTGCAATAAATACTGTTTGTCTTTTTTTAAATGAGGGCTACCACGCTTATATCGGTATCGGTTTATATCGGTATCGGAAGTTAAGAGTTAGACAATATCAGATATCGGTAAAAAAGCCAATATCGAGCATCCCTGGATAGGATGATTTGATATGCAAATAATTTTATACCAGCTCCATTTTAGCATCTTTCCCCACTCCAGACCAATTGTAAACTCCTAGTTTCTCATTCAAGTCTTAACTAAATCGGTTTTTTAAGTCACCACAAAACACCCATGTCATTTTGTACTCGTAAACCGCTTATAAAAACATCTGAGTTATGTTTAGCAGCATTAGACCATCCAAGTTTACACTCCCTTGTCTTTATCTGCCTTTTTAATGCTCCTGAAGTCTCATTTTTAGCCACCATTTAAGTTAGATTCATGTACTTGTCAAGTGTCACCTGTTCTCCCAGAAAGGCTCAGGCCAAAACTATAATGCCGTTTGATGAAGTTCATTTGCACGTTACCAGAATATTAGGAATGTTGTCAATTAAGCACAATTTACACTGCATTCTTGCAAAATAAACTTCTCATCTGGGGTAACAATACAAAAATATTTCACAGGGTTGTGTAATTTGCTAACTTATGTAAATAAATACATGCTCCTTCCTTTCAGTTCCACCAGGCCAGAACTACAGTTAAGATTGTTCCATAACATGATCACAGACACACACACTTGTACCTGTTCATTTTTCTGTCCTGTCCCTCTTGTACTCTCAGTGCTCTTGTTTCCATCCTCCTCTCCTGACTCCTGTCTCTCTATCAGCTCCTGTCTTTCAGTTCTTTGCTCCTCAGCTCTCCAACACGTCATTCTGTGTCTCTGCCTGTCTTCCTTCTATTTTCTTCTCTCAAGAAGTTATGGAATTAGTTCAGGTAAACACATAAAAGTAAAAAGCTTCTTTTACAGAGCTGTTTTTGCGAACATAACTTTCACAACAATGAATAAAAATGACTGTTTTTGTGAATTGAGATAACTTTCACACACAAAAAAAACTGTTTTTCCTGAATTAGATAACTTTGACAAAAAAAATAAAGGCTCTGTTTTTCTGAATTAACAAGTTAATAACCTAAGAATCCGTCTGCATGTTCTGTGGCAGGCTAAAAGGAACTCAAACATGTCCCGTTTGTTGAGTTTAATTCACTTTCACTATCAGCAGACACCTGAGGGAATTGCGCCTGTTCAGACGCAAATCTCCATCAGATCATCTGGACGTGGCTGTGCTTCTCCAGGATCAGTTGACTAAATATGGGATGCTCCAAAGTTAATAAGTGAATGCATTTGAAAAGCATTCAGTCTGACTACGTGGTGACACAGGACATAATTCTAGACCCTTGCAGAGTGGAGTACAGCCGAAACTTGCAGCTGAACTTCAGACTGCAAGATAGAAGGTCCAGGTCACTTGGGGTATTCTCAATTCAGAGACACAGAACATTTTGTAAAAGTTCTTAATTTGGAAAAACATTTGGGTGAATGAAATATGCTTCCATATTTGTCATTTACCAGTAATTTTAAAAATGACATTTTCAACAATAAGTCCAAACATTGTTTTATTTACTAACAGGAAGACTGTTGGGTGTAACATAACATTGCAAAAAAAAAAAAAAAAACGAAAAGCAAAAACCATGTACTTTTGCTCTTGACTCTCGCTCCAGCTCGGCACCTAACGCTGCCTCATCGTTACCACAGCAACCTGTTGAGCAGCCGTTCTCAAAACAATCAGGAACATAAATAGAACCACTAAACACATACAGACAGGCTGATCGGGGCAGTGTCTGCAGTGATGCGGACAGATGGGTGAGGAGCTGTTAAAAACCACTACTCCATATCAAGAGGAGCCAGTTGAGGTGGTCTGGGCATACCTGCCAGCTGATGTGATTTCTTACTTGGGGGTGAGAATTGTTAATTTAACCACAGTACAGCTCACATGTGCCCAGTTTATGATCCAGCCATGACCTTAAACCACAGCCCCTTAAAATGGTTACACAGGTTTTCCCCACAGAAAACTTGCTGGTGGTAGAGAAGTCCACAAACCCTCTGCTTTTTCTGTGATTGACTAGAGAGCCAACCTAGCTCACTCGTTTAGTTTTGTAGCATTGACTGGTACAGACACAAGTGAGGTTTTGAGGCTTTGCCTGGTGGGCCACCAGGCTTCTAAAGCACTGGGGGGGGGGGGGGGGGGGGG
>SSNR01000176.1:569123-616345 GCA_006937965.1 Callopanchax toddi
TCTGCATTCTCTCAACATGCACGCGCATCGACCAAACCTGTACCAGTAGGGGGCGCTGTCGTACAGGACGCTCCGTGTGTTTCTCTGCCGTCTCAGCCGTTCACTGAGGACTCACAGCTCATTTCTACTAAAAACCTACCCATTCTCCAGCTAAAGATGGATTTATTTTTATTTTTAAACCTTTCACCTCACAGAATGGCAAGGCTTGACAGGATTATGCGTTTATTTTGGTCAGAAAGTTCATCCAGGGCCGAGTCAAGTTCAGCTTCAGAGTCCAGCAGCAGCTCTCTGCTAACAGAGCTAATATCAGAAGCAGCAGGGACAGAGAGGGCTCATCAGACCCTCGTAGTATTGTTGGAATAAGATTGTGAACTGTGAGTGATTAAACCCTACACATTGAGCTGTACAGTTCATGTCCGAAGTATATGCGCCGCGTGCACGCGCGCACACGCGACCGGACGCGCGTGTCGAGATGTTTTGAGGAGGAGCCTTTGGACGCTAGATTCAAAAACTGCTCTCCTGATGAAATCCTCCGGAGTGCTGCTTTAAAACCCAGAAATAAGCTTTGTTTATCTGAAGAGGGTGTAGTTAAAATAACTAATAGTTATTTCTAAACGCTACAGTGCTTAGAAAATGTTCTAAATGTGCTGTAGTTACTATCCAGTGTAGGTAAAGCTAACTCATGCTAGTTTTAAGGTTAAATTTAACCTTATATTTGTTTCAGAAAGTTGTGTATATTTTTAATTTTCACATTTGTATATGCTTTGGTATAGGAGATGCTGTGGAAACTGCACCATGCACTGAGAAGCTGAGTGTTTTGTTGCATGGAGATCACACAGGTAGTAATAATAGCTAAACTCATAACTAATTTAATTATACCACTGTTCACACTGTAATATTACATTAACCTTTTTTGGGTTTATTGTATTTTACTAGACTGCTTCACAAGCTTTACCATCCTGGGTTTGGATCCAGTCAGCCTGAACATCTAACCCCTGGCTATACGGGGCTGACTATGAGAGGAACATATTGGTATGTTGTGATCTATAAAATCTTATTTGCTAAATAAAGCTATAAAAAGTTCATAAATCTTGTGTTCACATAATTCTCAAACTGTAATAACATAAAATATAAAACATTTAAAAGTAGTCATTTCTACAGAGACTTTCAAGTATTTATTTACATAAAATCAACCAAACAAGCATTCTGCTCACACAAAAAACAAACACACCAGCAGTCAAAGTGTGAAAATGATGATCTTGTCTGTTGTTTTTAGTCGTTCCAGGTACTGAAGTTTTGTGAGCTGGGGCTTTCTGAGGTGCAGAGTCCAGGTCATCAGTCCAGCTGTGGTCCGACGCGTTCACATAGTGTCCTGATGCAGAAGGCCGTTATGAAGGAGTCACACTGAACCTGGACACATAACTGGCTATGATGTCCTCCTCCTCAGTCCCGTCATAGTGTCCTGATGCAGAAGACCATTATGAAGGAGTCACACTGAACCTGGACACATAACTGGCTATGATGTCCTCCTCCTCAGTCCCGTCATAGTGTCCTGATGCAGAAGACCGTTATGAAGGAGTCACACTGAACCTGGACACATAACTGGCTATGATGTCCTCCTCCTCAGTCCCGTCATAGTGTCCTGATGCAGAAGACCATTATGAAGGAGTCACACTGAACCTGGACACATAACTGGCTATGATGTCCTCCTCCTCAGTCCCGTCATAGTGTCCTGATGCAGAAGACCGTTATGAAGGAGTCACACTGAACCTGGACACATAACTGGCTATGATGTCCTCCTCCTCAGTCCCGTCATAGTGTCCTGATGCAGAAGACCATTATGAAGGAGTCACACTGAACCTGGACACATAACTGGCTATGATGTCCTCCTCCTCAGTCCCGTCATAGTGTCCTGATGCAGAAGACCGTTATGAAGGAGTCACACTGAACCTGGACACATAACTGGCTATGATGTCCTCCTCCTCAGTCCCGTCATAGTGTCCTGATGCAGAAGACCATTATGAAGGAGTCACACTGAACCTGGACACATAACTGGCTATGATGTCCTCCTCCTCAGTCCCGTCATAGTGTCCTGATGCAGAAGACCGTTATGAAGGAGTCACACTGAACCTGGACACATAACTGGCTATGATGTCCTCCTCCTCAGTCCCGTCATAGTGTCCTGATGCAGAAGACCATTATGAAGGAGTCACACTGAACCTGGACACATAACTGGCTATGACGTCCTCCTCCTCAGTCCCGTCATAGTGTCCTGATGCAGAAGACCATTATGAAGGAGNTTCCTGCACACATGCACACTGAACCGGTGCAGGCGTAACTAACCCCTGTCGAACTGGAGAAGCCCCAACACTCAGAGGTCGAGCCTTATCATCCTGAACACCACCCAATCCAACCCTCCTCACTTTCTTCAGAGCATCTGCATACGAAATCCTTTCCATTATTCTCACCCTCTGCACCACTTTGGCCTCCTTCTGAACCGCACACCCCCCATACGCAGCACTATGAGCACCCCCACAGTTACAACATTTGACCTGTACCTCCTGACCACATTTGCCGTATTCATGAGGACCCCCACACCTCGCACACCTAAGCTTCCCCTTACACTGCTGTGCTGTATGTCCCATCCTCTGACAAGCGTAACACCTTAGAGGTTTAGGCACGTACTCCCTCACACTATAGTTCAAGTACCCAAGTTGAACTGATGTAGGCAAACCCCCTTTAAAGTGCAGCAACACAGAAAGAGACGGAGATTGAACGCCCTCCCTTCTACTCATCAACCGAAGAGCACCAACAACTTGTCCACCCCGAATTTCACGTGTAATTTCATCCTGCGACATACACAATGGAACGCCTGTGATAACTCCCCTAACTTTAGACACTGTTCCAGGAACATGTACTTTCACCATCTCCCCCTGAATCCTAGTCATGCTCAATATCTTATCCTGTTGCTGTTTACTGGTGGCCAGTATCAAAACCCGTTTGTTGCTAAGAAATTTAGCAAACTTCACCCTGCCTATTTCCTCATCCAGAGCCTTGGTAAGCTTAATAGGGTGATAAACACCACTATCCTGTCGGAATTCAAGTATTACCTTCCAGTCCACAACGTCAACCGGCGTTTGCCCATCATTAAACAAAGTCCTCGACTTCTTCGAGGCGACACCCTCCCCTGATTCACTCACGCTCCCCGACCAACAGCCTCCACCTTCCCCCTGCTTCTGCCTGGCTTTCAAATCCCTCTTCTGTCGTCTGGACCTGGACATCATCCATTCCATTTCCCCATCTCGTTCACCTCCAGAACTACTAGACATGACGTTGCAGTCAAGGTACAGTTTTGTAATCCGCCGACTACAACAGAAAGCTATCTCCGAAATGTTTGTACAGCCCCAAGCTTTGGCGCCACCACCTACCGAACAACACCTCCTACTCCTGTGTAGGAAGTGACCCAGGTCAGGGTTTATATATGTTACCAGAGACCAGCCCTGACCAATCACAGCCTAACGAGCAAACTACAAACAGCTGGTGATGAGTTCCAAGAAAACTGAGAAAGAAACATCAGTGTTTAGAATGAAATAAAGACCAAATTAAATTTGTTTGAAATCAAATGTAATATAAATCAATAATATTTGTTAATCTTCATAAATGTTTTTACTAAAGTTCTGAGGACTTATTAGCTCAGTCTCTGTTAGTAAATTAGTCCTTGATGAATCTCCATGAACAAAATTTGCTTTCCAAAACAGACACTGAGCCTTATTTTTACAAATTGACATGATTTTCTGAGATCCTAGGAAATGTTACAATTTTGGACAAAATACAACAAGAAAATATTGTCAACCTGCTTAAATGTGGTCTGTCTTCAGAGCTGCAGGTGGTGCATGAGATACTTTACTGTGTTTCGATTACATTGTTTAGACACAGAAATAAATCCAAAATGATTTTTTTTGCATGATTTCATTGAAAATCACGTTTTTTAGTTTAAAAACGTTTTACTTTAGATCCAAATATAACAAAACAGACATCCAAGCTGTTACATAAATAAATACACCAGCTGCAAATATATTCACCTCATGGCAACTCTTATGTAGGAATGTATTCTTATGAGCATGTGGGCATGCTTGTAGTAGCATGTGTGCATGTTTGTAGTAGTATGTGTGCATGTTTGTAGTAGTATGTGTGCATGTTTGTAGTAGTGTGTGTGCATGTGTGTGTGTGCATGTTTGAAGTAGTATGTGTGCATGCCTGTAATAGTGTATGTGTGTGCTTATAGTGTTGTACTGTATGTGTGAGGGAAAGATAGGTTTTGTCCTATATAGCACCTCATAATTTTGCACAACTCTACACTGGTCCGTTTTGCACATATCAGCCCTCCGTGATGATGAGTGTCTCTCTATTATTTACCTCTGTTGTACTGTAAGTTTGTGTTTTAAATGTTGTTGTAACGCAGATTGAGAGAAAATGTAATTTTGATTCTGTATATGTATGCACTGTACATGTAGCAGATTTGACAATAAAGTTGACTTTGACTTTGACAAGGTCAAAAACATAACTTAATATTCACAATGAAGTTTGTGCATCTTTCTACTGAAAGCACAAACTCTGCTCATAAAAACACTGCCTCTCAGCAGCATCAGGTGTCAGATCCTGAACACAAAAATGCATTTATTTTAAATCCTGAAGGTCCACAGCCACACAGTTTAGACCCAGAAGCAAGAGTTGATGAAAACAAGCTAAACTGAGATCATATTACATCAAATATCTAGCCTCATGACTGAAATAAACTCTGAACACTAATGTTCAGTACATGGTCAGGCATGGACAGTCTGAACCAGCCCAACTCGATACCGGACCTGGTCCAAACCGAACTGATCTGAAATGATCCAGTAGCGGACCCAGTTCGAACCCAAACCAGGACCCGATCTCAACTCAAACAAACAAACCAAATGACTCACTGACTGTCGAGTTGATTAAATCAGGACACATGGAATCGATCAGCAGGGTTGTCACAAGCTGTCAAGCAGGATTCTTTGAAAAAATATCCATTAGGCTTCCTCCACGGTAAAAACTCCCTCTTCCTCCATGAGCTACTTGGAGCTTCCAGATCAATGTCCTGATCTGAGCCAAGACTCCGGTCTTCTGCGCATGCTTCGGTCACTAAATTTTGTGACCCAAGGCTCTCCCATACATTGTATTGAAGGGATTTCAAATGCACATGCACCAGTTATAGCATAGGTCTATGGTAAAGATTTGTGCGTCCGAAGCATGCGCAGAAGACCCCCAAAGAAACAGGAAGTATATCACACGACCTTTTGGTCTGGTAAAAAAAAAAGTGAGAGAACAGTTTAAAACTTCCTAAATGCGGATTATACACTTATAGTATGTATAGTGGAAATATCTTTACGTTTAATTTTCATTGTTCTTTTAAAAATCTTTTGTGATTCCAACCATCTTCTTCTTCCTCCTCCTGTGAGACTGGTGGGGCGGTGCCCCAGCACCCCCTATTGACAGACCGCCACTGGTAGTGACATAGAAAGGGCCACAAAGAGCAAAGGTCAAACTGTTTTGGTCACTCACTCTTCACTGGAACTTATCAAGGTTCTGCTTGCAAGAAGGAACACTCAAGTATATACAAGTACACCCAAAAGTATCACATCTCCTTGTCTTCAATGTTTTTCTCATTGCCGCAATGCAGCTACAGTAACCTTGATATAAAATGACCCTGTCTCCCTCTCATGAAAGGCTTGGAACACTGTTTCGGTCATTCTTTCACAAGAACTTTACATACGTGTCCCTTGTTTGAACAAAAACTTCTTTTGAGGTTTGACATGGACTGAAATGTTTTGCTGATCATTTCATCATGCAATGTTCAGAAATATCTAGATTTAACCTTAATTCATGAAATGTCTCATCTTCAACCTTTAGTTCAGATAAACTTTGTCTGGTGAATTATTCAGTTTTAATATAATAAACTGAGTGCATTGTTAATTTGTTTGAGTTTAAACTATCTGTTTTATCTTAACTCTTATTAATAGTTTCTTGGGAAGCTACTTGATAATTGTGCCCTTTAAGCTTTTGCAGGCTTGATTTGCTGGTGTTACATAGTATTCATTATGCAGATGTGGAAATAAACACCAGTCTAGCCTTACCTCATCACCGAGTCATGTCGGGTCACTGAGTACCATGGGGGCCAGTCAACCCCCACCCCCCACCCTCAGGTAAAAAGATCCCTTTTGATCCTTCATTTCAGGATGATTAGAAATAACTAAGCTCTCACCTAAACCCTAACCCGCCACAAAGTCCTCGGGAAGGATCGCTTGGACTTGAACCGACTTCTACAAGGAACCTCAATCCACAAGAAGCCGGAGTGTGGGGTGAGTATTGAACTAGCTATATACTGGTTTCAAATTTATTCTCAAATAATTACGGTAGTCAGCCATAATTGATAAATTATTCCAAGCCTGGTTTAATTTTAATTCTTACTTTACCATTCTGTCTGTCTCAAGAAACCCTGAATTAGATCTTTAATAAGCAACTTAGCCCATTTGGTTTGCAACACTTGTGTTCAACTGTTAGCAAAGCTTAAAGTTGGTGTGAAATTGGCCGTTCCCTAGCATTCGACAATTTCAGTTCTGTATGAAAAGCTGGAAACATCCGAGTTTGCTTCAGCAGCATCATTGGGCCTTCCAAGTTTAGTCATTTGAAATTTAATGCTTCAAGTCTACACTTTCCTAGTTGTCATTTATACCGTTGCCCAGTTTATGTACTTGTCAAATGCCATCTTTGTTCTTCCAAAAATGCTGAGGCCAGTAGTGCAGTTTTAAAAGATAATAATAATGCATCAGTTTTATATAGTGCTTTTTAGGTCACTCAAAGATGCTTTACAGAGTGGCATCATTCATTCACACAATCATTCTCACTGGTGGTGGTAAACTATGACAGATGTCTGTAGCCACAGCTGCCCTGGGGCAGTCTGACAGAGGTGAGGCTGCCATTCTGTGCCATTGGCCCTTCTGACCACCACCAACATTCACACACAGTTGCACTCACATTCACGGTGGGTGAAGTGTCTTGCCCAAGGACACAACAACAATCTAACCCAGCCAGAGCTGGGGATTGAACTGGTGACCCTCTGGTTACCAGACTGGCCACTCTCCCAACTGAGCTAATGCCACCCTGGCAGCTCTGAAGTTCACTTGCCAATTACCGGAAGACAAATTCACATTAAACAATTCACAGCCCCTTTTGACCTCAAAACTCATTGCAGTCTAGCAGGTAGAAAAAGGTGCTGGGCAAATTCTTGGTTTACTTAATAGATTCTTGCAATTGTTTGCACAGATTCATTAGTGTTGAATGTTTGTAGAGAGTAAAACCCATAAGGTTAGTTAAGATTTTCTTTAATAAAAGACTGAAGTTTGTCAAGATGGTCAACAGCCTGGAAAAGAAAAGCATAAGATTTGAAATTCATTCCTCCTCCCCCAGACATATTGAAATTTGCCAACTTACACGTGCAATAAGTCGTAGCTTCAAGAGCTACAAGGAATGAGTTACTGCTGCTGTCCAAGACCAGCATCAGATGGCACATCAGAAGCACCAGAGTCATGCTCCTTCAAGTAGTGGATGCTCTATTGGCTAAAAAAGTTTGGCAGCCAGAAAGAATGCAAAGGGGTCTATACAGTAGAAAGAAAGGGGGTCTTCATCAGAATGATATATGTTGTGGAACTCAACCCATAGATCATAATTTAGACCTGAAATATCATTTAAAACATTTAGAAAACTTTGATACATAGAAAAATCCACATAGCTCCTTTAAGGTTTGGTCGAGTAGGGATAACCAGTTCCTGGATAGTTGCTCTTAAGGACTGGACTTGGGGCACCTCTGTCTTAAAGTGCCCATGGCATGGTTTTCCATGCTTTTCCATGTTTTCTGACTTATCTATCATGTTGCAACGTTGAGTTCTCATCTTAAAGATGCCAGAAAGTGCAAGAAACTGTGTTTATCTGTCTCCTAGTACAGCTAGTGAGAATTTTCAAGATTTCAGACCTCCTCCGCCACTAGGTTTCAAACCATTTTTTTCACCCCTAGCCCGCTATGAGGTCATAGCAATCCGGACTTGCTTATATGGTCTAATTCTCCGCCCACATGCACGTTCACAACACCTGGAGCGAGGAGAACGCCAGTGCTGCTGCCGCCATTGACCATAGACCGCGTAGCACAGACAGTTATCCTCTCGTGTTTCTTTTTTCTTTTAGCAAGCGTTTAGTTTCACTTTCACGTGATGGCACTGCCCCCTACTGCAGCAGAAGTGTCAGGCTGCCAAATAAGGAGAAACCCAGTATAACCGGAAGGCGGCGCATTCTTCTGATCTCTGAGTTGCTCGTTAGGAAATAATTACAGTGTATTTTGAGTTATAATGGGTGCAACGCTAATCTAGAGGCATCAAAGATTACATCTGTTTAATTGATTTAAATATTGTGGCATGGGCACTTTAAGATTTACTTCCCATTGTGTAGTTGTGTGGGTATGCATCTCTGGGTTGGGCAATTTTCCAAGTTCACACAGCAAAAATTTGTGTTTTACACCGAGTGTATGCAAGTCCAGTGGACACGTGATTCTCAGTGTATGGCATTCTAGGTTATAAACCATAAGTGGTGATGTATTTGCACATACATGTTCCAACTCCACACTCTCAAATGAAAGGTGTAGCGTTTTATAAACTCTTTTATAGTTTATTTAGCACACACTTCTGTAGAGATCTAGCTTCGGTTTGTTAGTCTGACACAGAGGAGGTTCTCTGAAGCTTTTACTTACTAGACTCCACTGGAACTCTAGGTTCTGCAGATGTTACAGTGAGTAGATCATGTATTTTAATAATGACGAAGGGAAGTCTGAGTCGGAATAAGACTTTACAAGTTTTATTATCAAAAGAGAGATGGACAAACAGTTATAAAGAGTTACCAGTGAGGTAGCAAGGCTTAAGCTTAATTATTAAGCTTTTGTCAACACGATGGTATTGTGTTCTAAGTGGATCTTTAAAAGAAGTTTTAATGATCTGAGTCACATGATGTTATGAGACTAGAGGATTTAACTTAATTTAGTTTGGCTTGGAGAGGAGGTGTTACTTGTGGTAAGCTACGGTGTGAGTGAGCTTATCAAAGTAGGCCTGAGCTTTACCAGATTGGGTACCTGACTGAGACCGCTCCGTGGATCACCTCGGCGTGACGGGAGACCGTTTGAAGGTGGGATTCCCCGACAATAGCCTGGTCCCTCTGGGGGCAGGTTGAGCCCCCTCAGGGCGCGTTGATGTTCGTGGCTGTGGGCTAGCGGTTCCATTTCCAGCAGGGAGCATCAGAGCCTGGCATTCCCATGGTTGTCAGAGAGCGTCAGACTGAAGGTGTCGGACCTCAAAAAGGGAATCAGGTTTCATCGGCCCGACGGGGCTGTTATCCGTACAGGAGGACCGGCAACTTTAGGAAAATAGCTGAGCTGTGTAGAGTTTGACAGCCAGCGTGTCGTCTGATCAGTGTCTTGACCAGAACTGAAAGCTTCCGGGCATGGAAGGCAGTTAAAGGAGACGTGTGACTACGTGGCCCTATCAGGGAGTTTTAACAAGGTCACATGACTCAAATCTTTAAAGCTATAGTTCACCTTAATGAAGTATGAACATAAATAATATTGATTTAACCTTTCAGCAAAGTATGTATATGAAATAATACTGAAGCTGGATCAAACATTCATAATACTGTGGAAGAAAATGCATTAATCATATTAAGACATTCCTAAGCAGTAGATTAAAGTGTCATTTTAGGAAGAGACAGAAAAAGGTCTTTAAGTTATATTATAACTAAAGAGGGTCCTGTGGAGTCTTCCGGCACGACCGAACCCTTGGAAGAACGTTGATTCAGGTTAAAACATAAGAGTCATAATCTGAGTTATTGGGAAAAAAATGGATTGTTTGTGATGGTCCCAGGGGTCAGAGGTCAAACGATTATAGCGTATTTGATGCTACAAAGGACAGAAATGTACCTTTTGTCACTGGGGTGGTACCCTCAAAAGTATTGTACCTTTGACTGGGGGTTGTATCCTAAGGGGTACAATTATGTACCCTTTAGCGTACATAATTGTACTCCTTAGGATACAACGTACTTTTGAGGGTACCACCCATGTGACAAGGTGCAATTCTGTTCTTTAATTTTAGTGTGTACCCTCCAAATGCTAAGGGTAAAACTAGCAGTTTAAGGGAATAGGGCTGGGTGATTATCAAATTTATAATTCATTGTCATTTTCCCCTCAAATTGTAGGTCTGATCTTTTAATATAAGACAGCGAGTAGGTTCCGAATGTCCCGTGTCCATTTAAGAAGCTGTGTCACACAGTTTCACATGCTAGTCAGGTGACTATACTTTACATTTGCAGGAAATTAGTCTGGAGCAATTATACTGCTACAGTTTCAGCATACAGGTAATTGTCAATCTTTAGAGGTTAACTCATGGTGATAATTTGATGTAATATCACCCAGCTCTATGATGTACAGTATATTACCACAAACCATATGCACAGCCAATAACAGAACCATTGACTGTAGCTCAATTAGTTTGCCACCAACTAGCAGGTTGAATTTGTCTGACAGACATCCTGCCAAAGTGCAGTTTATGGTTTACTTTATAAAATCAGTTTGCACAGATTTCATTTTAAAATGATAGAGAGTAAACCCATGAAGTTAGTTAAGATGCTTTATTAGAAAGACTGAGGCTTGTGAAGTTGTTCCACCAGGCTGAAAAGACAAAAGGAGAAAGTTTAGACAGGCATTCACCCCTTTACAGATTGAAATTTACCAATTTACCCTTGCAATGAGGGTCAGCTCAAGAGGCCCGAGGGAAGAGTTTCTTCTGCTGTCCAAAACCAGTATCAGCTGGCACATCATAAGCACCAGAGTCATGCTCCTTCAAGTAGTGGATGCTCTGGTAGTAGTCCTTGCCCTTCTCATGGTTCTTGCTGAAGGTGGTGTAGGTACCAGGAGGGTACAGGCCATACAGCAGCCTGTAGTCAAAGTTGGGGTAAAGATAGGGGACAGGTTGGAGGGCTGGGTAAACATAAGGGGATCCCCAGTAGCCTCCAGGCCCCATGCTGCCAGCTGGGTAGCCTAGTTCCTCAGCTTCATGCTGGTAGTTTCCAAGTTCAGCTTCCTTCACAACACTGGAAGTCTCTCCAGACTGGAGGACTGGTCCAGATGGAGGAGAGGGAAAGACAAAGCTGCTAGAGTCAAGGGCCTGGGTGTTGGCTAGTCCCTCTTCAGAGAAGACCTGTGGCTCAACAGTCCACTTGGTTTCTGTGGAGAAGTTCACATTGAACGGAGTTCATTTACAATATTGAGCAGAGACAAAGTAAATGCAATCAGAATGTTACCTGGCAGAACTGCAGCCTGAGCAGAGCCAGTTTCAGAACCTGCTGGAAGAGGAAGAACAGGGTATCCTGCTTGAACAGGTACAAGTGGACCAACACCACCAGGGATTCCCATCTGAGCAGGAACAAAACCAGACCCATATCCTGCTCCAGGTGCAGGACTCACGCTGCCTGGTGCTGGAGCACCTGGAGCTGGTCTAACCAGTGGCCCTGGCCTGGGGATGTCACTATAAGCACTGTATGTTGGGGTGTAGTAGCCAGTGACTGCTCCCTGTTGAGGAGCAAAGTTTCCTCCAGCATAAGAGCCACTGCTGATCTGGCCTTGAGACTGAGAGCCTGAGTAGGAGAAAATAAGTTTAAAAATGAGAATTAACAAATTCCTGTTACACAGAAGTAAATGAGAAACCTCACCTTTAACTGGAATGCCATGGGTTTCCAGAATCAGCAAGGCATAGAGTGAACACCTGGTTATGAGAGAAAAAAAATATTATGAACACAATCACATTTCAACAAACCTAATAAATTAAAACACAACTCACAACCTCTAGCTTACCCCAGGAAGACCTGTACAGATACCATAGTGAAATCAGCTGTGTTGAAAGTGACCCAGGTCAGGGTTTATATATGTTACCAGAGACCAGCCCTGACCAATCACAGCCTAACGAGCAAACTACAAACAGCTGGTGATGAGTTCCAAGAAAACTGAGAGAAAAATCAGTGTTTAGTTCAAATAAAGACAAAATTTTAAAATTTTTCTTGAAATAAAATTTAATATCAGTTATATTTATTTGTTAATCTTCATAAATGTTTAAGTTCTGAGGCTCAGTAAATGAGTCTAAGGATGGATTTAATTGGACAAAAGTTTGTTTTTCAAAACTGAACCTGTGCCTTTTTTCTACAAATTGACATGATTTTCTGAGATCCTAGGAAATGTTACAATTTTGAACAAATTTTGAGAAGATAATATTGTCAAAATGTGGTCCGTCTTTGAGCTTTTGTAGGTGGTGTTTGAGATACTTTGTTTTGATAACATTGTTTAGACACATTTCATAAAAGAAAGAAAGACACTAGACAGATCTGAGACTCACACCTTTGGTGACGTTATATAGATGTGGTGGAATCTAGTGAGTTGTCTCCTGTGTGGTGCCAAACCATCAAGATGTTGCACACATATCTTTGTGCCAGTGTCTTTCTGGAGATTGTTTGTTTAGGCTTTAACCATCACATCTGAATGCTAATGTCTGAAACAAGGATCATGAGCGTGACCCAGCATGGGAATCAGTCCAAATCTCAGCATCGAACAGAGAAGAAGAAGCTGACAGAGTATAGAATTGAGCCATGCTACAGCCTCTAATGTTTTCTCTAACCAATCATCTTTCATGTAAGTACTGAACTAGTAGTGAGTACTACAAAATGAGATCTTATACTATGGGTACATTGAGCTGAAAGTGAGTTTCCTGTATCTTGAAGGATGGTCCCCTTTGAGGCTAGATCACCATGGTAACAGAGGCTGAACTCACCACTTCAGAGTTTGGATTTAAGTATTTTTATATAAACAGCTAATTCACTTATTCTTTCCTTAATGAAATCCTAGAAATTTCAGAATTAAACTTTTTTTGGAGCATTGTTCTGCCAGATTCTGTAATATTGTGAATAAACACTTGATTATCAAATAACACAAATTTAAAAGCCCATCATCTTCAAAGTCAGTCAGTTCATCACACTGAGACTTTGATCAAATATCACTTGAATCTCCAATGTGAACTAGAATACACTGTTTATTCAGGGGTGTATTTACATTTAATGGTTGACTATATTAAAATGGGAGGAAATAACATCCAGTTATATCAGAAATCACTTTTAAGTCATTACCTGATTCTCAGCATCGGAAACATGAAATATACACTTGGAAACTTGACTGAGCTCAGCCAATTCTTCTCTCACCACTATCCTTCACTTTTTATTTAACACGTTATTTATGAATGAAACCTCAGAACAAGCAGACTATGTTCTAGGATTTTGTTTGACCCACTGATCAGAAAAGGCATCAAGTGAGATGTGAAGAAACTTTTTAAACATGCCAAGACTAAAGCTGAAAGCCTTAAGGCTTGTTTATACTTCTCTGACAGCACGTTTGCGCTCACATGCACACGTATTGACGGAGACGTTTGATTTTTACTTCGTCAGTGTTGTGAAGCAATTCTCCACTAGGACAGCAGAGGGCGCATAACTTTTCTGCAGTAATGCCTCCGGGCGACCAAAGTTTATTTTAGCTTAGTAATGGCCGACAGCAAATTTTGATTGAGTTTGAACTGATTGATCTGGAGGAACAAATGTTAAAGAATTAAACGGGAGTGAAGGAGACGGCGTGTGTTGAATGTCTGTCTGGTGAGGACGAGGCAGATGACGAGCAAATCTGCAGCTCTTGTTCAACCTGTGAGGGACACCGATGGATTATATAAATGTTGTACTTCGTCTGCCAGACGTTTCGAGCTGATCCACATCTGCTTCTGAGATTCTACCATTACTCTGTTGATACCGGCGTCAAGCCGGAAATGATGAGTTGAGCTGAGACATGCACTCGTCTCGTTTGACAGAGTTAGAAAAGTGAGCGCGACTTCGTCCGTCCTTGCGGGCCTGTCGGAGAGCCCTTGCGTTGACGGATAATGGCGTTGCATGTCTCCGTACCGACAGAAGTATAAACTAGCCTTTAGTTAAAATAACGCATCACTGGTTTATCTCCAAATCCTTAATGTAGTTTAGGTTTTAGGTCAGGCCAGACATGTTCAAAGTAGTCCAGCTTTGAATTAGATTCAAATTCTTTTGTATTTAGTGCAATATTTCAAAATAGAATTTTTAGAGCAGAACTTTCAGTGGCTTGAAAATGGGTTCAATTTAGACCCCTTTTACATTGTGGCCATTAATCCCCCACCCCACCATTTCATGTACTCTCCCCCAAAAATGCAGAGGCCAAAACCAGAATGTGTTTTAAAGCGCAAAACCCAAATTCACAGCTCAATTTATTGCAGTCTAACAGGTGTTAAGGTTTTACCCTTGAACATGTGCAGGTCAGGTCAAGGTATACCATGTAGAATCTTGCACCTCTTCCAAAGGTTTCCATTCCAGTAATGGGAGTTCAGACCATTTCTGCAGTCTATAATGCATTTGAGCATGACCATCCCAACATACCACGTACACTGCCAACTTCCACCACCAAGTACTCCATGTTAATACATTTTCAGTTGCTGGTCTGTCCTGATGTTTGTTGGCCTTTGTAGCTGGGGAATGGCTTACTTTTCATGCAAGCGCCAACTCACTGTTCTACTAATGTGGCAACACAGGAAAGCAAGCATCAGGTTAGCCCTTGCACATTGCTGTACAGTACAGTCAATGTGGAAATAGTTCTACTGGCCTAAAAATTCAGTGGTTGTGCGCAATTGCATATTGGTCTAGAAGGACTATAGACATTTATAAATGGATACACAATGCCATTAATGCAGTTTTTAAGATTTTATTAAAAAATTGAAGTTTGTGCTCAGTTGGTCCAACATCTGCAAAACAAAATTGTAAAGTATTAAGAAAACCCTACACAAAATGCACCCTCAATTGTCCTGACAATTATCCAACTTACCTTTGGAATTAAGTTTCAACTTCAAAGTGCCCGAGGAAATAATTTTATCTGCTGCCCAAGACCAGTATCAGATGGCACATCATAAGCACCAGAGTCATGCTCCTTCAAGTAGTGGATGCTCTGGTAGTAGTCCTTGCCCTTCTCATGGTTCTTGCTGAAGGTGGTGTAGGTACCAGGAGGGTACAGGCCATACAGCAGCCTGTAGTCGAAGTTGGGGTAAGGATAGGGGACAGGTTGGAGGGCTGGGTAAAGATAAGGGGATCCCCAGTAGCCTCCAGGCCCCATGCTGCCAGCTGGGTAGCCTAGTTCCTCAGCTTCATGCTGGTAGTTTCCAAGTTCAGCTTCCTTCACAACACTGGAAGTCTCTCCAGACTGGAGGACTGGTCCAGATGGAGGAGAGGGAAAGACAAAGCTGCTAGAGTCAAGGGCCTGGGTGTTGGCTAGTCCCTCTTCAGAGAAGACCTGTGGCTCAACAGTCCACTTGGTTTCTGTGGAGAAGTTCACATTGAACGGAGTTCATTTACAATATTGAGCAGAGACAAAGTAAATGCAATCAGAATGTTACCTGGCAGAACTGCAGCCTGAGCAGAGCCAGTATCAGAACCTGCTGGAACAGGAAGAACAGGGTATCCTGCTTGAACAGGTACAAGAGGACCAGCACCACCAGGGTATCCAACCTGAGCAGGAACAAAACCAGCACTAGATTCCATTTCAGGTGTAGGAATGATGCCGCCTGGTGCTGGAGCACCCTGGACCAACAGGGAGGAACTGGGAGCTGGTCTAACCAGTGGCCCTGGCCTGGGGATGTCACTGTAAGCACTGTATGTCGGGGTGTAGTAGCCAGTGACTGCTCCCTGTTGAGGAGCAAAGCCTCCTCCAGCATAAGAGCCACTGCTGATCTGGCCTTGAGATTGAGAGCCTGGGAGCAAAAAGATTAAGTTTAGTAAATATACATATTAAGATTACTAGGAATTAAACATAACTTAACCTTTAACTGGACGTCCATGCGTATTCAGAATCAGCATGGCAGCAATGGAAAACCTAATGTCAAAAATAGAGAGTTAATTTTCCAATCACAATTAAACAACTTGAGAAAGACCTAACTATACCTCAGAATAAATGCTGTGGTCAACATGGTGAAGCTCAGCAGTGCAGCACATGGCCATGGTGAGGGTTTATAAACCCTGATCAGTCAGAGCCTAACGAGTTAACGACACACAGCTGCTGCTCAGAGGCCTCAGAGCAGCTGGTTAAAACGACTGCTGTTTTTATTTTGTGGGAATTTAATGCAGTTAGATACATAAATTATTCAGTTATCATCACATTTTCACACCAGTTTTAGACTTTTAAAGTTTCATCAAAGTGTCAGCTTGAGAGTCATGATGTTTCACCTTAATGGAGAGCTCATTTAGGTTCGAATTTACCATTTTCACATCTTGCTGGTTTATATTCTTTTATTATAACTTTTAAAGAAGTCCCAAGAGACTAGTTTGTTAACATTAAGAGCTGTTCTTAGTTCAAACACGTTTAAAGTCAAGTTTAGAGGAGCTCCGTGTAACCTCTACTCAGATATTTCAGAATTATAATTCTGCTCTGTCTGGTTTCCTCAGTAGTAACAGTGCTGGCTTCTTTGAGGGCATTTAAATGTTTCCTCCTTCGTCCTCTGTCCAGTTCTTTCTCTCTTTTATATTAAATTTGTTTTATTTTTCATTATAAAAACATAGTAACTTTACAAAGTAAAAAACAAATACAACTTACATTACTTAAATAAAAAGGAGGAGATAGAAGAAAATTGTCTATAATCTCCTCCCTTCACACTAGCAGATAAACCATTTACCTTAAAAAGAAAATATGTTCATTAACAAATATTACTAAGAGACAGCTGCCTAGCAACATGCCAATAATTTGCAAACAAATCCTTCATTTACTGTTTCAGTCCATTATCTGCAATACAGGGGGGAAAGAAAATGAAAGTACCCCCAAGATTATCTCATATAATTTCTTAACATATTATTTTTAACATTCTTTCTAAACATTATAATTGATTTTACTTCTGTCATTTCAGATTTCAAATTGTTCCATATCCATACACAGAAACACATTGCTCCAACACTTTAGTTCGAACTCTAGGTTTTATACATCCCATTCTTTTAAATTATAAAAAGTTAAAACATTGTCTTTTTTCAAATTTCATTTGGATATTTCTTGGTAAAGGTTTCTTGTGAGCTTTATAAACCAATTTAAATATAATTGCGATCAACTAAATCTCCAAATTTTAATACTCTCAACTCAGCAAATAATGAACCTCAACTACTTTGAGTGATGATTCTTATAGCTCTTTTTTTAGACACAAAACTGATTGTGCATGTGTTTTATAAGTAGTTCCCCAAAAAGTCAAATATGAAACAATCAAGAAATTATATAATAGAAATAATGCATTTTTATTCAGAGACTCCTTTACTTTGTGCAATAATAGCTCTTGCTATTTTTGTTTTTACACCATTAAAATGTCTCTTGCTTGTAATATTTTCATCAATAATGACCCCGAAAACATAATTTCCCCACTCTTTCAATGGTAACATCATCAATAAGTAGTAACAATTCAATATTTGCTCCTCTTGGAACAACTAGTTTTCTCAAGATTTAGGGATAGTTTATTTACATTAAACCACTGGTTCCGTTTTCATAGTTCTGCTTGAGTCACTTCTCATTCTATATTTTCTGTTGCATAAAATTGCATAAACATTTGTTGTGTCATCTGCAAATAAAAATACAATTCAACAATTTAGACACTCTTGATGCTGTTCATAATTTTATGTCTCATATTGTATGGAAGTAATGTTTGTCTTCTCTCTTAAATTTTCAATATGCTATTTCATTCTTTGATCATTCACAAACTGAGTATTCCACTAAAACCAGACTAATATGGGACGGCGTATAGCTCAGTAGGTAGTGTTGTCGGTCTGGCAACCGGAGGGTCACCGGTTTAATCCCAGCTCTGACTGGGTTACATTGTCGTTGTGTCCTTGGGCAAGACACTTCACTCACCTTGCCTACTGGTGGTGGACAGAGGGACTTGGTGGGCGTCTGTGCATGGAATCCCTGCCTCTGTCAGTGTGCCCCAGGGCAGCTGAGGCTACAACGTAGCTTATCACCACCAGTGTGTGAATGTGTGTGTGCATGGGTGAATGACTGTTGTGTTGTACAGCGCTTTGAGGAGTAGAACTCTAGAAAGCACTCTATAAATACAAGCCATTTACCATTTTTACCATAATATGTTCATGTCTGAGAGTTGTCTCTTTATTTTGAATATTTTAACTGTCTCCCAGTGCATTCCTTCTATATCCAGGTATTTTCAGCTACTTTGATAATTTATTTAATTCATTTGGTGCAACTTTTGACTGTGCAAAGGCCCCCTCTGTTATAAACGCAGCTCAATGGAGTGGATTAGAAGAATAAGTTTGTAATTATCATATATATTTTCATATCAGTCATTTTGGTCGGATTTGTGCCTTTGCATCAACCTTTATACTTTTCAAAACTTGTTTCCAATACTTAAAAATCCTGCCTTCTCTCATTGCTTCTCTTTACCTGTCCCTCTCCTTATGTCTCTCTGCTGTTCAGTGTGGCCAACCAATCAACACTTAAAGCCGCACTCTGGATTATTTCAGCAAGAGAGCAGTTTTTGAATCTAGCGTCCAAAGGCTCCTCCTCAAAACATCTCGACACGCGCGTTCGGTCGCGTGTGCGCGCATGCACACAGCACATATACTTCGGGCATAAGCTGTACCGCTCAATGTGTAGGGTTTAATCACTCACAGTTCACAACTCTTATTCCAACAATACTACGAGGGTCTGATGAGCCCTCTCTGTCCCTGCTGCTTCTGATATTAGCTTTGTTAGCACCGAGCTGCTGCTGGACTCTGAAGCTGAACTTGACTCAGCCCTGGATGAACTTTCTGACCAAAATAAACGCGTAACCCTGTCAAGCCTTGCCATTCTGTGAGGTGAAAGGTTTAAAAATGAAAATAAATCCGTCTTTAGCTGGAGAATGGGTAGGTTTTTAGTAGGGATGAGCGAGTACTGCATTATCTGTATCTGTATCTGTTCAACTACCTAAATTATCTGTATCCGTATCTGTACTCGGAGTGGGTGGGGCCTAAACCGGAAGTGGGCGGACCGCGATCCAGAAGTGACGTGATTTGCCCGGAAGTGGGTGTGGCTTAAATCTGTACATTATTTTAAGTCTGAAATTGATATAATTGATCAGAATTAGCTATATGTATTGTTTATTTGAAAACTATTTACAGAGCAGCCTCAGAATTCAGATTCAATGTTTTTGATCACAATATTAAAGGCAGTGTTTTTCAGCCTTTTTTGAGCCAAGGTACACTTTGTTATTGAAAAAAAATCACAAGGCACACCATGGGGTGGGGGGGGCTAGTTACCAGCCTAACATAAAATCCTAAGACCTGTCAGAACCTCCCAGACCAGAGTCACAAACCCCCCAACATTCACCAGACCAGATGAACTCTGAGCTCATTGATGTCTGATAAAGGTAGCAGGTTGAATTTGGTCCAATCAAACATTTTTAACACTAAAACACATTGATCTGTCAGGACTGCAGCTGTTTACTAAGGCTCACTGTGTTTTAATAGTTTTATTGTAGAAACCTTCTCATCTGGTCACCTGACAATAAAGGATTAGATTTAGTTTACAGGTGACCTGATTAACTGTCTTTCTTTTTACCACATCAAATCACTTCAAATTGATTTTTTTTCACTTGTCAAAAAGTGATTGTAGCATCCAGTTTATCTGTAATGGATTAAATCTGCCTTAAAATGACTATTTCTCTCCTTTTTATTTTATTATCCATGTTACAGCATGCAGGGCTCTTCATCATGTTTTAGTTAAACTACTTGTGGGTCTTTTTAAACATTAGAATTAATTAAGACGAATCTGATAAAGTCACTGACAGATCAATGTGAGAGATATTAGAGGGTATCATCTGTCAAAAATGCTAATGAGCTGTCAAAATAAGCCCCGNCTGTACCGCTCAATGTGTAGGGTTTAATCACTCACAGTTCACAACTCTTATTCCAACAATACTACGAGGGTCTGATGAGCCCTCTCTGTCCCTGCTGCTTCTGATATTAGCTTTGTTAGCACCGAGCTGCTGCTGGACTCTGAAGCTGAACTTGACTCAGCCCTGGATGAACTTTCTGACCAAAATAAACGCGTAACCCTGTCAAGCCTTGCCATTCTGTGAGGTGAAAGGTTTAAAAATGAAAATAAATCCGTCTTTAGCTGGAGAATGGGTAGGTTTTTAGTAGGGATGAGCGAGTACTGCATTATCTGTATCTGTATCTGTTCAACTACCTAAATTATCTGTATCCGTATCTGTACTCGGAGTGGGTGGGGCCTAAACCGGAAGTGGGCGGACCGCGATCCAGAAGTGACGTGATTTGCCCGGAAGTGGGTGTGGCTTAAATCTGTACATTATTTTAAGTCTGAAATTGATATAATTGATCAGAATTAGCTATATGTATTGTTTATTTGAAAACTATTTACAGAGCAGCCTCAGAATTCAGATTCAATGTTTTTGATCACAATATTAAAGGCAGTGTTTTTCAGCCTTTTTTGAGCCAAGGTACACTTTGTTATTGAAAAAAAATCACAAGGCACACCATGGGGTGGGGGGGGGCTAGTTACCAGCCTAACATAAAATCCTAAGACCTGTCAGAACCTCCCAGACCAGAGTCACAAACCCCCCAACATTCACCAGACCAGATGAACTCTGAGCTCATTGATGTCTGATAAAGGTAGGAGGTTGAATTTGGTCCAATCAAACATTTTTAACACTAAAACATATTGATCTGTCAGGACTGCAGCTGTTTACTAAGGTGCACTGTGTTTTAATAGTTTTATTGTAGAAACCTTCTCATCTGGTCACCTGACAATTAGGGATGAGCGAGTACAGCATTATCTGTATCTGTATCTGTTCAACCATCTAAATTATCTGTATCCGTATCTGTACTCGGAGTGGGCGGTGCCTAAACCGGAAGTGGGCGGGGCTTGTCCCGGAAGTGGATGTGATTTACCCTGAAGTGGGCGTGGCTTACATGGGTACATTATTTTAAGTCTGAAATTGATATGGATTGATCAGAATTAGCTATATGTATTGTTTATTTGAAAACTATTTACAGAGCAGCCTCAGAATTGAGATTCAATGTTTTTGATCACAATATTAAAGGCTGGGTTTTTCAACCTTTTTGGAGCCAAGGTACACTTTATCATTGGAAAAAATCACCACAGGGCGATTTGCACAAACCCACCCAACACTCACCAGACCATTTGAAATCTGAGCTCATTGATGTTTGATAAAATTAGCAGGTTGAATTTGGTCCAATCAAACATTTTTAACACTAAAGCAAATGTATCTGTCAGGACTGCAGCTGTTTACTAAGGCTCACCCTGTTTTAATAGTTTTACTGTAAACTCTCATCTGTCCACCTGACAATAAAGGATTAGATTTAGTTTACAGGTGACCTGATTAAAGCATCAACTGTATTTTTACATCAACTTCAAACTGATTTTTTCACCTGTTAAAAAGTGATTGTAGCATCCAGTTTATCTGTACTGGATTAAATCTGCCTCAAAATGACTTTATTTCTCTACTGTTTATTTGACAGCATGCAGGACTCTGTCATCATGTTTTAGTAAAACTACTTTTGGGGTATTTAGTATTTAATATGAGTCTCTGAAAACAACTGTAACCCTCTGATAAAGTCACTGACAGATACATGTGTTTTTAGTGTTGATGTTTGATTTGTTGAATTTTAAGCTGTCAGTTTATGCTGGGAAACACAGCTGTGACGCACGCTCCCGTTCACTTTATTATAATGAGAGGCGCGAGCCCCGCAGAGTTTACAGGACGGACGCGTGATCAGATAACGGGACCTTCGTCCCTCAGCCAAAGAGAGGAGGAGTGACTGGAGAAAACAAAATCGAGTTAAGCTGGCGGGTTTTTACACTGACCTTTTTTTTCTTCCAAATGCTCATCACGCAGGATGAAAGATCCTGTGTGATGCCCGCTGATCTGGGGACACTGGGCCCCCAGATCAGCGGGCCCACGGACACTGGGCCCGCTGATCTGGTTTTAAGGACCGGTCAGATCAAAGTATGAGTTTTAAAAAGTCTGGACCAACGCTAGTCCACCAGGAAACGCTCGGGTTCACCAGAGCCAGTCTGGTTGACGCAGAGCCGCAGCGATCGCCTGTCCCCCCGCCTCCTCCTCCTCCTCCTCCAAGCCGAACCAACTCCGAACCACACACTAGTTCGGTCCATTTCAGGAGGCCCTGCAGGTCCCGAGCTTGTCGCGGGCTGCAGTATCTTCTCATGGGCACCGCGCGTCTGCTCAGATACGCGCGGCGACACTACACCTGGCCCTGGTCCAGGTGCGCATCTCCTTAGGCGCTCTGTGTGATTGCCGGGCAGAGAGCGCGAACAGAGGACAGTCAGACAGTTACCCAATCAGGATTTTCCTTCAGCCCGAGCACAGATAATAACGTGTTTCACTCGGATGATGCTCGTATTCGGAAAATATGCATTATCCGTACCGATACTCGTCTGAAACAGGTATCCGGCTCATCCCTACTGACAATAAAGGATTAGATTTAGTTTACAGGTGACCTGATTAACTCTTTTTTTTAACTAAATCAAATCACTTCAAACTGATTTTTTTTCACCTGTCAAAAAGTGATTGTAGCATCCAGTTTATCTGTAATGGATTAAATCTGCCTTAAAATGACTTTATTTCTCTCCTGTTTATTTTATTATCCATGTTACAGCATACAGGGCTCTTCATCATGTTTTAGTTAAACTACTTGTGGGTCTTTTTAAACATTAGAATTAATGTGAGTCTCTGAAAACAGCTGTAAAGACGAATCTGATAAAGTCACTGCCAGATCAATGTGTTTTAGTGTTGATGATCTGTTTAATTTTAAGCTGTCAGTCACGCAGCTGGGAAACACGGCGCGCGCTCCTATTCACTTTATGAATGACAGGCGCGCGAGCACGGCTGAGTTCACCTGACGCGTGACAAGTGACAGATAAGGGGACCTTCGTCCTTCAGCCAATGGGTCTCTCAGACCGGTTTTACGCAGACTTTTTTGCCAAATGCGCATCATCACACAGGAACAAAGCAAAATGATGATGATCCGACCCAGTATCAGTGGACCCGCTGATCTACTGGTTTTATGGACCAGGCAGATCAAAGTATGAATTTTAAAAGTCTGGACTGTCGCTGGTCCACCGGGAAACGATCGGGTCACCAGAGCGTCCAGGTTGACGCGGAGCCTCCTTCTCCTCCTCGCTGAACTACTCACTCACTGGGAGAACGCGTCCCATCAGGACTGAAACCCCGCGGACTTTCCGTCTGCTCGAAGAACCGCTAGTTTCCCCGCCGCCGCTCCTCGCGGTCTGCGCGTACAGCTGTTCTGACCGAGCAGAACTAGCGGTTATGGGGCACGGGAGAGGTCCGGGTGGCGGAGCCGGAGCGGGTTACTTTTGGGCCTGATGAGGGCCTGGATGAACGCCCTTCCCGCCTCCTCCTCCTCCTCTCCACAGCTGATGGGTGCGGGGCGCTCTGTGTGACTGGCCACTCACAGAGCGTGAACACAGTCAGTTGATGATTTCCTTCAGCACGATCACGAATAATGATGCGTTTTATTCGGATTCAGCTCGGACTCGTCAAAAATGAATTATCCGTACCGGATACTCGTCTGAAACGAGCATTCGGCTCACCCCTAGTTTTTAGTAGAAATGAGCTGTGAGTTCTCAGTGAACAAGATGGTAAACCGAGAAACACACGGAGCGTCCTGTACGACAGCGCCCCCTACTGGTACAGGTTTGGTCGATGTGCGTGCATGTTGAGAGAATGCAGAAATTTGAATTTAATTGGCTGAAAAATGTCGGCGGCAAGAAATAATGCAAAGGGGTCTCTAGGAGGAAGGAGGGTCTTCATCAGAATGACAGATGTTGTGGAACTCAACCCATAGATCATAGTTTAGACCTGAAATATCATTTAAAACATTTAGAAAACTTTGATACAGAGAAAAATAATCCAGAGAGCTGCTTTAAGGTCCAGCTGTGTGTTGTTAACTTTAAACTTTCATTGATCAGGAGGACCCGTCTTGGACCACATATATAAACCCTCGGATGAGCCTTCCATATTACTGCTGGGTGTTTACAATGGTGATGGCAAAGTTTTTTCTGAGGTAAAAAAAGAAAATAAATAAATAAAATAACATAAATAATCAACCTTTTGTTCTTTGAAAATTAATTTAGTCTTTAAGAAAAGTTTTTTTTTTGTTTAAGGGTTTTTCTCTGTGCCATACTGACTCTGGATGTGCATAGGTTTCCTACCAAGGGTATTGTATTACTTTTATAAATAATACTTTTAAATTGAGTTGTTTACTAAACTCTGTATCCACCCCAGGTTCAAAATTCCAGGGCCAGAGCAGCAGTGGCTCTTATGGTGGAGGAAACTTTGCTCCTCAACAGGGAGCAGCCATGGCTACTACACCCCAACATACAGTGCTTATAGTGACGTCGCCAGGCCAGGGCCACTGGTTAGATCAGCTCCCAGTTCCTCCCTGTTGGTCCAGGGTGCTCCAGCACCAGGCAGCATGAGTCCTACACCTGCAGGGTATGGGTCTGGTTCTGTTCCTGCTCAGATGGGAATCCCTGGTGGTGCTGGTCCTCTTGTACCTGTTCAAGCAGGATACCCTGTTCTCCCTCTTCCAGCAGGTTCTGATGCTGGCTCTGCTCAGGCTGCAGTTCTGCCAGGTAACATTCTGACTGCATTTACTTTGTCTCTGCTCTATTGTAAATAAACTCTGTTCAATGTGAACTTCTCCACAGAAACCAAGTGGACTGTTGAGCCACAGGTCTTCTCTGAAGAGGGACTAGCCAACACCCAGGCCCTTGACTCTAGCAGCTTTGTCTTTCCCTCTCCTCCATCTGGACCAGTCCTCCAGTCTGGAGAGACTTCCAGTGTTATGAAGGAAGCTGAACTTGGAAACTACCAGCATGAAACTGAGGAAATTGGCTACCTAGCTGGCAGCATGGGGCCTGGACAAGGCTTTGCAAGCAACCCCATGTCATATGTTGGTGGAGGAGGCTACTGGGGATCCCCTTATCTTTACCCAGCCCTCAATCCTCTCCCCTATCCTTACCCCAACTTTGACTACAGGTTGCTGTATGGCCTGTACCCTCCTGGTACCTACACCACCTTCAGCAAGAACCATGAGAAGGGCAAGGACTACTACCAGAGCATCCACTACTTGAAGGAGCATGACTCTGGTGCTTATGATGTGCCATCTGATGCTGGTTTTGGACGTCAACAGAAGCTCCTTCCTCGGGCACCTCGGGGCTCTTGAACCTGAAACTTATTGCAATGGTAAGTTGGGGGGGAAATTATAAACAGGACTTGGATTTTTGTGTTAGCTTAATGTCTTGCAGGCAATCGCAAACCAACTTGGCACAAGAAACTTCAATTTTTTTTTTTTTTTAATAAAATATTTTAATATTGCTGGAAGTGGCTGACACTCAATATAAGCCTTTGACACTTTGAATGGAAATCTGTCTGAAAGGGGTGCAATATTCTATAGAAAACCTTGAACTCAATCTTCACATGTTTGGGGAGGGTGAAATTTGTCTTAAATAAAAGTTACTCGCACTAGTCACCCATGAAGGTGCTGGAACAAAACTTTAAACTGAGTTTTGGCTTTAACATTCTAGGGAGAAAACAGTCATGGCAGCAACTAAATTGACCGTACTTGAGGAGCATTAAAGGCAAGATTAAGGATGAGTTGGAAACCTGGAATGATGTAAGCCATAATGCTTTTCACAAGTAGTAAAAAATGGTGAGGTTGACCTTTTTAATAAACCCACTTGTACAAAGGGTTGAGACTTGAATGATGGCCTCGTTAACATGTTGACTTGCATTTATGCTCGAGTAGAAAGAAATGCTAGTTCATGGAGTCGGTGGTGAAATTTCACCCACATGACTTTACTCACTCAGACTCTGCACTCTGCTTTTAATCATGAGTAAGCAAATGCATGGATCCACAAGGCACCAAACCTGAACTACAAAAGCATATCTTCTGACCTGGGTGTGTAGCTCCATAATGCCCTAATCTGGTCTCATTTGATACTGTCTGATCAAAGTGAACAATTAAAATCCCAGAAAATGATCTGCTTGTCCTGAAGTTTTATAACAGGTTTTAAAGTCAAGGATGGTGGTCTGAGCAGGGGAATGATTGAGCTCAGTCAAGTTTGTATTTTCATCCATAGACTTAACTTTTTAAACTATTTTGTTCAAAAGGAAAAAGTAAAACACAATATAAGCTGAATGAAAGAGGGCAGAAGGAAGAAACATTATCTGCCCCATTTTCAAAACATAATTCTTAATTCATATAACTTTTATACAAATGCACAAATTTTAATCACATTCCTGTTCTAATTGTCTGAATCACAGACATTTACATTTTTATAATTCCTCAATATATTTGATTTAATGCATCTTTTAAATATATTAAGTGACTTTAATTCTTTTATTTGCATATTAAGGTTTGTCCATAATTTCACACTGTTTACTGAAACACTCAATTCCTTCATCTTGGTTCTAAATCTGGGTTTAAAAGACTTTAGTTCTTTTCAACAAATAACTCTTTACTCTCTTTTCAAACATCTAAATATTTGTTGGCAAAGTATCATACTAGAGCAGACCCTCCAGAAGGTTGTGATGTTGCGATCGCAACCATTAATGCAAATTCAACCATTAGCCGTGACTTTTTTTGTAACGTGAATTTCTTTGAACGTTGTTTATTTTATGATGAAACAGCGCATACTGTGTGTGTAAAGAGGTTAACTGTGTGTGCAATGTAAACAAAATATTATATATTCTAAATGCATGTTCATTTTTTTAAATATTAATGATTGATGAAGCATTTTAAACCAAATAGAATGAGGCTACCAATGTATCATTCCATTGTCTTGAACAGGCTGTGAGCTGTAAAAAGCGTTTCAATTCGGGCCCGAATTTCCCACGCTGTCCCACAGATGTGACGTCAACTGACGCTGCCTGCGTGTTCTGGAAAGCCTAAAAAGTAATAAGAAATGAATATCCAGTAGGTGGCAGTATTGCACCGTTGTATTGAGTGCTAATGTCTGACATGCTTCATCTGGATCTGTGGTTTTCTCATAATACTGGCGGTGTTTGGGAAGTGTTCATGAAGCTGACAATCCCCCGATGGATTGCAGTGTTTCACAGAGCTAAAGGTGCTGTTTTAGACGAGCGCACAGCGTTCTGTGGATGTTTATGGGTCTCGGGAGTCGGGACTATAGACCTCAAATCCCTGACTGTTTCCCGGCCATCAGTCCGCTTACAGTGCATCAAAGGTGGCTGTGCTGCGCAAGCTGCTCCGGCGCTCTCCGGTGTTCTCTGCCTCCGAGAGTCGGAGAACACTGACTGATTACAGCTTTCACTCGGGCCTGGCCGTCTCGTTCTGCGTGAGTTGTTTGTAACTGGGGCTACACAATGGAACTTCATACGGCGGAGAAACGATACGCAGGCAGCGGAGTAGGACTGGCATAGCAGCTAGCAAGATTAGCTCTGTTAGCTCAGCTCCCGCCGGTCGAACCAGGTGTGTGTGTGTGTGGGGGGGGGGGCACGGGGCATTGTTTCACCATATTTCCTTTTGTATTAATAAAATGTATTTTTATTTATGGAATCATGTCTCCGTTTGCCTTTGGTTGAAATGAGATGAACTAGAAGTTGATGCACGCTCCCGTTCAAGGCTGCAGTTATTCGCAGCACCGGTTGTGGCGCTCGTGAGGTTCTTAAAGCTGACCCTGGAACCTTTAAACAAAATTAAAAAATTATTTTTTAAAAATCACAACTTTGGCCACAACTTTTAGAAAAGTATGCCACAAAATCAGTCATTTTAGGCTGCAACAATCACAAAAAATCCCCACAACTTCCTGGAGGGACTGGTAAAGTTTATTTATAGAGCACCTTTCACAGAAACAATCACAAAGTGCTTCACAAAAAAAAACATCAGATTTAAAACATGATTAAAAGGCAACCAAAAGAGTAAAGATTAAAATAAGATTAACAGACTTATTAAGAACAAAAAATCATAAAAACTAATAATATATATATAATTTTAAAACACACAATGATCAAAACAAAATTAAGTAAAAGCAGCTTTAAATAATTGGGTCTTCAGCTGCTTTTTAAAGGTGTCCAGACTGTCAATACTGTACAATGTAAAAATAAAGGAAGGTCATTCCAAAGTTGAGGTGCAACAGACTGGAAAGAGCGATCACCTTGACTTTTCTATCTGGTCTTTGGAACTGCTACAAGATTCTGGTTTGTGGACCTGAAGGCTCGGGTTGGAGTGTATGGCTTTAAAGGTGTGGTTTACTCGTTTTTTTAAAATACTTTTGCAGTGTTCTCTAGTATAACTCAATGCCTTATGAGTCATTTTAATAAAGAAGAAAGCTATTATGCTTCTATTCTATGATGAAAAAGTTTGCTGATTCGTACCTCCATGATATGCAGAACCCTGTTCAATGTCTCTTGAAGTGAGTTTCAAGAGACATTGATTGGTCAAAAAGATCCAGATTCCTCAAGTTTGACTTGACGGCAGAATTTAAATGACTATTATGTTGAGTGATCAGGGGCAACAATTCAACAAGTCTTTTTAGACTTTAGATGAACAACACTTCATCTAAACACTGATGTTTCTCTCAGTTTTCTTGGAACTCATCACCAGCTGTTTGTAGTTTGCTCGTTAGGCTGTGATTGGTCAGGGCTGGTCTCTGGTAACATATATAAACCCTGACCTGGGTCACTTCCTACACAGCTGATTTCACTATGGTGTCTGTACAGGTCTTCCTGGGGTAAGCTAGAGGTTGTGAGTTGTGTTTTAATTTATTAGATTTGTTGAAATGTGATTGTGTTCATAATATTTTTTTCTCTCATAACCAGGTGTTCACTCTATGCCTTGCTGATTCTGGAAACCCATGGCATTCCAGTTAAAGGTGAGGTTTCTCATTTACTTCTGTGTAACAGGAATTTGTTAATTCTCATTTTTAAACTTATTTTCTCCTACTCAGGCTCTCAGTCTCAAGGCCAGATCAGCAGTGGCTCTTATGCTGGAGGAAACTTTGCTCCTCAACAGGGAGCAGCCCCTGGCTACTACACCCCAACATACAGTGCTTATAGTGATGTCGCCAGGCCAGGGCCACTGGTTAGACCAGCTCCCAGTTCCTCCCTGTTGGTCCAGGGTGCTCCAGCACCAGGCGGCATCATTCCTACACCTGAAATGGAATCTAGTGCTGGTTTTGTTCCTGCTCAAGCTGGATACCCTGGTGTTCTTGTACCTGTTCAAGCAGGATACCCTGTTCTTCCTGTTCCAGCAGGTTCTGATACTGGCTCTGCTCAGGCTGCAGTTCTGCCAGGTAACATTCTGATTGCATTTACTTTGTCTCTGCTCAATATTGTAAATGAACTCCGTTCAATGTGAACTTCTCCACAGAAACCAAGTGGACTGTTGAGCCACAGGTCTTCTCTGAAGAGGGACTAGCCAACACCCAGGCCCTTGACTCTAGCAGCTTTGTCTTTCCCTCTCCTCCATCTGGACCAGTCCTCCAGTCTGGAGAGACTTCCAGTGTTGTGAAGGAAGCTGAACTTGGAAACTACCAGCATGAAGCTGAGGAACTAGGCTACCCAGCTGGCAGCATGGGGCCTGGAGGCTACTGGGGATCCCCTTATGTTTACCCAGCCCTCCAACCTGTCCCCTATCCTTACCCCAACTTTGACTACAGGCTGCTGTATGGCCTGTACCCTCCTGGTACCTACACCACCTTCAGCAAGAACCATGAGAAGGGCAAGGACTACTATCAGAGCATCCACTACTTGAAGGAGCATGACTCTGGTGCTTATGATGTGCCATCTGATACTGGTTTTGGGCAGCAGCAGAAAATCTTCCCTCGGGGCTCTTGAGGCTCCAATTTATTGGAAGGGTAAGTTGGAAAGTTATTTGTAAGTCTTGTCTATTTAACATGACCTAACTTTGTTTCTTGCAGGCTGAAAACCAACTTGGCAAAAGAATTCAATCTTTTAATAAATTTTTCTAAACTTGCTGGAAATGGCTGACTCTCTTTAAGCTTTTTGACACTTGACTGCAAGTCTGTGCATAGAGGTGCAAGATTCTATATAGTAAACCTTGACTGAAATTCAACCTGCTAGTTGGCAACACTACCTGAGCTACAGTCAATGGTTGGTGTTGGCTGTAATGAGGTTGTGTAGTATATGGTGTATTGGTATTGGTAATGTGAAATATACACTAACTGCTAGTTTACTTCACATTTGAGGGTTGAGTTGCAACAAGTATAATCATGCTATCACCACTTGTGGTTAACCTAAAACATGGTGAAGTGGAATAAACAGTTGAGGTTATACACACCTATGTGAATTCAGACTAAGGATTTGAGGCTTCTCTGGCCTAATTTACTATAGCTGGAATTTAACAGGAATAACTAGGTTCTTATTAGCAGTGAGTTAACTTGCGTACCTTCCTGAATAGGAGATGGATTAAAATCTTTATGGAATTTTATTACAAAAGTTGACATTAACAGTGAGGTAGGAAAAGAGCAAGCTGTTAAAAGGGTGATACTGTTCTAAATTGAGTCATTTAAAGTGTTCTTTTTGTAAAGATTCAGTCTATCAACTAGGGCACTTTATCTTTAAGGGTTACATGGAGTGTTATCAACAGGCCTTCAGCTTTTACCAGTAGGTTTCTTAATGTTTCAGCATTCCGTGGATCAATTCCAGTGTAGGTTAGACAACCGCTGGAAGGTGGAACTCCTCAGCCGGAGCCACCTAGGAGCAACCAGGCTTGTTCTGGATACGCAGTCAAGAGAAACATGGCTGGTGGTTAGCATCTGGAGCTAACACAGCTGTGGTTTCCTTTCCCGTGTCGGTACTATGGGGAAAGGGCAATGACGGGCTGTCCCGTACGGGGAAGCCGGCACCTTAGGAAAGCTGTGTAAAGGTTGACAGCTCAGCTGGTCTGTCTCCATGTAGGGAAAACAGAACTCCTGCACTTCCAGATGGAAGCTTGGTTAAAGGGGACTGAGTGGTGGCGTGGACCAATGAAAGGGTTGCTATCAAGGTCACGTGACTCAAGCCCTTAAAGGGACAGTTACCTTAAGTAAATATGAAACATATTGACTTTAAAGCCGCACTCTGGAGGATTTCATCAAGAGCAGTTTTTGAATCTAACGTCCAAAGGCTCCTCCTCAAAACATCTCGACGCGCGCGTCTGGTCGCGTGTGCGCGCGTGCACACGGCACATATACTTCGGGCATAAACTGTACAGCTCAGTGTGTAGGGTTTAATCACTCACAGTTCACAACTCTTATTCCAATACTACGAGGGTCTGATGAGCCCTCTCTGTCCCTGCTGCTTCTGATATTAGCTCTGTTAGCACCGAGCTACTGCTGGACTCTGAAGCTGAACTTGACTCGGCCCTGGATGAACTTTCTGATCAAAATAAACGCGTAACCCTGTCAAGCCTTGCCATTCTGTGAGGTGAAAGGTTTAAAAATAAAAATAAATCCGTCTTTAGCTGGAGAATGGGTAGGTTTTTAGTAGAAATGAGCTGTGAGTCCTCAGTGAATGAGACGGTAAACAGAGAAACACACGAAGCGTCCTGTACGACAGCGCCCCCTACTGGTACAGGTTTGGTCGATGCGCGTGCATGTTGAGAGAATGCAGACAGTTGAATTTCATTGGCTGAAAAATGTCGGCGGCAAGAAATAATGCAAAGGGGTCTCTAGGAGGAAGGAGGGTCTTCATCAGAATGACAGATGTTGTGGAACTCAACCCATAGATCATAGTTTAGACCTGAAATATCATTTAAAACATTTAGAAAACTTTGATACAGAGAAAAATGCTCCAGATTGCCGCTTTAACCTTTTAGCAAAGTAAAATATGAAATAATACTGAAGCTGGATCAAACATTCACAATACTGTGGAAGAACATGCATTAATTATATTAAAGACATTTCTGAACAGTTTAATTAAAGTAGTGTCCTTTAGAAGAAGACACTGAAGAGTCTTTGAGTTATTATAACTAAAGAGAGTCCTGTGGGGTCTTCCGACACGACCGAACCCTTGGAAGAATTTTGATTCAGGTTAAAACATAATAAAAAGTCGTTATTATCCAAGTTATTGGGAAAAAGATGGATTATTGTTTGTGATGGTCAACAGGGGTCAAAGTTCAGAGGTTATAGCATATTTGATAATGCTACAATGGAGAAACACATCTGTCCACTGGACTTGCACACACTCGGTGTAAATTTACACTGATTTTTGCTGTGAATTTTTATAAAGATGCCCACACGGCTACACAATGGGAAGTAAATCTTAAGACGTAGGTGCCCCAAGTCCAGTCCTTAAAACAGGGGTGTCAAACTCATTTTCACCAAGGGCCACATCAGCATAATGGCTGGCCTCAAAGGGCCAGATAACTTAAAAATGTAACCAAATTAAATGTAAAATAAATGTAACAACTCCTTAACGTTACATACCTCTGAATTTATTACTTATACAAGATAAAACATTACAAATGCATGAAAAAAAGGTTTGCTTGTTGCTCTGTTATAACATAGATCCTTTTGATTTGTCAGGTTATGAAACCCACTGAACTCCATCAATCAAGGATCAAACTATTCAACATCAAAGTTAAAATAACTTTGATCAAAACAGTTGTTATAGTTAGGGGTGCACACAATCTGTCATCACATGTCCTCAAGGGAGAACCTGGCTCTGGTGTTTGGTCCGCACATGGGGGGGGGGTTGAAGATGATGATTTGCTGTTGGCTCAAACAACCTTTAACTCATGAGGTCATTCTGATGCTTAAATAAAACTTTTAAACATATTTAAACCAATTAAATTGAAAAGCCTTCTACTAATCACCTCTTGGGTCTGACAGAGCGATGACCCGGTTTCTTCCTCACTGCAGTCAGACAGCTGCAGCAGGTGAGGAGGCGTGACGATCAAGGTGTTCTGATTGTTCCTGACTGACCACCATTAATATTAATGTTCATTAGCTCGTATAAAAGTCCAACACAACACGTTATCTTAGGCAGAAATTGGTTAATCTGGTTTGCCATCAGAGAAGAGGATGATCAGCTGATGGAGGGATGGAGGATCAGAAGCTCCCCGCGCGCGCACGCATCATGGGTCAACAATCGACCAGTGATCTTTTGTTCTGGTCAACTAAAATGACTGATTCTGATAAAGAGAACTGGATATGTGATGACAAAATGAACGTCTTTCTCAGAGGGGAATTATTTATCAGCAGCTTGAGAGCGCGAGCTGTCGGGACGGGGAGGAGTTAGTAAAGCGCGCGAGCGCAGCCAGCTGGATTGCAAACTGTCCCGAACCAAAGAGGGTGATCTGTTCAGATCACGGATCGATTGTGACCCGTTGTACCCCTCCTGGGCATGTGTGAGCTGCGTGCGTGGGTCGGACGTACTGTGATTGTGTGTGTGTTAAAGCGAGCGCCGAGCTGTGCATAATGGCGCACTGGAGATGCTGTGTGTGTGTGTGTGTGTGTGTGTGTGTGTGTGCGTGCGTGTGTGTGTGTGTGTGTGTGTGTGTGTTGGAGCGGAGGTCCTACCGTGTGTGTACACTAGCTTCAGAGGCCATGTGAGCACTCATCCACTGAGCTGCAACAGGATGTGAAGTTCGTCAGATCGAGGGTCTCCCATCGGGACCGCGCAGCGCTGGTCCGCAAAGGCGTGTTCAAAATCCGGTTCTCATGAGGACCAGGGTACTGCTTGTGTGCACCCCTGCCCTGTAGTGGTGGTAAGCCGTCAAGTCGCGGGTAACACAGTTGACATGCATTGTGGGAAATTTAGTTTTTGGTCAAAATAAGCTTTTTACCTATTTATTTCTGAATACTCAGACCTTTTAAGCTCTCGCGGGCCACATTAAATGACGTGGCGGGCCACATTTGGCCCGCGGGCCTTGTGTTTGACACATATGCCTTAAAAGCAACTATCCAGGAACTTGTAGGCTATCCCTACTCGACCAAACCTTAAGCAACTGGCTAAATTCTGTTCATGTCAATAAGCTCTACAAGAATAATTCAGGCGTGGAAAGGATGAGGTCCATGATGGTAGCTCTTGGGACTTTATTTTACAGGGGAGAGGGTGATGGTGCAAGTTAAGAAACAACTTTCAATTTTACATTTATGCTGAGTGGAAAAATGCTAGTTAAATGTATGAAATTGAGCTGGTAAACCTTTTATGCAGATTAAAGCAGAAGTGTTATTTTGAAATTTAAGCTCTAATGTGAATTCACTTTTTCATGTTCCAGAAGGATGTCGGAGTAAATCTGTCTCATCAATCCAAACTGCTCTAGGCTGTTAACATTTAGTTGATCCTCATATTTGTGTTCATAAACTTAACATGGCTAAATTGTTTTTCAGGAAGCAAAACGGTCTGAAACTATGTCAAAAGTTGTTCATATGAGGTCTAAATTGAGGCCATTTTCAAGCCACTGACAGTTCTTAAACTATTTTTTAAATTTTACTAAAGTCCAAAGAGGTATTTGAATCAAGTTCAACATAGCTGGGCTTAATAAACCTTTACTTCATTAAGGACTTAGAGATAAACATTTTAACTCTGGCTTTAAGTTTGTCTCATGCTTTTCTAAAATGTCACATGTCATTTGATGCTTTTTCTGCTCAAAGTAGACCAATTAATTCTAGAAAATAATCTGCTTGTCCTGAGGTTTCATTCATAAACAGCAGGTTTTTAGATAAAAGTGAAGAATAATGGTGAGAGCAGGGAATTTGCTTATGAGTTCAGTCAAGTTTACAAGTGTATTTTTATGTTTCTGATGCTGAGGATCAGGTTATGATTTAAAAGCAATTTCTGATCAAACTGGATGTTTTTATTTAGGATTAGAATTCATAGATTTTCTCTCATTTTAATATAGTCAACCATTAAATGTAAATACGCCCCTGAATAAACGTGTATTGTTCACTTTAGAGATTCAAATTTTATTTGATCAAAGTCTAAATGTGATGAATTGACTGACTTTGAAGATGATAGACTTTAAAAGATTTATAAGATTCATTCAACCTTTTGGGAGCTAGCGAGTTATGGAATCCATTAGACATGTCAGGTGTTGTGCCTTGATTTCTTGGATGGACATGTGAAGGTGAGAGATCAATGCTTGATCAAAATATTTCTCACAGCAGGAAGCAATTACAAAGAAATGGTTGAAATCAGAGGCACCAAATCTAATGGACTCAAATTATAGAAGATATCATGGTAATGGAGAAACTGACCTACAATCTGAAATTAGGATCTTTTCTTAGAATGAATTCAGAAAAAGAAAGGACAAGGACACTGATCAAACTTCTATAACTATCAGAAGAATACTTTAACAGAGAGCCTGGGTGCCCCATTCCGTTACAGGAACCTATCCGGTTTATGTTTTGTATCTTTTTCCTTGTTTTCTCTTACTAGTGTTCAACCCAAAATAAACAAAAATTAGATTACAGAACTGATTTTAGGGAGATACATCAACTTGAAAACGTACTTGTAAAAAGATTGCTTGTAAAACCTGCAAATTGGTACCAACTTTTAAATCTAAATATCTCTCTTTGTAGTATTTGAAGGAGCAGAGTAACTGCAGTGAAAGTCCTTGTTGGTGCCATCTCAAAAAAAAAAAAAAAAAAACATCTGATATAATTGTAGCGTTTGGAATAACTATTAGTTATTTTAACTACACCTTCTTATAATAAATATGGAAGCTTATTTTTGGATTATAATCAAAAGTGATAAACTGTCATTTAACCCTGTAAAATAGCTAATATTTATTGAAGGTATCTTTAGGTTCTTTGAAAAGAGTACAGTGAATTGAATACCTTATTAATAATGTGAAACTGAGACAGGATAAAGATTGAACAACCATTTAATTTGGAAAAACCTAAGAACACAGACAGGTAAAACAGTTTGAAAGTTTGATGTAAACAATTAATATTCTTAACATGTTATTCTTAAACATGTTGAGGATGTTTAAAGATGGTTTTAATTGTGAGTTTTAACGGACCATAGCATATGTTTTAATGACTAGGGAAGTTAGTTAATTTAGTTAACCTAGTTGGGACTTTAAGAGTCAATTTAGGGCTATTTTGAGTTGCTATGGAATTTGGAAGCTTAATTTAGTGTGGAAGAATTAAGCTTTATCAAAGCAAGGCCTCTCGATCAGAAAGGGGTTTCTTACTTTGGTGCTGAGGTCCAGTGGGTCCGGCAGGAGGAGGAGGCCCAGACAAGCTGACGTGGAGGAGATCAGTTCAGCAGGAGGCCGGCCTGGCGGCCCTCGGATCCTTAGCAGTAAGAGGAGGATTTCAGGCGACATGCTGAAATCATTTCTGATCAGATTCCCTGTTGGTTGGTTTAAAGAGAAAAGGCATTTCTCTGTGAGCCGTCTTGAGAGTTTCCGCAAACTCTCCTGGACCGGCAGATAAGGATGTAGAGGCAGAGAGGCACCCACGCAAGCAGGTGTCTCTCGAGGCCTTGTTCAAAGCTGATGAGGGTTCAGCTCAGACTCAGCTCAGACTGACTTGTACCGGAACTGAAGATTAGTTTTGAGAATAAGTTATTTTAAGTTTAACCAATCAGAGGGTATTAAGTGTACTAATCAAACATGAGTTAGTGGACTTGTGGACGGCTATGATTGGTTAGGGAACTGTGGGGGAGTTTACCAAGTCACATGTCTTCAGCCTGTTAAAGTGGCTCTCTGGATTATTTTTCTATGTATCAAAGTTTTCTAAATGTTTTAAATGATATTTCAGGTCTGATCTATGGGTTGAGTTCCACAACATCTGTCATTCTGATGAAGACCCTCCTTCCTCCTAGAGACCCCTTTGCATTATTTCTTGCTGCCGACATTTTTTAGCCAATGAAATTCAAATGTCTGCATTCTCTCAACATGCACGCGCATCGACCAAACCTGTACCAGTAGGGGGCGCTGTCGTACAGGACGCTCCGTGTGTTTCTCTGTTTGCATCTCAGCCTCACGGCTCATTTCTACTAAAAACCTACCCATTCTCCAGCTAAAGATGGATTTATTTTTATTTTTAAACCTTTCACCTCACAGAATGGCAAGGCTTGACAGGGTTACGCGTTTATTTTGGTCAGAAAGTTCATCCAGGGCCGAGTCAAGTTCAGCTTCAGAGTCCAGCAGCAGCTCTCTGCTAACAGAGCTAATATCAGAAGCAGCAGGGACAGAGAGGGCTCATCAGACCCTCGTAGTGTTGTTGGAATAAGATTGTGAACTGTGAGTGATTAAACCCTACACATTGAGCTGTACAGTTCATGCCCGCAACATATATGCGCCCTGTGCACGCGCGCACACGTGACCGGACACGTGTGTCGAGATGTTTTGAGGAGGAGCCTTTGGATGCTAGATTCAAAAACTGCTCTCTTGATGAAATCCTCCAGAGTGCTGCTTTAAGCCCACATTATAAATGTGATTAAAAATGCATAAAATAGCAGAGACACACATTATAACACTTTGAGAGTGAGTGTGTGGATGACCCTGAAGAGAGGAACACTGCAGGAGACTGTTCTGTAAACAAGAGATTACAGTTTGAACACCAGTCTGTGGTTTTAAAGAAGAGACATCTTTAAAGAGTGTTTTATTACACAGCTAGTGTCCAGTTAAGGTCATCTGGGAGATGGACACCTGAAAGTGGACGGTTGGCCACCTGTAGGAATGTTAATTCAGGTTAAAACATAATAAAAGAGTCATTGTAATCCAAGTTATTGGGAAAAAGATGGGTTATTGTTGTGATGGTCACAGGGGTCAAAGTTCAGAGGTTATAGCATATTTGCAAATGCTACATAATCCCCGACCGTTGCTCCACCTAGTAACTATGGCTGTCAAGCAAGTACAGGCCCTGTCTCAATACTCACACTTCCACCCTACGGTCTTCAGTGAAGTGCACTTGGTAGAAGTGCACAGAAGGGTTCGAGTGCGTAGTGAACAAGTGTGCACTTAACTGCAGCATTTGGGACAGCGATCAGGTCACGTGTCTCCGCTGCTTCAAATGAGGTTTTTTTCCAAACCTTTATTTACACCAAAAAAAATACAAACTCTCAATGGGAGGCAACAACTGTGCAATACAACAAAATAGAACATAAAACAAAGGTCACAAGGTCTGTCAGTTGGTATAAATTGTTTGAGCATCAACATGTGAATATATAAGGCTTTACTAATCTAATGTAACACACACTACTTAAAAAGATAAATATTTTTTAGACTTTATCTTTAAATGGATTTGTCATAAACACCAGAGATGTGATGAATTAATTCAATTTTTAAATCATTTATGGAGGGTTTCTTGTTTTTCATTTAAAGGGCCCCTATTATGCAAAATCCACTTTCTAAAGGTCTTTTCACAGTAAAATGTGTCTCTAACACTGTGTATGAAACCCAAAAGTGTGAAAAGAAATTCGCCATTTTCACTTAGTTATTCTCCTTTTTGTAAACAGGTTTTTTGGACCTGCTCAAACGGTCGGTTTCTTTAGTTGACGTCAGCAGCAGAAAGTACCACTCCTATCTTGAGGATAGAGCTAATCACGAACAGCTTTGGCTCCCTGAGCCCCTCCCCCGCTGTTTAAAATGCACGGGAGCGCGCGTTCCAGAAAACTGTCATGGCGGACGCTGGGAGCAGAGCGGAGCTGCAGCTCCTTACATGGCTGCTTCAACAAGCACAGAAGTCTTTTTTTACTACCTTCACCTGGGCCCTTGAAGACTAAATGCATGGATTTTATTTTTTGGGGGCAATATATCCACAAAACTTCCAAAAGTTTGCTCCAGGCATTTCAAAGAGGACTGTTTATTCACAACATGGGAGCATAAAAATGTTGGCTTAAGGAGAAGAAACTGAAGGATGGATCCACTCCAACTGGTCGTGACACAACTGTAACGGTAAGTGCTGGAGGTGATTTGATGGGTTTGTTAGCTGTGTAAGCCTGTCTGCTAGAAGATGGCTGATAAACATGTTAGCACTGCAGCTAGTAGCTGTACTGCTCTGTTAGCTCTGCAGCTAACGTAGCTCTGAGTGCTCAGAGCTCACACTGGTGTATCTCAAGTATTCTGAGTCATATGAAGTAGTTCTGTCGTGTTTTGTGTTACTTTACTGTGTTTAACAGCAGGTTTTACATCTAGTCCTTGTTTTTTACCTTAGATCATTGAGTGCAGTGCATTTCTGTCGTCTGCAATCTCAGGGCCTGTAGCTGGATATTATTGGATGATTTTATGTCATATAGTAACATTTTAAAAGCCTGTTATCACGTTTTGAAAAGCTCATTATTGACTTTCCACTCAGGACTGTTTTTAATCAAATACTATCTCCTACATGCATTGTAGGAATTTCAAAGACACTGGAGAAAATCAGTCATTTTACAGACTGGGATGAATATATGACATCTGACTTTGATTTCTAAAAATCTTTTCTGTATTCTTTTTAGCCACGCTGGTGTTTTAAAGTTGGAGAAGGTGCTGTCAAACGGACTCAGGATGTATCAGACTCAGCCCTCACATCAGACTCATCTCTGGAGGATTTCCACAAAGAATGTTGTTTTCCCCTTTACTGAAATGATGTGCAGGTAAATTAGAATAGAACTGGTAAATTGTTGCCCAAATATTTTCTACATAATTGTGATTTTTGTCTTTCTTGTAATTCCAGACTCTACCTGGAGAACTCATAACGACCACAAGCCAAAACATGAGAAGGCATCCATCTCTTCAAGGTCCACTATCCAAAGTTTACAAAGAGAAAATGCTGAGCAACACCAGAGAGGACAGAGATGACGTTTGGTAAGTGTAGAATTTTTATTTTACAACCAGAACATGTTTAGAAGTTATGAATCCAGGTATTGCTCTCACATGTGAAACATTGTAAATATGGAGGACTGATCCTGTCATAACAGGCAATAAATAAATGAATAAAAGGAAATAAAATAGGAAATTAATTTAAAAAATGTATTGGCTCTTCAATACCTCTGCTGTCATGATTTATTATAACGGGTGGTTTAGTGAGTTCTGAGACCAGGTCAGTCATTTTACTGACATTTTTAATACACTTAGTTTACTGCTCATTTAGAACTTTGAATCAGAACCTGATTGTTTCTTTTAAACTCATCAGCTCCTCCCTCTGTGTGTCTCTCTGCTCTGAGAGCGAGACAGACAGGAAGTGCAGCAGATCAGAGGAGAAATGGTTACTCTTGTCATCCATTTCTCCTCTGTAGCGCTGCACTGCACTTCCTGTCTCTCACTCTCAGAGCTCAGAGACAGACAGGAGGAGCTGATGATGATCTCACTTGGATTTCTGGACCTGGTTCTGATTCAAATGAGCAGCAGACTAAAGTGTTTTAAAAACAATCTCAGAACTCACTGAACCACCTGTTGAAGTGTTCATTAATCATGAGGAGGTATTGAGGAGTCAGCCTGAGAGTTTGAGACTTTCTTAGGAGCTGATTGGTTACCACTTACTGTAGCTGACCACTCCTGGTTTAAGTCAGTGGTAGAAACACACCTCATTACCAGACAGAAGGAAAAGTAAATGTGGAAATAAATGATTGTGGAAATCAATAAATAAATGTAGAAAAAAATAAATATGGAAGTTAATAAAAAAGGTATTTATTTATTTTACTTTTTAGGGCGTGCTATGCAAAGCAAAGCACAACTATTACTCTTCACCTCTAAAGTGATGTCTAGTTTTATTCTTCCGTCAACTTTAATGCGGCCCGCACCGAAGGTTGCAGCCAGACACATGATAGATCAAAACGACCGGCTCGGTCCCGTGATGCGTGCTATTACTTTTATAAGAATTCGGAGTTACCATGGAGACGTAATTCGCAAAAAACCACGCTTAAAAAACCCATTCAAAATCCCATTGGGATCGGTGAAAAAAGCCAAAACCCACCCCTCTTCCCAAGACTACTGTGCGGACACACAATCACCTAGAGATTCCATTCAAAGTTGAAACGGGTCACAAGACTTTGGACTAACATTTGGAAGAATTGTGTTGATAGCTTTTACCATTTTCCTAAAATCGCAAGAGAAGTTTGATGAAGAAATCAGAGTCTTACAGAAAAAATCCTCCTCGTTTACATGTAAAATGACAGGATTTGAGGGGGGGTTCTGGACTTATGATGGCCATTTCTGAGAAAACCGTAGGTCTTACAGAAAAATGGTTCAGGTTAAAATGAAGCAGACAAAAAAAGCTACCAAATGAGATAAAAATCATGGCTGTACTCCAAACGGTTTGGGAGATACACGACGTTGTTTGTGAGGGAAGGACTTTTCTCAGACACCCTCACTCTGGGGTCATGTGACGTTAGAGGGTGACGATGCAAAATTTTAAAAGTTCTCGTCACGAACAACATCAAATATTTCCTACACCGTTTGGACTACAGTCATAAATTTGACCTCTGTGATTGGGGATTTTTGTCTGCTTTCCGGTGAAGTGATTTCATGTCTCTGTGACCTACGGTTGGCTCACAAGTTGCCAGTGAAGGTTGAGAGGAGCCACATAAAAAGGTCTCTTTTACATGTTATTTCGTCTGGATCTCTGCCTTTCAACATTTTGATGTCTTGTGAAATCGAATTGTCATCATTCGGACATAAAACATGGGACACGCATGAAATTCAGGACTCTTGACCATTAAAGCCTCCTGCTTCTAACGGTGTTTAAATTTTTCTGATCGGTCTTATACTTTTTGAATGGGAACAGGTTGTTTGAGAAGAGTGATTTTCTGTTTAAACAGCCATTTGTACATCAGTTCACAGGCATGAGGTGTCCATGTGATCACTGCATGACAGGGAAATGGATCATTCTGATTGGCTAATGCTGTTCTCATTCTTTCTAATGGAAGGGTTAAGATGACATTTGATTAGAGCAGTATCAGGCAGAACCAGCAGCTGAGAGAGCCTGCCATTTCAACACACTTTAACCTAGAAACGTCATTCTTGGTTTAAAATAGTCATGGGACTTTGGACTAGAAAATATTGAGGAACCATGTTGATTTCACTGATGCCGCCGGTAGCACGCCCTCTCAAAGTTTCTTCAGGAACTTTTCTAGTTTATTTAATCTTATTCATTTCTTTCCTTATTTATTTATTGTCCGTTATGACAGGATCAGTCCTCTATATGTAAAAAGCTAAGTTTTATAAAAAAAAATAAAAAGCTAAACTCCAGTGCATAATTAACACTGTGCTTTGTGAAGATAAATAAAAGTAAATCCAATCTTTGCTTGGTTTTATAAAACAGGTTATGTGGCTGACATGATGATGGACCTCATGTTTGAACAAGTCTTTGTGGATGCTGCACCAAATGCACTCCTGACCATCTCTGTCCCAGAGGACTGGACAGGACACTATGACGGGACTGAGGAGGAGGACGTCACAGCCAGTTATGTATCCAGGTTCAGTGTGACTCCTTCATAATGGTCTTCTGCATCAGGACACTATGACGGGACTGAGGAGGAGGACGTCATAGCCAGTTATGTGTCCAGGTTCAGTGTGACTCCTTCATAATGGTCTTCTGCATCAGGACACTATGACGGGACTGAGGAGGAGGACATCATAGCCAGTTATGTGTCCAGGTTCAGTGTGACTCCTTCATAACGGTCTTCTGCATCAGGACACTATGACGGGACTGAGGAGGAGGACATCATAGCCAGTTATGTGTCCAGGTTCAGTGTGACTCCTTCATAACGGCCTTCTGCATCAGGACACTATGTGAACGCGTCGGACCACAGCTGGACTGATGACCTGGACTCTGCACCTCAGAAAGCCCCAGCTCACAAAACTTCAGTACCTGGAACGACTAAAAACAACAGACAAGATCATCATTTTCACACTTTGACTGCTGGTGTGTTTGTTTTTTGTGTGAGCAGAATGCTTGTTTGGTTGATTTTATGTAAATAAATACTTGAAAGTCTCTGTAGAAATGACTACTTTTAAATGTTTTATATTTTATGTTATTACAGTTTGAGAATTATGTGAACACAAGATTTATGAACTTTTTATAGCTTTATTTAGCAAATAAGATTTTATAGATCACAACATACCAATATGTTCCTCTCATAGTCAGCCCCGTATAGCCAGGGGTTAGATGTTCAGGCTGACTGGATCCAAACCCAGGATGGTAAAGCTTGTGAAGCAGTCTAGTAAAATACAATAAACCCAAAAAAGGTTAATGTAATATTACAGTGTGAACAGTGGTATAATTAAATTAGTTATGAGTTTAGCTATTATTACTACCTGTGTGATCTCCATGCAACAAAACACTCAGCTTCTCAGTGCATGGTGCAGTTTCCACAGCATCTCCTATACCAAAGCATATACAAATGTGAAAATTAAAAATATACACAACTTTCTGAAACAAATATAAGGTTAAATTTAACCTTAAAACTAGCATGAGTTAGCTTTACCTACACTGGATAGTAACTACAGCACATTTAGAACATTTTCTAAGCACTGTAGCGTTTAGAAATAACTATTAGTTATTTTAACTACACCCTCTTCAGATAAACAAAGCTTATTTCTGGGTTTTAAAGCAGCACTCCGGAGGATTTCATCAGGAGAGCAGTTTTTGAATCTAGCGTCCAAAGGCTCCTCCTCAAAACATCTCGACACGCGCGTCCGGTCGCGTGTGCGCGCGGCGCATATACTTCGGACATGAACTGTACAGCTCAATGTGTAGGGTTTAATCACTCACAGTTCACAATCTTATTCCAACAACACTACGAGGGTCTGATGAGCCCTCTCTGTCCCTGCTGCTTCTGATATTAGCTCTGTTAGAGAGCTGCTGCTGGACTCTGAAGCTGAACTTGACTTGGCCCTGGATGAACTTTCTGACCAAAATAAACGCATAATCCTGTCAAGCATTGCCATTCTGTGAGGTGAAAGGTTTAAAAATTAAAATAAATCCATCTTTAGCTGGGGAATGGGTAGGTTTTTAGTAGAAATGAGCTGTGAGTCCTCAGTGAACGGCTGAGACGGCAGAGAAACACACGGAGCGTCCTGTACGACAGCGCCCCCTACTGGTACAGGTTTGGTCGATGCGCGTGCATGTTGAGAGAATGCAGAAATTTGAATTTCATTGGCTGAAAAATGTCGGCGGCAAGAAATAATGGAAAGGGGTCTCTAGGAGGAAGGAGGGTCTTCATCAGAATGACAGATGTTGTGTAACTCAACCCATAGATCATAGTTTAGACCTGAAATATCATTTAAATTTAAAACATTTAAAACATTTAGAAAACTTTGATACAGAGTATCTGTATTTGATACAGAGAAAAATGCTCCAGAGAGCCGCTGGAGAAAAATGCTCCAGAGAGCCGCTTTAATGGAAAGTGATAAACTGTCATTTAACCCTGATAATAGCTAATATTTATTGAAGGTATCTAGGTTCTTTGAAAGAGTACAGTGAATTGAAATACCTTAATAATGTGAAGCTGAGACCATAAAGATTGAACAACTATTTCAACTATTTCTCCACGAGCTGAGGCTGGAGTCCCCAGACTCGGAGTGGTGGTCCTGGAAGGCGTGGCCGCCGAGAACCTCGCTGGACAGTCCGTGGATACGTCCGGATCAGCAAGGGAGGCATTTCAGCAGGCATGCTGAAGTCATTTCTGATCAGTCCCCGTAGTGAGGGAGAGACTGAGAGGCCTTGTTCAAAGCTGATAAGGGTTCAGCTAAGAATCAAAGGATAGCAGCTCAGGCTGCATTCAGGCTGTAGCTCAGACCAAGACTGTGAAGACTAGACAAAAAACTAGACTGATTCGTACCGGAACTGAATATTACTTTTGAGACGAGTTATCTTACTTTTAACCAATCAGAAGGTATTAAGTGTACTAATCAAAACTGAGTTAGTGACTTGTGAATGGCTCTGATTGGATAGGGGAACTGTGAGGGAGTTTACCAACTCACATATGACTTCCGCCCGTTAAACACTCACATTATAATTGTAGAAATGCATGACATAGCAGAGAAGCATATTATAACACTTTGAGTGTGAGTGTGTGGATGACCCTGAGCAGGAACACTACAAGAGAATGTTCTGTAAACAAGAGATTACAGTTGGAACACCAGTCTGTGGTGTTAAAGAAGAGACTTCTTTACAGAGAGTGTTTTATTAGACCAGCTAGTGTCCAGTTAAGGTCATCTGGGAGATGGACACCTGAAAGTGGACAGTAGGACACCTGTAGGGATCTTGATTCAGGTTAACCATAATCCAAGAGTGATTGTATTCCAAGTTATTGGGAAAGAAACGGATTATTGTTGTGATGGTCAACAGAGGTCAAAGGTCAGAGGATATAGCCTATTTGGTGAGGCTACAGCACTAAAACACCCTCTAGATGTGAAAAGTCTGAATTTCTTCATAAACTATCCAGGTAAGGTTCTAGTTTTAACTGGTTAGCTTGAACAAGCACATTTCTACCAGACCGAGCCATTTTCACCGTGAGTAGAGCAAGTTCGGCCTAGTTTACTGGGCTAAATGAGGCCTGCTAATGCTAATGTGGCTGCACTCCTCCTACGGTCACATAGTGAGTCTGTGACAGGTAACACACATGACCATGGGCACAGAAACGAACTATTTTATGTAAAACTCACTGGAGAAAAGTTTTAATGGCTTAAATTGAAGGACCACGGCTGAATGCTGCAGTTTATTCCAGAAATAAACATCAAATAAACCCAGTAAACTTCACACTAACCTTTCAGTGATGTTGTGTTTGAGTCTTCATGCTCAAAGTTCCTCAGTCCAAAGTTTTAGTCACATTTTAGGTCCGCTTCTTAGCAATGCAGGCTTTGTTTATTTTATCATCGTTCAGTCAGCTGTTTGGAGCAACAAGGAACAGTAGCGCGCACGGAGCAGAGAGAGGGGCGGAGCTTAGAGCTGCTAGACTCCCCTACAGCCCCTCCCTCTGAAACGAGGCATTTCTGCAGCTGGGAGAATGAGGCAATGTTTGAGCAGCTGCTGCACCTTAGTCAAAGGGTTTTTTGACCAATGAATGGTTTTTATATGTCATTGATATGTTAGAGAAATGATTCAGAGTGGCTAAAAAGTGCATAATAGGGACCCTTTAAATGTATGAATATGATATTTACCCATATTACAATATTACATAACATAAGATCTTTTGACAAACTGGTGTATAAAATCTGTACTGCTGTCATTTCTTCTATTTTTATTCTCATCCAATCCACCAAGTTCTGACAGAATTTAGCCAGAGTTTGAGGAGGAAAAAAGAGGATCAGTTCTTTCATCGTCTTTACAGCAGAATCCACAGAAAGGCTCCACCTCAAACCTGAATCTCTTTCTAAACATTGCTGCTGCTGGGTAGAATCTTTTAATGATTTTAAATTACATTTATTTAACTTTGGGGTGAATAAGCCACTTTAAAAGCTTTGTATGTATTTGTTATTTGTTATCCTGCTAAACCATTTATTTTTGTGTTTCTTTTCTAAATGGTGCAGCCAGTTGCTGTTTCTGCTGTTTTGCTGCTCAAAATAATTTTTGAAACAGCAACAAGTAATTATTTAGAGCTAAATAAAGTGGAGGAACTGCTACCTTCTCGCGAGATTTGAATGCAGCAATGACTTATGGGTAATACCCTTGGCTGAAGTCCGCTCCGATGCAGACTTCGGCGAAGTGCGTAACGAGGGTGGAAAAGGGGGCGGGGATAGGGTCAGAAGTCTCCACCCAGGAGAATCGGGACACCCTAAGCACTTGCGCACCTCAGCAGGAACGTGCACATGAGGGGTGCAAGTGCGAGTATTGGGCCACAGACCACACCTACAACTGTTTAGTGCTGTTATCTGGCCAGTAGAGGACTGTAGAGTGGTGTGAAATATGAAAGTGGTTAAGTTTNAGTAGTAGAGATCCATTCCAGTAGTATTAGTAGTAGTAGACATCCATTCCAGTAGTATTAGTAGTAGTAGAGATCTATTACAGTAGTATTAGTAGTAGCAGAGATCCATTCCAGTAGTATTAGTAGTAG
>SSNR01000176.1:619818-670507 GCA_006937965.1 Callopanchax toddi
GAGCCACTGCTGCTCTGGCCTTGATATTGTGAGCCTGAGGAGGGAAAATTAAAGTTAAAATTCAGCTAGAGTAGATTCACCAACACATTTGTGTTTGAATGAAGTAAATGAGAAGCCTCACCTTTAACTGGAAGGCCATGGGTTTCCAGAATCAGCAAAGCACAGAGTGAACACCTGGACATGAAGAAATATTACAATCACATTTCAACAAACATAATCAATAAAAACAGAACCCTTGCTTACCCCAGGAAGACCTGTACAGACACCATAGTGAAATCAGCTGTGCAGGAAGTGACCCAGGTCAGGGTTTATATATGTTACCAGAGACCAGCCCTGACCAATCACAGCCTAACGAGCAAACTACAAACAGCTGGTGATGAGTTCCAAGAAAACTGAAGCATCAGTGTTTAGATGAAATAAAGACAAAACTAAAAATTATTGAAATTAAATAAATATGTCTCTATAATAATTTTTGGTTAATTGTCATTAAATTTTCTGAGAACCTATTAGCTCAGTTTCAGTTAGTAAATTGGTCCAAAGATGGATGTCATTGTACAAATTACCTGACATCAAAGAGGCCATGCAGGATGTGTGTGAAAGAGGTTTCTTCAAAGCTTTGAGTTCTAGAAATGCTCTGGTAACTTGTTTTTAATGCCCTCAGTGATGATGCTCAAAGAGGATGTTTTAGTGGTTTTAAGGCTCCATTGGCAGCTAGTAAGTAGAGAACTGAGGAAATGCACCAAAGTCAAACTCACATGTTCATCACAGGAGGCCTCAGAGGCAGGAGGTCTGCTGGTGGACGAATCTGCTGCATCACTCTGTTTACCATGTTGGTTTACTGCTAAATTACAGCTTCTTCTTTTTGTTACTTTCCTTCAGAGTGTTCAATGGATGAACACAGATTGTGAGTCAGTGGGTGGCACAGCTCCCCCACCCTGCTGATATAGGTTGTTTGGTTAAGCCCCACTCAATTCACTAAATACGTACTGTACATAAACACTTCATGAAAACTAGTTTAATATAAAAGGTAGATTACATCTGTTTTTACATCAAATTTCATTTTTAAAGATTGGTTTGTTAAGAATGTTCAGGAAAGAGAGTAAAAACCAGAAATTGTTAAAAACAAACAAGAATCCTTAGGTTTTAATAAAAGGTAATAAGGTTGTATTGCGGATTAGCCATTAGGCTACATAACATAACAGAGATGGAGACTTGTGTCAAGGACTTTAACTCAAGTCGGACTTAAAAGGATACTCCACCCAAAAGTGATTTTTGTCTATTGCCATACTCCTCATAGTTAGATCAGTGGGTAAAAACAATTAGTAACCAGCCCAGCTGTTATCCTGATCCGGCAGTACTCCTGTAGCATTAGCTTAGCACAAAACAATGTAAGTCAATGGTAACAACTAGCATTGTGAGGAAAAAGTTCTTAAAAATCACTCAGTAGTGATACAAATGATACTAATCCTGGTTAGTGACTTCAATAATCATATTGACTGCAAGTGAAAATAAAAAGCAACACAAAGGAATTACAGGAACTATTTTAATTTCTGGACTACTTTCTGACAAAGAACAACCGTAAGCCTCCGCTGAACGGCACAAGGACATGACGCAGTGGCCCTAAAGACACATATACAGGTCCTTCTCAAAAAATTTGCATATTGTGATAAAGTTCATTACTTTCTGTAATGTACTGATAAACATTAGACTTTCATATATTTTAGATTCATTACACACAACTGAAGTAGTTCAGGCCCTTTTATTGTTTTAATATTGATGATTTTGGCATACAGCTCATGAAAACCCAAAATTCCTATCTCAAAAAATTAGCATATCATGAAAAGGTTCTCTAAACGAGCTCTGAACCTAATCAACTGAACCAACTAATTAACTCTAAACACCTGCAAAAGATTCCTGAGGCTTTTAAAAACGGCCATAAACACTTCATGAAAACTAGTTTAATATAAAGGTAGATTACATCTGTTTTTACATCAAAATTCCCTAAATTTAATTTCATGCCAGTTCCCTCTGTTCTAGCTCGGGAATTGTAGGATGAAGTTAAAAAGCAAAAGAAAAGTCAATATATTTTGGTTTCTTCTCCTACTGAAGCAAATTACAATTTGTTTGTTAAACCCTCGATAATTTGGGTTGGATGATAACTTTATTTAAAATTAGATCAAGAAGAAAAAACAACCAGAAAAAGAGTTTAATGCAAATTAAAGCAGAAGGCAGTATGATGATCCATAACAACAGGAGAGATAAAATAACTAACAGAAGTCATAGTGAGTCAAAAATCAGTGATCTATGACTCGTGACCTCTGACCTGAACTAAAACAGGTCTGTGTTGATTTAGATGTTCTGGGTTCTTTTGCTCTAGAATTTTTTTCAAACAGGCTGAGGTGTGTTGCTGTTTGAGCTCTTTTAGCCTCCTGCATGTTGTCATTGTAGTGATTACTGTAAATCATTCTAAAGTCTGTCAGTAATCAGACCTGGGTGTGGATAATAAAATAATGAAGCCTTTCTAAATGGGGACAATACTATAGCATCAACATCCTTGCTTGCCAAAACAAAGACATTGTGCCTTATTTTTACAAATTGACATGATTTTCTGAGATCTTGAGAAAAGTTACAAATTTGGGCAAAATACAACATGAGAATATTGTCAACCTGTGGTCTGTCTTTAGAGCTTTAGCAGGACTCTGTTTTAAAAAAAAACAACCTTAATGACAGTAGACAGTACCAAAATAGTTTATGTGTATGTGGGCGTGGTGGGGAACATAATCTCAAACATTTCAGTTTAAAATATCCATTTTATTGATCTAATGAATTATTCACATATTTTGAGACACTGGATGTTAGGGTTTCATCATCTGTAAGCCATAATCATCAAAATTACAAGAAATAAAGGCTTAAAATAGTTCAATACTTGATTACTTGTGATGAATTTATACAATATATGAGTTTCACTTTCTGAAATGAACTTTTTCCACTATATTCCAAAACCTTATTTCATGAGGTGGCAGAAAAATCCTAACGATGGACAAACGTGTAGTTTTTGGGGTATGATCTGAACAAAAGTAGAGTTGTATTCCATTAAAGTTTGTAGAAATTCAGCATTTAAATGTGAAGTTATTTTGTGACAAGCATCAAGCGAGCAGCCAGATTGTTGTCATGCATATGGAAGAGAGAGTGTGTGTTAAATGGACACCATGCAGGCATGTGTGTGTGTACAGTCGTGGTTTCCACAGCAGACGCAGCTGTCAGCCCAGCAGGACTGAGGCTGTGTCATTACGACTCTATTTTGGGAACGTGTGTTGTTCAAAAGGTCAGATAAAGAAGCACAGGAATCCTCACAAAGCTGGGGGTGGGGGTGTCGGGTGAAAGGGGGTGAAGGCGGATATCCACAAACACAAGCACACATCTAAAACAGAGCCGTGTCGGCCGAGAGGGGGAGAAAAGGGAGACGAGGACGATGAGAGAAAGCAGAACTTGAAATGGTTAACTAACTTTTATGAAACTTTTTGCTTTTATTGGGTAAAACATTGCAGAAATCTGTTTTTCTCATATTTAACTACTTAACCAACAAATAAATCTGGTCAAATCTGGACACCATGGATGGAGAATCACCCACCCAGGAGACAGAAACGACCTCTCAGTCAGACACCAACAACCAGGTTTGTGCTTTACTTTAACTTCATACATTTTCAACCTAAAAGTTTCCAGGTTCACTGGAGTATTTGTAGCCACAGCAGGTGCTGTGATTGTAGCTGCAGTTGTTGCGTTACACCTGTTCTTCCTCCTGACTGGAGCACGGCTCTCATGAGTTCGTGATGCACACTCAGTTCACGCTCTCAGTGGAGTTGACTATTCTCGTTGATGAGTCACCTCATCAGGCAAGGCCTGACCTGGTGTCGCTGCAGGTCTTTAACAAACAACCAGGAACAAGACTGAAATAAAGCAACAGTATAACACAACATGGTTTTTTTGTCAACAATGTGTAAATGTGCTTAGATTTTCAAGTTCTACATAGTTATGGAGTGATTGAAAACCTTCAGAATGATCGAATCCTTCCTGATCTGTTCACATATTTCTAAAGCAAACATAAAAATGTCTTCTTAACTGTTTTTTCTGTTCTTGTCCAGGAAGATGAGTCAGGATTGGTGGAAAACAAAGACTCGGAGGAGACAGCAGAAGGTCAAGGGTTAATGGGTGTTGGGGAGAAGGGTGAGGCAGATAACGTGCAGGATAAAGCCGGTGCTGAAGGTCCAGACAAACCTCAGACTGTCTCTCAGCCTGCTGAATGTGAAGGAGAAGATACAAACAACATAACAGCTGTTGTTGATGAGAAGGAAACTGAGATTGGAGGAGAAAAGGATGTAAAGGGGAGTGAGAGGGAAGAGGAAAGCAAGGAAGGAGGGAAGGATGAAGAGAGCCATAAAACTAAAGGAGAAGAAGGGGAGGTGAAAGACAAAGAGGGGAGGCAATCTGAAAGAAAAGCAGAGAATGAGGTCAAAAACAAAGAAGCAAAAGATGTGAAGGAGAAAAAACAAGCAAAGAAGGCAGATGTAGAGTTGAATGAAAAAGAAAAGGCTAAAGAACCAGAGAAACAAGTGAAACCTAAAAGGAAAAGTGGCCTAGCCTCCTCCTCCGTCCCCCGACCGAGGCCGTCTGCTCGCTCCATTAGAGCATCTGCTAAAAACGACATTATAGCCAAGTTCCAACAAGGTGCACCAGAGTGAGTCACTACCAGCGTTTAAAATATGATTTACATTAAAATATGAATTCATAAAAATGACAAAAACGGTGTAAATTTGTTGACATTTTTAGGACACCAATACCTCGCAATTTCAAAATTCAGAGGTCATCTGCTGCCGTGTCAACAGGAGCCTCGATCAAACAGAAGATACTTCAGTGGTGCCGCAGCAAGACACGCAACTATGAGGTAGGTTAAATACATCAACAGCTTTCAGGCACATTGAGGACCTGGGAATGTTGGAAAAAGGTTTAAAACATGCTGCATGGTGGCGCAGTGGTTAGCATTGTTGCCTCACAGCAAGAAGGCCACTGGATCAAATCTCAACTGCAGCTTTTCTGCGTGGAGTTGCATGTTCTCCCCATGCATGCATGGGTTTCCTCCGGGTACTCTGGTTTCCCCCACAGATCACAACATGCCCTATGTAAGTTGCTTCAGATAAGTTTCTGTTTTTTGATGCTTGCAGAACGTCAACATTGAAAACTTTTCATCATCCTGGAGTGATGGGCTGGCGTTCTGCGCTCTGATCCACCGTTTCTTTCCAGATGCTTTTGACTACAGCACACTGAAATCAGAGGAGAGGAAGAAAAACTTCACTTTGGCCTTCGAAAAGGCAGAGTATGGATCTCTTAGTCAATAAACACAGAAACAATAAAATAAGACAAAGTGTGCTACACATCCCCTAACCCAATAATATATAATAAAGGTGGAAATGGTAAAGAAATAGTTTGCAAAAATTAATTTGTTATTGTATTGATTTCTGCAGGTCCCTTGCTGACTGCTGCCCTCTGCTGGAGGTTTCTGACATGATCATGATGGGCAACAACCCAGACCCAATGTGTGTGTTTACATACGTCCAGTCCCTCTGCCACAGCCTCTCTAAAATAGAGAAAGAGAGGAGGGATAAAGAGCAAGAGGAGAAAGACAAGGATGGGAAAAAGGAAGAAGAGAAACAGGAAGGAAATCAAGAGGTGGAAGAAGCTTCAGGCGCTGACAGCAAGAAAATAGAAAGCCAAGAAGAGAAAGAAGAAGATGGAGGAGAAGCAAAGGGGAATGAAAAGGAGGAAGATGGTCCAAGGAGCAGTGAGATGGAGGAGACTGAGGGAGTGGTGGTGGAGACGCAGTCGTAGAAACTGATAGGAAACAGAAAGACTGAACAGATTAAAGACAGCTGAGTCTTAGAGGACACATGAACATAGGTCTTGTTTTGTTTAAACTACAGATTATGTCTTACACATAAGGAGTTAGTTTTTTCACTTATTGCTGTGTTTTTGTTTGTTTTGAGTGCATTACACAGCATAATATACTTATATATAAATATATTTTATAATACAGTAAATATGGGTTATGCTGGCTACTGCAACAAAAGAAGTACGTGGATAAAAATACAATGCTGAACTGTTCAAAATATACAAAACAGTTTACCAAACACACATTTAGAAACAATAATATTAAACTTATCTTTGTTTTGTGATTTGTATAGATTTTTTTTACTTTGTAAAATACTAAAAGAAAAAAAAAATTTTGCAAAAGAATCCTGGCAAATACATCAGCACAAAAACAGTTCTAGACACAATTACCAAAATAAAAGCAAAAGAAGTTAGGAAACACAAATCATAAAGCATTTACATCTTGTCTCTAAGTCCTTTAAAAACCTCTGTAAAGTGTCCAGAGAGCCACTTTTTAAAGACTTTTAAAAGACTTGGAAAATTGCTGAAATATTATAGTTCTCTGCTTTGTTTTTTAGTTTTAATGAGATTTTTTTTTATTGTGGTAATCTTATAAATACTACAATATATATCAGTATGTTGTTTTAGCTCACAATAATTTTTATATTTCATTAAGTCTCTTTGTTTAATAGTCATTGAGGTTCTTTTTTCGACATATGTAATCAATAAGTAAGTTTTTGTTTACCTTGACATGTTTCGACTCGCGTCTGCGGTCATCATCAGAAGTGTCACTGCTGTAGGTGTGACGTGTCATTTATCAGCTGTTCTTCCCGATGGGCGTGACCAACCCAGACCTGTCAGAAACACTTCAAGGTAAACAAAAACTTACTTATTGACCACATATGTCAGAAAAAAGAACCTCAAACACTAATTTTTGGTTTGATGTACAATGTGTGGAAAAGTATTTGCCCCTTACAGATTTTTTCTGTTTTTGCTGACTCCGACCTGGTCCTATGTAAAAAAGTTATTGCCCCCTAAATTTACAGTAATAACTGGCTGTGACATCCCTGGTGGTAACAGCTACAATCATGTGTTTGTGATCACTAATGAGTCCCTCATGTTGCTGTTATTTTTCAGTTCAGTCACATTGGAGGGTTTTCTAACATGAACAGCTTGTTTAACCCCCAGACCATCTCACTACCACCACCATGTCTGACTGTTGATGTTTTTTCTGAAATCCAGTGTTCTGGCTCCAGATGGAACAGGACACACAGCTTACAGAAAGTTCAATTTTCATCTTGTCAGATGACACAATATTGGAGAACAACGATATGTTTTTTTGAAATTTGTGTTGTTTTTGGTCAGGAGGGGTTTTGGTCTTGGAACTCTTTCCTGGAGACCCTCTTAGTCCTGTTTTTCTTATTGCTGAATCTTGACCTCTGACCTTAACTTTAACCATGAGGCCTGCAGTGCTCATGGGTACTGGGGTTTTGTTTTTTTGGGATATTTTACCCTACTTTATGTTGTTAGAATCTATTAAAGTGATTTCTTAATTAATTCTAGAGGTCTGGCAGTAACCCTGCCTTGGTGTGGCTAGATAGTGAAACTGAACTCAGTTTCCCAAATAATACGGTTAATCACAATTTATTCATGATTTTAAAAAGGGTTGGTTTGTTGTTGTTTTTCTTTAATTAAAATTAACCATTGTAAACTGTGTTTTGTTATTACTCTGGTTGTCTGATACTGAAATTTGTTTGCTGATCTGAAACATTTAAGTGTGATGAGTCAGTAAAAACAGAAGAAATCAGTAAGGGGTGAATAAAATTTCACAGCACTGTATTCAGTGTGTATTGTGGTTCCATTCCTGTAGCTGTATGATAAAATTAAACATCTACTTAGCAATAAAGTTATTTGTTTATTCATTCATTCATTCTAGCAGGGGCTAGTGCCCCTCTGCTCCACCCCTGGGTCTACACTTTTTAACAAACAGCTGAACAGAATGTCAGTGAACATCAGGAACCCTCAGATTGGGAACCACTAACTAGTAACTGATCTTCATTTTGGGGTCCTACTTTTTATGGCCTAATATTTTCCATTTCTAAATATATACACCCAGAGGTTCAAACTGTCATGAAATGTTATTTTGTTAGTAATTTCTATTGACATACATAAGTGTGTACACATATTCACGATGCCCCTGCTTTCGAGGAATTACGGTAATCTGCCTGGGACAACCAGGAAGTCTATTGTGTAGTCTTTTTGTAAGCTAGCACGCAGACCGTGCTGCGTTATTTTCCAACAAAATTCTGAGCTGCATCCAAGGAGAACATGTCCACAAACATGCCGGTCGGCAACATGAACATGGAGTCGCAACTTCTGTCCATAATGACCGTGCTGGTGAAAGCGGCGGTGGCGGAGATTATTCAGCTGTTCTCGGAGAGCTCGGACTCTCTCCGGCTACATTTAACCCAGAGTCTGAAGGAAAACGAAAACCTGAGGGTGAGGATGAAGGTGATGAGGAGCGAGCTGTTCTCCCTAAAGCTACAAACCAGGACGAACCGACCGGCCAGCCGCTTCTCTTCCTTCAGGGGGAATGTTCCCAAACCTCGGGCAAAGTCGCAAGGTAACGATAGCTCTACTTTGAACAGCTGGAAGCGGAACATTTAACAACACTAACCACCGCTTTCAGAGACGGAACTAAGTTTTATGAGACCCTCAGGCAGAATTTGACTTTGGGGCCCCTTTCCCTGCCGAGCCCCTCCCACCTCAGCACCAATAATATCTCTTTTATTTTACTGCTTTATGGTGAAAATTTTAAGACTTTTTTAGTTTACAGTGAGGTTATTGTTGGAGGTTTGCCAACTCCTATAAAATAATGAAATAATGAATCCTCCCGTGATAACAGAAATAATGTGTTCCTTATTAAATTAATAAGAGATGCATGTTGCTCTATATTTTTAAGAGTTAAGAAAGCAGAAATTAAAACTTATTTTGAAGGCTTGGCTCCTAAGCATTAAATTGTTTTATTTAAGTCATAAATAACAATTTGGTGTGTTTTAAATGTTCGTTCAAAGGTATTATGGTGCAACATTAATGCTTTGTTTATTTCTTATTGGACAACCTTTTTTCTAAATTTCTACAAAAGTGGGGGGAGCTGATATGTCTTTATATATTTCTGAACAAGAAAGTGTAATTTTCTAGAACTGTATACTTAAATTCTAGTCCCTAATGATTTTAAAAGTCACGTTTGAACATAAACTTTTAATTTGAAAGTTCAGGTTGATTTTGTCGCTCTATAAAAATTATATTTATAATGAGAGATTGTAAAATGCCTGTTTCAGCCATAAAGGTTGCAGACTCCTGGGATAGCCTTTACTTTTCTCCTTTTTCTTTGACTAAATTGTTAAATCAAATATTTTCAAGATCCAAACATTATTTTTTCTCATTGTTGATAGAATTTAAAGTGTCTTTTTACAGTTCTGGGAAACATACCATGTAGAAAAATGAAAAGGGAAAACACTTTTCAGCATTTAATTAACATCAGAGCCTTCAAATAATGAAGTACAAATACTTCATTACCTTACTTAAGTAGCAATTTTGGTTATTTATACGTCACTGGAGTATTTTTTTTTTTCAAACGACTTTTTACTTTTACTCATTACATTTTCACACAAATATCGGTCCTTTCTACTCACTACTTTTTCAAAATAGCCTCATTACTCCAAATTAAACTCGACTTGTTTTTATTCCAGGTTCTCATCGTTCAAAAACAAAGGCTTGATTGTGATTGGATGAGACCTACCATTCTGACACCCTATTGGTTTCTTTTCGGGGTTTTTTTTGCTGAAAATCCCTTGACCTGCCTTTACCTTATAGGAGGGCGGAGCTACCATCTGGGCCCCAAAAACAAGAGTACCCAGCTGCATCAAAATGGCGCACGGAGCTCCATGACGTCGCATGAACCTCCATGACGTCAATTACCGGAAGTGGGGGTTTTTTACCCGGAAGTCACGTGACTTAGAGTCACGCCGCCTTCTTTTTAGAAAATTCTTTATTTAAAGTTACGAAAAACTTATTCAAAGATATTCTAAAACAGAGAAAGAGCTTTGAATACAAGTAAATGTATTTATGTGCGTTCAAACTGCATCAAATTCCCGGAAGTTACATCACTGACAGCACAATTCATGTGACTTAAAGTCACGCCTTGTCTTTCTTACAAAATAATTTGACAGTTGCAGAAAACGTATCCAAACATGTTCCAAAAACTAGGAAAGAGCTGTGTGATGTTTTTCTGCATTCAAACTAGATCAAATATATACTTAGCATACAGTAGAAAAACCAATCACGTAATTTTTATTGCTAATACAGCAATACGTACATTTGTAAATTTTATGTAGTTTTTTTTTTTTTNTAACCTGGACCAGAACCTGACCTAACCTGGACCAGAACCTGACCTAACCTGGACCAGAACCTGACCTAACCTGGACCAGAACCTGACCTAACCTGGACCAGAACCTGACCTAACCTGGACCAGAACCTGACCTAACCTGGACCAGAACCTGACCTAACCTGGACCAGAACCTGACCTAACCTGGACCAGGTCCTGACCTAACCTGAAGAATGATGGCTCCATGTTAGAGAATTGTTTTCAGACTCTCAGCTCTTAACTTGATGAAAAGTTGATAATTGTTTTTATTTTATATCCTCATCCACACATCATCTGTTCAAGTGACTAGCCTAGCATTCATTACTCACCTCTCTGACTGCAGAACACAGGGAATATCTGGACCACAGCCAATCAGAGAGAGGACCAGATCCGCCCGCGAGCCGCTGATTTCCGACCCGCGCTACCCGCGTGTTTCCTGACTCTGAGCTGCAGTTCTTTTAATAAATCCACGTCGTCAGTGTGATATCATCATCATTATTCTGATGATCTACCGCTGCTGTTTTAGTTTCACTTCTGGAGCGTCGCTGGTCTCATCCTGCACCTGCAGAGTTTAGCGGAGTATTTCTCCCCCCCGCCCCGCTCCGGAACGCGGACAAGTTCGGCGTCGATGTGACCATTAAGATTTATATTTTAGTATCCATAGTTTAACGTGTGTCTGTTGTTGAACCACATGGAGATCTGAAGCGTGACCGAGTTTTTTTTTTTTACCCGCATCGGTTCCCTGTCCTAGAGGCAAATCCTCGGTCGCCACGGAGCGACCTGGGATAAATTTAGTTGCATCTTTGGGAAATTAGGTCGCATTTGCAGTCAAAATGGTCGCACTCTAGAGCCCCGAGTGCGCAAATATAGGCTATATATTTTTAATATGCTTTACGTTGTTTTAACATATATATATATAAAAAAAAAAAAAAAACTTCATCCTGAAAGTGTGGCGGCTTTTAATTAACCGTGGCGGTGCGCCACGATCAATTACATGTAGCGGAAATCCTGTACTACAGGACCTACAGGACATCTGAGTACTACTACAGGACATCAGAGTACTACTACAGGACATCAGAGTACTACTACAGGACATCAGAGTACTACTACAGGACCTACAGGACATCAGAGTACTACTACAGGACATCATAGTACTACTACNCACCATAGCCTACTGTTTATGTTTCTGTAACTTTTTGTACAGGTGTTGCTCATAAAATTCTATTCAAAAAGTGAAATTTTGTATATTATCTTTTATGTATTTTTATTTACCTTTACTCTTTTTATCTTCAATTTTTATGTATTTTATCCACCATGACATGGCACCTCAAACCATCACTGACTGTGGAAACATCACACAGGACCTCAAGCAACGTGGATTCTGTGACTCTCCTCTCTTCCTCCAGAGTGTGGGACCTTGATTTCCAAAGTAAATGCAAAATTTAATTTTATCAGAGAACACAACTTTGGATCACTCAGCAGCAGTCCAGTCCTTCTTGTCCTTATAAGAATCATACTAGCAATATTGATAATCCAAAAAAGGGTTTTAAATAAAGGCATACACAAGAAGACCGATGGTTTGAGAGATGAGTTAAAGAAGCCATCTATGTCAAATGTGAAAAAACAACTTTAAACAGAGGACTCAGATTTAATCTTTCCAGCACCCATCAGTCTGCTCTGAACTTAATTCCCAGACAATTCACGCCTTCCATCTAATCAATACAACTCGACAGGTCTCCAGTTGAATACAGTGGAGCGAACACCTTCTCAGGAGGCAGGAAGGTGTGTCACAGACAGAGGAAGATGAGCACAGTTTATAAGATTCTCTCTCTGCTACAGACAGAATTGACAAAGTTACTCGGATGAGCAGCGAAACGGAAAGAAAGAAGAAGGAACCAAATAAGTCCAGTTGCCTTTATTTAAAACCCTTTTTGGGATTATCATGACCTGGATGACTGAGAACCTTCACCAGCAAATATTGATAATATGACAAGAAATCTTTTTGGCAATAAACTTTATTAATCCACATTAAAAAACACAGTATCACATTGTACACCTCAGATTTACACTTCTCCCCTGGACATAATGACTTCGGCTCGAAGCCTCGTTAGTCCTTCCTCCTGGAGGATGGTAATCAGGATCTGCAAAACATCGTAAAAGATCCAATCACGCCTTTTTTTTTGGCAACAAAGAATGCACTGGTTTGTTTTGTACCATTTCAAAAGAATATTGACCACAAAGACCAAATCAAATCTTCCCTCTGGGAGCATCACATCAAAGACGAAGTCTAAGAGAGCCACCTCCCCCTTTTTGATCCTGGCTCCCAAACCCGTCACCTCTTCAATGCTCTGAAGTAGCTCAAAGATCTGATGAAATAGGAATAAAAATTTTAAATAACCACACAAACATATATTATATTCTTTCACAAAAAGGACAATGGACGTGGCTGGTATCTCTACAGGTCAAATTGCACCTGCAGATTAAGGTTTCTGTAAACAAAAAATTATTTATGTTAAAAATTTGCAATATTGGGACGTTTGGAAAAAAAATAAAAACTAATACAAAAATATGAAAGACTTACACCAACACAATAACACAAAACAAATAAGTTGTGGATACATGTTCAACTATAAGATCTGAATCAATCACTTTTCACCAACATACCCTGGAAATGCACTGCGTTCTCTGTGTGGTTCATCAAGTGCCTCTGATCACATCATCACTTGATGTGAAGACATTGGGGCAGAGAGGACACCCAAACCCAGACAACAGCAGTTTTGGCTGGAGGAAGGCAGCCTCTTTTACAATCGAGATATGCATCTGCAAAACACGACAAGATCAGTAAATATTGGTATGTAATAAAATCTGATAGGTTGTACATTGATAATGTTTTACCTATAAGTAAAATACAGTAGGGCAAAATACAGCTGTCTCCAGTATCCACAGAACTAAAATGTCTTAAACCATTTTAATTTAATCCATTAATGACATAGACCATTTTAATTTCTGGTAAACTATGTTGTCTAAGGGCTAGCTTCAGCTGTAATATTACATTCCTATACATCCCATAAAGCATTAAAAAGATATTGTTCACATGATCGCTCATTGTTAAGAAAATCTTTGCACCTCATATATGTTAGAATACAAACAACAGGAAGATAGAGTTGTTAAAGAAAAACAAGTTTTATTTGACAACTGATTCAGTTAAAACAATATCTGACTAAGATATAGCTACTAAAGCTTAATCAATGATTCTTGTACTTCCTGGACTCCTTTCTCATTGAGAGTTCTCCATAAGATTAAAACGAGGAAGCCCGACGGAACTTGAAATGTTTTGATAAATAAAAGATGAGTAGTTGGTAAGGTTTTATTTCATTAAAATGTATACTTTGTACTGGCGTGAATAACTTCTGTTTCTGGCAATTTATTTGTATTTGCATTTTAAACTTATTTAAATATCCCCGTGTCTGTTAGTTATAATCTGACTTGACCTATAAAGTTTGAAAAGCATTACGAAAAATAACCCTTTGTTTGTGATTAAAAGGAAACATTCAAAAGTCCGGGTTAGCTTACTTTTGAATCATTCAGAGAGAAAAACTCTGCGGAGAAACGAGAAAAAGAAACTCCATTTACCTCTACTCATATGCTACGATTATAAAATCCATCTTTAAAAAGATATAACTTATATATAAGCTACTTACGTTCATTTTGTCTCCACAGCAAAGATTTCGGATAGAAAAACTTTCGGGCGCGCTTTATTGGCTACTACGGTCACGGGACTTCCGGGTCACGGGACTTCCGGGTCAAACGATCACTTCCGGTAATTGACGTCATGGAGGTTCATGCGACGTCATGGAGCTCCGTGCGCCATTTTGATGCAGCTGGGTGCCTCTCCCCAAAAAGCCTCAAGTTGGCTCTGCACTACTGCAGACTAATAAACAAATTCCCACTGCCGTCAAAATCTGACTAGTTATTTTACACGTTAACACAAACACAGCTGACTGTCATGTGATTTAATAAGAAAACATGAATTTAACCTTGCAACTAGTTTCCAGGTTATAAATATCAAAGAGTAGATTTTGTTTAGCTGATTTTTTACACACAGACATATTTTTTAAATAACCAAGAAATAACGTTTTTGGGGGGATTTAAAGAAAATGTATTATATTTTAACAGTATGGTGCACGGGTTGTCAGAACAAACTGTAAAAGGAGTTTGCTGCTAATATATCTATTTCCATACCGTCTGCACTTGTGACTTTAAAACTTCTGTTCCCAGTTCTCATGAAGACATCAGTGGCTGAAAAAGTTTCTGGGGGAGCTGCTTCCATCACTGTTCAATCAGAAAACAAGACTTCCTCTTCTGTTCCTCGCATGCAGGTTAATATAGCAGTTAAACACACATCGTTTAGTTTGGAAATGAGTGTGACTGTGTGTGTGTGTTCTCTGGTTTATTAGTGTGCAGATGTGGTGAGTCCAGATGTCATTCTGATCAAAGATGAAGATGATGTTGGAGGATGTGAGCCTGATGGTGGTGAGTAGGTGTTTTCAGTGCAGTTTGTTTGATGCATAAAACAACTTTTTAAACTCAACAGAGATGCTAAAATGAGCAAAAAACAAGAACCCTATGTTAAAATAGTGCTGTTTAATAAATGCCATCCCTGACTAACTTTATTTAATATTTCTTTCTTTGTCAGGTCAGGATAACTTTGAAGATGACAGTGTGCAGGGTGGTGTTGCTGCAGACACTCAGAATTTTGATGCAGCTGGTTCCTCCTGCTTGACAGATGACAACGATCTGAGAATCGTGAGCGTTCACGGTGGAGGAACAGGGTCCCTGCAGGAGGATGGTGTCACCCTCTTCTCTGCCTCTGAACTTCAGGCTTTAAGCTCCCTGTCGGACCACAGCATCACCTCTGACGGTCTTCTGAATTTCACCACTGGCTCTAACGACAGAGCACCTATGAGAGTGATGCAGGATAACAGCGTTGAAGTGGCAACAAGCAGCCAACTTGAAAGAAACCTTTCCACAACAATAATGAATCCTGCGTTAAGTTCAGCAGTAGTCGTAGCAAGCAGCCATCCGGGTCACATCAGTCAGTTCTCCCAACAGCACAACGTCTTCGCCCACACGATCAACAAACCACAGGACTGCAGTTTCTGTGGCGAGCGCTTCCACAACCGTGAAGACCTTATCATTCACCGTGCAACCCACACTGGTGAACCGCCTGTCCCTTGCCCCTTATGCAGCAAGTCCTTCGTCAATAAGACCACTCTGGGCATCCACATGCGCATTCACACCGGGGAGAAGCCGTATGTTTGTGCGCAGTGTGGGAAACGCTTCACGCAGAATGGCAGCCTGAAGATCCACCTGAGGACTCATTCTGGAGAGAAGCCATACAGATGCAGCCAGTGTACAGCCAGCTTTAACAACCCCAGCAACCTGCGCCGACACATGATCACACACAGCGCTAATCCAGTGCTCTGATCAAGACTCTTCAAAAATGTTTTTCACCAGAGAGATTAATTTTCTACGACAGGAGTTTTAAATGTTTTACTTTTCCTCAATTAACTTTTTTTTTTCTGTGAGGAAATGCATTCACATGGAGTAAACGTGGTATTTTAACAAAATCCTACAAACATGGACTCTAACACATTCACCCTAGCTCTTCAGCTGGTTTATGAGACTTGTTTCCCTTTGGGGGGATAGCAGCAATAGGCTCACATTGTAAAAAATAAGAAGTTGTTTTTTTTTGTTTAAGAGGTATTATAGTTTGTGAAACACGTACAAACTAACCCTTCACATTAGCGTGTTTTCAGTACTGACTCCCAGTTAATAGGTAGTAACAAGAGGTCTATATATTAAAGAGTAATTCTTAATGATGACTGGTGGAGAATAGTATGTGTGAGGTATTATTTTTGCTGCCTTTTCATTGTATTAAATGTAATAATTTAATACATTTTCTGAAAACACATTTTGCCAAAATGTTAAGAATTAAATACCCAATCAAACCAGTCGGCCTGTGAAATTATAACCTTTAATGTTGAGTAGTTTGGATTTCATAGAAGCTGTTGAAGTTGGTAATGCATTAAGTTTTATTAAAAAAAACAGCAAATTTATCATCATTATCATTAAAACACTGACATATTTGAGGCCATTATACCCAAACCTGGAAGATTTCAGTTCAAGTCATGTGTTTAACTGAATTGTTTTTACACTGAATGTCATGAAATAATAATCAGAAAAATCTGATTTTTAAAGTTTAAACATTTGCTGGCTAATCTTTTATTTTAACAGTCATTAACTTTTATTTTCCATTTATTGTGGCATTATATGTTGATGCAGCAATAAAACTAAATAAAAATTTGTACCTGCCAACTTCAGTACCTAAAACTTCCACCAGAGGGCAGAAAACCTGTTTAATATTCAATACAGCAGCTTGTTGAGAAAAATACAAATCTTGTTAAAAATTAGAGCTAATAGAAACCTATAAATATGGGTATCGGATATGATTCAAGGGTTAAAGGATCATTTTCAGCTTAAAATTGCTGAGTTTTCCAGATGACCCAGCTGATAACGGTAATTATCCACTAGAATTGATCTTTACTTTTCAGAAATATCTTCCCTAGTTTTTGCTTTAATGTAACAAAGTATAATTTCTTGTGTGGTATTATCAAAATTCAATTCTGTTTTGAAAACCGTCATTTTAGGTGTGACTGTTTTTTATTTTCTTTTGTTGGAAAATTTTTTGCCGTTTATTGTAGACGTGAGAAATGCCTGGCTTATGTTACCATGAACTTGTCCTTTCAGTTTTATTTTATAAATATGACATTTTACTATTGTTATTATTTTCAACTTTTACAATTAAACAGTTTATTAATGGGTAGAAAATAAGACTTATGAAGGAAATAGTCCCTGAATTTTCATTTTAATGTGAACTTGAGTGAAACTATCTACCTCCACTGCTGTAGCTCTCTTCCTTTATTTTATACTTCCCAAATAGGTTCAGGCTTGGCAGTTTGAATCTGTATTGTACATGTGCTGTTATGAGTTGACACAAATTTTATTAAACGACTTTTAAATCACACTTTGCATCCCCAGAGAGCAGCACTTCTTCTGTTCTCAATGTCAATTGTGTCTCAGCTACTAAAGAAGTGCTGTGTGTGTGTGTGTGTGTGTGTGTGTGTGTGGGGGGGGGGACTCTCAAGGAAACTGGGGGAAATTCCTTGCATTGTTCCTCTATCCACTCTGCCCACACAAATGTGTTTTGCAAGTTCCAGCTGTCTGTCTGTCTGTCCTGCTGTTCTTATTGGAGATCTTGGAAATAAAATATTAATTACCACTTAGAAATTGTGACAAATTTGTGGCACAACTTAGAATTTGCATTTTTAATTTAAAAAATGATTTGAAAGTTAAACTGCATAGTCATGTTGTAATCCTGTGGTCAAGCGTGATTCATACAGAAAGACGTAGACATTTAAAAGTAAAGTCTTCTGATCAAACACGTGTAAAATGTGACTGTCGCTGGTAGAGGTATGATGTGGAATGCTGTTACTTCTCCGTGCAGCTTCCTCTCTGACCATTGTTCTTGTGCAATCAATGAAATGACATCAGTGTGTGTTTATGTGAAGTACTGGCGGAAATACGTGGGAGGGTGTAGGAGGCGGTTCTACATCTGAATTTAAATCCCCGTCTTCCCATTTGTAATTAAAGACTTGCTTGTATCAGCAGGTGTGTGTGAGTTTTTACCAAGACGGGGGGATACTTTAGTAGTTTGGCAGACACTTGGGGCGGCCGAACACACACCTGTATGAGAGGATACTTTCGAGTGCGCCGACTTTACGGTAACGCTGATCCCGCCCTCCATTTGATAGAAAACTCTGATGTCGCTTCGTTTTTTATGAGCTTGACCCACAAGAGAGAAGGAGGGGAAAAGAGGGCAGAAAACACTCAAAACGGAGTAGTCTGGAAGGGGTCTGGACAGGCTTTTCCTGAACAGGTGAGTGAATTCCTGATTGTTAACAGATGGTTGTTAAATCGGTGTTTTTTCCCTCCACAAATTGTAGGTTCTCTGCAGCGCTGGCAAAGGAGTGGTCGCATATTCGACAGATGAGCACGACTCGTTGGCTAGCGTTAGCTAGCGATGCTAACATAAAAGTTCAAACCGTGACCTCATATTGTATTACCTATTATGCATTTTGCGAGTCCAACAACATTTGTTATTAACAAATGTGATAAAGTAAACCTCTAAGTCAGCTATAAAGGCCGGTTAGTTCAGTGCCTTTGTTGCTAATCTGTGTTGAAGCTAGTGCTGCTGTTGGCAGCGTTCTCGTTCGGGTTATTGTGATGCTAACGCTGCAAGACAACCAAACCAGGTCAAACGTTTGCTGAGCGAGCATCCAACCCATCTGAGCTGATTTGAGTTTATTTATCTCGGCAGTAGCGTTAGCACACCCACTGAGTAAGTTAAACGTTTAAGTCTTTGCAAATTTGCCATTTGTTGCCAGCCGCTCTCCTCGTTCCTGATCCACACTGGTAGCAAACCATTCAGGACAGTTATGAAGGATTTATCCAGACCAGGGGAATGCTAACAGCTAGCGGCTTCATTCACGGCGAAGTCCGCAACCGAGAGGTTTGTTGTACACCGATGTTGTGAACCCTTTCTCCTTCAATCGTAGTGTTTTTGGTTCTTTTCGTGGCTGCATCGCCTCCTGGTCAGAAATGGCAGCAAAGAGGTTCGTTTTATAACAACTCAATCTGCGGAAAAGCTCCCCCATTTAAATGTCTAATAAAATAGTTTAAGGTGATTGTATTCTTAAGGACTCTAAAACCAGGAATCAATGTGCCAGTTTATACATTTACTCACGTAATTTCTTCAAACAACACTGTTATTCCCTTAACGAGGATGTCTTTCACGTCATGGGTGCGTTTTTCGGCACACCACCAGATAGCTGTGTGTACATTTAACTATAACATGACCCAGTTAAAGCTGCAGCTGATACATAATTATATTTTATACTATCCTCAGCAGCAGACAGTTTTATCACCACGATTAGATAAGAAAATGATCTTATCTTGTTGATGGTAACCTTTCAAGAAGGTGACAAAACTGAAAGATAAACATTTTTCTAGTTTGATTTAATGCATGATTTTGCGAATGTCTAAAGCTTTCTGTTTATTTTTCACCCAGTTCCATTATAAGGATGGTGGTCGTTCACAAGCAGAGAGTATTAATTTGTCACTCTGTGAACCTGTTGGGTGGGTCGTGTGTCAACCTGTTTTGTTGGGGAAGTGTCTGGGTGGGGATAACCGTCAGCATGAGTGTGAAGTAAACTACCTTTTTCTCTTGTAAACACTGGTCTCATGCAGACACACATTGTGGTTTAGACTTCCCTTTGGACTTTAGGTCTGTCCTGGTCTATGTTTATATAGCATGTGTTTGAACTATAGGTGTAACGGGCTCAGGTCTGATCTGAGGGACTGCAGGTGCCGCCACTAATAACACCTCACGCCAGCCTTTTCCTGACGACTTGTCTCCAAGTCATTGTTTGATTGTTGACAAATGCTCTGGACGTAGACTGCAATTGTGTCTGCTCTCCTAAGGTTAATCCATAAAGAGCGGAATTAATGCGTGTCTGCGTACTTGCATATGTTAACTTCACATGCGTATGTGTTGAAAGGTAAGTGGATTAGCAGGGTAAAGCTTCAATCCCATTACAAGCCGTGCTTGGCTGTGGCCTCACACTGACTTAACATCAAATTATAGTGTCAGTTAGCTGGAAGTGCTAGAACAGATGTGCATTTTGACAGTGAATCTGTTGTTTTAGAGCGATTTTTTTTTTCTGTTGACTGCAGGTGCAGGCACTCACTGGACTAACTAAAGTTTAAGCCTACAAAAGTTCTGATTGTTGGTTTGCATGTGGGCATAATCACAGAAGCGTTCTTGCGGGGTTAAGTGAGTCATGCTGACTGACGGCTGCAGAATCAGATGTGAATATCTGACTCGTGGTTTGTCAGAGTTCAATCAGATGTTGTTGACCTCAAGGCATGCTGCTTGTCATTTTGAACTTTTGTTACTGTCATGCTTAATACAGCAGAGTGTGACCCTGCTTCTGTACACTAGTTCACTCAACCCTTTAGTACATCAAGTCATATGATTGTTTTTCTTTTGTGATTAGTAAGCAAAAACAAAAATTGGCATTATAACTTTTAATCTTATATCATTTATTCATCAAGTTGAAAAACACTGATTATATTTCCTTTTGATTTGGGGTTTATTATTATTTATGTTTGTTACCAGTGAATGGAAATTAACGTTTATAATAGCTTTACTCTAGATACATATTTTGTCAAACAATCCACATTCAAAAACTGTTCTAATTGTGAAACTATTAAATCAATCTACACATGTGTTTTAGATGGAGGTCTTTTAAATCTTTTTTAGAACAAATAACTCCAAATGTGTTATTTAGATCAATCCGAACCTGAACTTTATTTCTATTTAATATTAAAAAAACACAAGATCAAACAAATTTAGTGGTAAGAATGTGGGACTGCACTTAAAATAATAGTGAAAAACCAGATGGAAGTGGTCTGAAAGGTCATGAAAGCAGAACAGAAACTGATAAGAGGACTGTTTTTGTAAAATAGGAAGTGGTTTGTGGTCTCATGATTATGGGGGCAAATCCTGGCTGATGGAGGAAGGTGCTCATCGCTGGTTGCTTTATTTTAGTTTAGGTCCTTTTAGTTGTAAATAAAGTAGACCTTTTGTGGAATGTTGTTTATAAGGATTCAAAGACTCACCTCTGATGTCCAGTCCATAACATCCTGTTTCTCAGGAAGCTAGTAAGAGGGGGAAAGGGGAGAGGAGTGGCAATGAGACAACATTGATTGTTTTCATTGTTCGACAAAACTCACTGCTGACTTTCAAGGCCAAAAATAACAGCTGTGAAAGGAGGGAAGGCCAGAAGTCATTAATATGCAAAGAGAACCCAAATTTAACCCCCTCAGAACTATGCTCGCCTGCGTGTGTGCTGATGTTATCTTTGCTCTCCAACTCATTTCACATTTGTGTCCGTTCTGTCAGTTGCACAAACTTCACATTGTTCCTCCAACCTCCCAGACTGACAGCTGCAGATCCCCCCCCCCCCCGCCGCCTGTGGTTAAGCTACAACCACTCACCCAGGCTTGCAAAATCGCACTCCCTGCTACGCTTGCCAAGAAATAACAATCATGGTTTTTAAATCATCTTGCGGGAACTTCCATTGTTCTCATTTGCGAAATAGAAGCTTGTAAATATTTTAATTTGCTGTAGCATATCATTAGGGAAAATGGCAGCAAATAAGATGTTCAGTTGTTCATTTCCAGACCGTCTCACTAGCCTTGAAGTTCCACAGCAGTAAACGCTAATATCTGGATGATACCTGGACAGTTTTCTGAGCTTTTACAATGGATGGGTGGGTGGGCTGCTAAGCTGAATTGGCTTGAGACAATGCAAAGAATGTAAGATTAGCCTTTATCTTTTATTCAACAACCCCAACCTTATCTCTACTGCCCTATTATCCCCATGTTTACTCTCACATTCTCTTTGTTTCTCTCTTTGTCAGTTTACTTTGTTTATAACTCTGTCACTCTGGTCACCTCTGTTTTGTAGTGGATACTATCTGTTTACTTCAACCCTTTCCTGGTTGTGACCATACATAGTTGTGTACTGATGAGTGGTACGGGACAGCAGGTTATTATTCGTTCAGGTAGGAGATTGTGACATCATGTCCTATTAGTCACTCTATTCCCACATGTAAATCCTCATCCTGCTTCTTGTAGATCTTTTTTTTTTTTTTTTTCCATGGTAAACTACATCATAGCCACTCCCTGTTTTCCCATTAGGACATCCTACTTTTCCTCCCTTCTCACTACACTTGCCACACCCAAGCTGGAAACATGAGCTTGTTTATTTTATCATTAATTTAAAATGCACTGCAGAATCACAGGCAGTGTTATTCAATGCTTCGTTTCATTTTCAAATTTGAAACGGTTAAAATTCTCCTTATTGAAGACTGTCGTTTGTGACATCATATCAAATGTCTGGGTCTCATTTTACGGGGTTAGAGAGGAGTGGGTGTTTCACAATCTGATACAGGTGAAACCGTGAGTCACTCGTCACATCTCGAACTCATTACGCCTGTGCTTGTCTCTCTGTTTGCACTTGTTAATGCTCAACCTGTCGGACACAAGAGCACCTGCTGCTTGAAGTGTAAATGCAGGTCCCTGTTTGTTGCCCAAACCTCATGACTGTCAAAAGTGTGTCTGTGCTTGTTGGCCAGACAGAGGAAGAGACAGGAAAAAACCACCCTCCCCTACCTTGTCTAACTGGTCAGACAGGTGTGTGAGTGTGGCAATGCCTGCTTTGTTCACCTTTTTAAAGCCAGATCTGATGAGAAGCCATGTTGCTGCAGCAGAGCGAGCGTGCATTAACAGATAAAAGCATCTGAGTCTTCATAGGCCACTTGTTTGGCTCTGAAAGAACAACGTCTTCCTCTGAGCCAAGATAACAAGGGAGAGCAGTTAAGTTGGGAAAAAGAACATCAGACTGATAAAGTTAGAAAAGTAGAAACTAATCTCAAAAGACAATAAAAAATGCAACAAAAGCTTGGGCTGATAGAACGTGTAGGTGGTAGGTATCAGTAGAAACCTTTTTCCTCTCTGTGCTGACGATGGCTAAAACAGAAGCTGCAGGTTGGTCAGCTTCCCACAGCTAGCTGCCGTACTCAGGCCAAATGTTGATTAAATACAGGGTGTATCTAAATGCTGGAGCTACTGTATATCTGTCCCTAACGCTGCTTTTTGTGCTCGCAGTGCAAACAGAGCTGTTGACACATTTGTACGGTATTCTCACTATGTTGCTGTTTTTTCAAGCCGAGAGGCCTTCTCTAAAACATTTCTCCCCCCTGTCTTTCTCTGCAGTCCATTTCTTCTGTTTCTGGGCTTGGCGGTTCATTGTCCTTCTACACATGACCAACTAGAGCTCCATCTCTGACCGCGGCGTGATCTCTCACCTCTTTTCCCAAACCACGCCCACAGGTGAAGGTGTGTATTTGTTTTCTCTGGAGTGAACGTGTCTGGTGTGTTGTTTTTCAAACCCTATTGAGAAATGTGCAGCCCTGCGTTGATGAGATGTGTTCGACTTTCTTCCTTATTAAATGGGGTGTTTTTATCTATTTGTTCATGTTTTAAAAACATTGTAAATTCTACTTTTGTTGCTTGAAAGTACACGATGACACAACCAAGGACACGTTGTTGAGGATTAGATTGTTGTATCTAAAGTCTCTGGAGTATTATCAAAAGAACATGAGGCTGAACATACTTCAAATCTTTGGTTGTGTTAAGAGTGTATCTCTCATGTTTTGTTTTTTGGTGTGACACCTTAAGGCAGTCAGAATCCCAAAGGACATCTCTGTGCATGAAGTGATGTTTTATTGATCTGCATACATGAACAAATGTTGAGTTAACATGCTGTTAGATGTATGATCTATGCAGTAACTGCAGTATTAAAGAGTTTGTTCTTTACCTGATTTATTCTGTTAGATTTTATTTTTAAAAATGTAGCTCAATTATTAGTTCAGCTGTATTTTTATGTTGCATACCAAAACTCTGAATTTTGTTGATTCTTTTCCATGCTAGTCAGACACAGCAGTGTGAAAGCCTATGAGTCGAGTGAGACAGGCTTTTTAAAGAATGTGTAATTCAGGGGGGGTTTCAGTAATTCTTCTCAAGTGATGACTACCATCTCTTTCTTGCTAAAATGAAAGTATGACGAAGTCTTGTGAAATCCGAAAACCGGTAAAATTCTAAAAGAACACCCAAGCCTCAGCCACCTAGGATTCTTTCTCAGATGATACATTAGATTAGATAGAACTCTTCTTTTTTTCAGTTTCGGCCCCCAGAATCCTGATCCGCCGAGTCCTGCTCCGTTTGTTTGGAGTATCTGTTCTTTGTTAGATATCTTCTCCCTGTGCTGTAGTGTGTTTGCGTCTGTTTGGTTGTGTGTAACGCCCCCCCCCCCCCCCCCCCCCCCCCCCCCCCCTTCTCTCCCCTTGGGGTCGTGTAGTGTGTATGGAGCAGTGTGAGAACGCAGCGGCTCTGCTGGAGTCGGTCAGGGAGCAGGAGGTGCAGTTTGAACAGCTGACCCGGGCGCTGGAGGAGGAGAGGAGGAGAGTTGGCCTCCCTGCCACCAGCCCCTCAGGCCTGGGTCGCCCCCTCCCTTACATACAGGTAACACGCCCCGAAGAACCCAAAGTCTTTAACATCTGCATCTTTTGGCACCACTTTCAGCACTTTATGGATTCTTATTCTCCTCATCCAACCCCCCCCTTTCAATTCTTGCATCATTTTCTCCTGATAACATCCATCAGTCATCCATTCGCTTCTTGTCCCGCCCCTTCGCCATCGGGGCTCAGCAAGTTTCCGTCCTTGTGTGTTTTTGCGAGAAGCATCATGAAGTCTTTCTTCACCAGCTCTGTATCTTTAGTGTGTCTCTTCTTAGGCCCTCATCTGCAAATCAGTGCATGCTTTCATAGATCCAACACTGTTGGCATGCCTGAAGTGATCATCCCACATGTTCAACATTTTCTTACTGTCGCTCACCGGATGCACTCCTTAACTACCATGTACATCATTTGTCGCCTCCTGTTGTGGAATTTCAGTCATTTTTGTCTCTGCTCCAGCATGTAACTGAAAGAACTATTTGACCTGTTGTGCATGTGTCTTGCACCCAAAAGTTCACCTGTGACGTTTTCACTGTTGTTGTTTTTGAAAACTCAATTTTGTTATTCCAGCTGCATGCAACTTGTTTTATCATATGGTGATTAGCACATTTCAGTTTTTTAAATCATGTGATATTTTGACTATTTTGTATTTCTCATAGCCGGTGTTCCTCTGCTGGTTGTTTACATCATATATAGCATTATGTAAATATGTCTGCAGATTTTTGTCGAGATTTTTCTTGTAGTCCAGGCTAATGCATTCAAACGATTTGTTTGAGTGTAAAATCCAAACTAATCAAATTATTACCAAAAGGAACAAAAACAACTGAATAGAGTTGAGCTTTCGGGACATTTTAATAAATCATCTGTAGGTTCTTTTGAGAGTTGTTTCAAAAGACAATCTATAAACGTGTCTGCTCTGATGACACATCTCTTCTGCTATATTTGACTGTTTATGGTAATAGAAAACACCTTTTTTTCCAAAGGTGTTTGAATTTGCTTTTGAGAACTCGAGATGTCTTCTGTTTGTTTGTTGTTTTTTTTTTCTGCTTTTTCCCCCCTAAAAATAACTCAACATCTCTTTCCGTTTGGCTGAGAGTCTTTAAACTTAATCAAATAATTCAGCAGAGTTTAACAAAGGTCCACCGTTGTCTTTATTATCCCATATTGTCAAGTCCAAAAAAGGGGTTTAAATAAAGGCAACTGAACTCGTTCTATTTGACTTTCTCTGTTCCTGAACACACGATTCCTTTTTTCCTCATTTGTTTCATTTAACAACTTGCTGAGATGGATTAGATCCTATATTTTGCTTCATCTGAAACTTTGAAGGGATTAAATTGAAGAGTTGTTCTATACGAGTTGGTTTAATTGGATCTAGTAACAGTAAAGGAAGTGTGGCCCCTTGGCTATAAAAAGACAATCTTTACTTCCCATTACTTTGTACTACCAGTCCTTCCTCTTTGGATACAGTGCTTTTTGTCATTGTATCAAATGAGGTGTGTTTCTGTTTTGTTTTGAAATTTGTTAGTCACTTCACAGGAAACTGATAGTAAGTGTGGGCTGCGGATTCATGACTGGAAAATATTTCCAAAGACTTGAAAGGAAGCTGCATGATGTGACTGATATCTCGGTCAACTCTGAATTGGAAGCTGTACAGTCTGTCAGTGGGTGATTATGTAAGAGTTTAGTGCAGGAGGAAGAAGGGTGTAAGTATGACCGTCTGCATTCCAAAATGTCCGTCTCCGTGTCTGGCAGTGATTCACAGACCATCGGCGTGCAGAGATGGTTTAGTCGGCTCTGATGGCGCTTCAGCAGCAGAAATATCATCTGGGTGGTTGTTTTAAATAGAAGATAAAATTGGCTACTGTATTTAACCTCTTTTATATGTTTGATCTTAGTGAAATTGTGCGACGGTGTATTTCTGAACCATGTGGTTCACAGTCTTCCTCTTTTTTTTTTTCCCAGAACGGGCGTTTAGGTGATGCAGACATAGAACGTCTGAAACTGACCGACTCGTATATAAACGGCACACAGGTTTGTGTTTTTGTTTATGTATTTTGTTTCGAGGGGGGTTGCTCTGTTTACATGTGTGCTGTCTCTGCTACAGTACAGGATGGTGGACCCGGCACACGGCGTTCTGGATGACGGCTATACACCAGAGGATGAATCCCTGGAAGCACATTCTGTGTTTTCTGAGGAGGGAACAAATCGGCGGATGGATAACGGGGTAGAATGACGCTACATATCTCCTCGTTTTACACCCAAATCATCAGATTTTATAAATGCATTTTCTATATATTTTAATTTGTTCTGATCTTTCCATCAGATGAAGAAACCAATCTCACGCACAGTCCTGACCTCTCCAACACTGACTATTGATGGGGGGTTGTCGCCCGCTATGGGCATGTACAGCGCCACGCTGGACCGTCCTTACAGGCCAACTGGTGTAGGTGACTACCCGACCGCCACAGTACCAAGAAACTATCACTACGCTCCCGTGGGAGGATACAATGACTACCCAGGGCCCCCATCAGAAGCATATACCAGTCTGAGCAGGGGCTCACACATGGATGAACGTTACAGGTACAGGAATACAGCTGACTTGCATTTCATTTTATTACAGATCATCCTAACATGCAAAGTAACAGAAACTTTGGGTTGATTAGCACATTCAAAAGGCAAACTCCCCGTTTTGTTTCATGCAGCAGATTTGAACCAACTTCACGGAAACTTTAATCCTTTTTATAGAATATTACTGACAAACTTTAGTAACATTCAAGCCAGAGGAAGTCTATAATCCCTGGTGGTTATTAATAATTAAAGACTTATCTGACCTAGTGTAATTTTTACCAGTTTTCAGTTCCCAGTGAAGTGGTTGCTGGAATACTTAAAGCATTTAACAGATGTCGTGGTTAGATTAATATAACTGTCATTTCCCTTTTCTTCTTGCCCTATCTGATCTTGCATGTGCTAAATAATCATTCAGAAACATCTGAGAATGGCTCATGTTTGCGGAGAGGACTTCCAAGATGACACAATCAGCTGCCATAAACAAAACGAAGATGTGTCAGAATTGTTTTTTGAGTAGATTTAGAAATTAAAAGCTGGGAAATGTTTACTACACGTCACTTACTTTAATTTATTGCATCACTTCCATCTTTCTTCAGTGCTATTGATGGTTACAGAACGCTGGATTCTGGTTACCGGGCTCCCAGCCGTCAGCAGCTGGACCCGTATGCTGCTCAGCCCCAGGTGAGTCAGAGAATGAGGGCTTTGGGCTCAGCGCTGGAGATGAGATACGGCCCTGGACACTTTGGTCTGGAGGATGATCAGCGCCGCATAGGGTATGATGACTACATGGGGCCTCCACCTATGCACCCCGGAGGCTACGGCACAATGCCACGTCTTGGCCCAGCCTCGGGGGGAATGGACAGACGCAGACTCAGGTGAACCTGCGAGTGTTCAGCTCTTTTTACAGAATACATGTTTTATTTGGGATTTTCCCTAACAACCATTGCTCCATGTTCTTCTACTTACAGGAGCTGTGAGGACACTTTGGATGCTGACATGGGAGGAGTTGACCCTTATGCGTGGACCGTTCCCATGACGATGGACAGGGGTAGCCTGGCTTCACTAGACAGCACATTGATGAAGCCTCCTCCTACTTCATGGAGACAGCCAGAACTACCAGAGGTGATTGCCATGTTGAACTACCGTTTGGATCCAGTAAAGACCAACGCTGCTGCCTACCTCCAGCATCTCACGTTCAAAAACGACAAGGTGAAATATTCCCCACAATGTATCTTATGTTCAGAATTATATTAGATATTTGTAGAAAAAAAAATTAAAGCAGCTTGCCTATTCTGTTTCCAGGTAAAGTCAGATGTGCGTCGCCTGAAGGGCATTCCAGCCTTGGTGTCGATGTTGGACCACCCCAGCAAAGAGGTTCATCATTCAGCCTGCGGAGCGCTGAAGAACATTTCATATGGACGAGATGCAGACAACAAAATAGCTATTAAAAACTGTGATGGAATACCAGCTCTGGTCAGGTTACTGAGAAAAACCCACGACCAGGACCTGACTGACACCATCACAGGTATCACTGCTCACAGGATTCCTGTAGAAGGAATGTCTCAGTTTTTAGTTTCTACTGTATTTAATAGCTGACCTTAGTTCCCTACTTTTGGTTTGACATCGTACTCAAACACTTTAATTACATTGATTGTAATGTATGATTATTTCTTCTCAGGCACCTTGTGGAACCTCTCATCTCACGATTCAGTGAAGATGGAGATTGTGGATCACGCCCTTCATGCTCTAGTTGATGAGGTGATCGTCCCTCACTCGGGCTGGGAGAAGGGTGGCAGCAGTGGGGGAGAAGAGAGTTGTAAACCACGACATCTGGAGTGGGAGACCGCCTTGACCAACACTGCTGGCTGCCTCAGGTATGGGAGGGGTCCGGGGATGGAAAGTAGAGGAAAAAAAAGGGAAAAGGCTCATTTTTCAAAAGGGGAAACGTGCAATTATGTTCTTAACTTTCCTCCTTTCTAACAGGAATGTAAGTTCAGAGCGGAGTGAGGCCAGGCGAAAGCTGAGGGAATGCTCAGGATTGGTGGACTCACTGATGTACGTCGTCCAGTCTCAAATCAACCGCAAAGATGTGGATAACAAGGTACGTTTAGTTTTTTAAATAAATATTTATCTTAAGTGTATGGATGTTTGAGTTTTTGTCATTTTGCTGTTTTACCCCTTCTTCCTATAGTTGGTGGAGAACTGCGTCTGCCTCCTACGGAACCTGTCCTACCAGGTTCACCGTGAAGTCCCTGGCTGCGAACGCTACGTAGAGAACGTTCCTCTCAACCAGGGCTCGGCGCAGGCTAACAAAGGAGGCTGCTTCGGCTCGCGAAAGGGCAAAGGTCAGTGTCAGATCCTAAAGCTGAGACTCCCACTGTGGCTGAGATATTTGTTGTTGAAAGATGGGCAGCTGCTGGTTGGTTTGAGCTTGCTGGTGGTGGAAGCACCTGTTGCTGTTGCTGTTTTTCACACTTTACCACTGTTTCCCCTCTCCTCTTCCTCCTCCTCCTTCTCCATGCTCCTTCAATCTTCCCACCCTTCATGTCTTCCTTTCGCTCTGCTGTGTTTAGATGAGTGGTTTTCCAAAGGTAAGTGAGAGTTTCCTCTTGCTGTTCTCACAAATGTTTTATCTTACAGCCATCATTTATTTTACTAACAGAAGATAAAAGTTACAAAGGAACGAGGCTCTTTTTGAGTTTACAAGCAAGTTTATGAGCATGATCATTTCCACCTGCATGCAGACTGTGCTCGTTCCACTGGTTGCATGGTCACCTTTAATAAAAGTATTAAAGAAGAGAGAATTCATCATCACTCATTCACCCTGCACGCCATTATTCATTTTACCTGTCCCATCCTCCTAAATATCAATAATAATCTTTTTATGATTTTTTTTTTGCAGGAAAGAAAGATGGAGATGATGGAAGTGGAGATCAAATTGATATTCCAAAGAGGACAACACCTGCCAAAGGTGTGTGTGTTTCTTTAAACATCACATAATAATCTACAGAATGTACATAATCTACAATTCCTCTAATTGGCTGCTTTCATGCTTTTGAATTAAAAAATTCTGTTCAAGACGCTGGACTTTTTTTTTATAGCTGTTCTATGAAACAAGTTGGGAAAAATTAGTTGACTAAATATAGATATTTGGAGTCTTTTTCTGCATTCAGGACTCATCTTTTTGTCTGTTTTCAACCTAAATGATCATCAAACTCCAACAAGCGTCTCTTTCTGTTGTCAGGTTATGAGCTGCTCTTCCAGCCAGAGGTGGTTCGTGTTTACACATCGCTGCTCAAAGAGAGCCAGAACCCGTCGGTGCTCGAGGCCGCTGCCGGTGCCATCCAGAACCTGTGTGCTGGCCGATGGATCGTTAGTGCCTTTTCTTTTTAACTACATAGATTCTGCAGAATTAAAACTATTTACCAAATTTAAAATGACCTGAGGTTTGAATCTTGAGGCCTGTTGATGTTTCATCCTGGTGTTTATTACTGCTTCTGTGTGTTGTTTAGTACGGTCGATATATCAGGGGCACGGTGCGTCAGGAACATGGCCTCCCCATGATGACAGAACTGCTACGTCACAATAACGACCGAGTGGTTCGGGCGATGTCTGGAGCCATGAGGAACCTCGCCATCGACAACCGGAACAGTGAACTGTTAGGTCAGTTATCATTCTTTATTTACTAATGGAGCATTCCTTATGTGTTGCTCAGAATGCTGACTGTGTGTTTGCCCTGCAGGTGTGCATGCTGTGCCTCACCTTGTGGCCAACTTGCCTGGAGGCCCAAACCAGCCTGGGCATGCCCTATCGGAGGAAACTGTAGTGTCTCTACTGAGCACGCTCGCTGAGGTGCTGGGCACTAATCTGGAAGCAGCAAAAACTCTCAGAAGCTCACAAGGCATTGAGAGGCTGGTGCTCATGAATAAGGACGGGTAAGTGCTTTCTGGATACACAAACTGTTTTCTTCCATCTTGTGTTGATTGACAGCTCCCGGGTGTTGAGAAATAAAGATTATGCTTCTATTTTGGGGTATTTTGCAGCAAGCGCTCCGATCGTGAGGTGCGAGGAGCTGGTCAGGTTCTGCAGCTCATCTGGGCTCACAAAGAACTTCGTCGACCGCTGGAGAAGGACGGCTGGAAGAAGACGGACTTCATGATCAACCTTAACCCGAGCAGCACCACCAACGGCCCGAGCACCAGAGATAACGGCACCTTTGAAGACAGCACCATACCGCTGCTCGATAAAGGTTCAGAGATTAGTTAAATTATTTTATGACTTAATTATTAATATTTTTCGTATTGCTTAAATAATTATTTTTGTTTTATTCCTCAGGAGAGAAGAGGGACATGATTCCACTAAATGACATGGGCTCTGGTCAGTACTCATCTGGTGCCTTTTTTAAATTCGCGGTTACAAACCCAACAAATGTGCTGATTATTGCTTTTATTCATCTTTTCCTCAGAGGCCTACTCTACACTGGACCAGAGGGAGAGGAGACACACTCTGGACGAACCCACAGACACTTTACAGGTACTTTAAATTATTTAAGCGCACACTCAAGTTTGCTTAACTAACCCCTAACCTGCACAGATATGAATATTTCCTCACTGTAGCCTTTTAACCTCACAGTTACTGACACTTTTTTCTCACATTCACTTCCTGTTCACGTTCTTTCTCTTCTCTTCTCTGGTTGTCTCTCAGCGAGGGGTGTATGGGGGCAGAAAGGGCTCCCTGCCTCTGTTGGACTCCTACGATGGTTAGCCCCACCCCCCCTCCCCTCTACCCCCCTCTGCATGTAATGGCATGGTATGTCCAACTGACCTCTAATCCTGCATGTTCTCAACGAGCTGTGGTTCTTTTTGTTTTGTTTGTTTTATTTAAACTCCAGACCCTCCAGTAGACTGGTCTGTGTCCGCGGTGGTGTACTGACACACATGCAGAGGTTGACTCTGTTTAACTCTAATATCCTGATGTTCTGTGCTGTAAATGTTATGGTTTGCGTTGTGGTTCATGCAGTGTTTCAGTTTAGATTTGAAACCAGGGAATACAGATTTAAACTATGAGAAGAACTACTGTTGTGCAATGGTGTTGTCACAGTACCTTTGTAACTTGGTGAAAATCAGACCTGTAAGTGTGACAAATGTCTAAAGGCAGATCCACACAGCAGCAGGTGTTGAAACATTGTAGAATTATATATTTTTAAAGTACCCTCACTCCCCACCCCCATTCAAAGATGTGTATTATGAAGGTTACATTCTTCATACTCCAGTTTACCTTTAAATAATTTGTTCTTTGAGCACCTTCTTGTGGTTGTGCTTGAAACTACAACATACTACTCTTTCAAGGGCCACATGTTTTTAATGTTTCTCAGCTTCAGCACAGCTGATTTGAATTGATCTGTGATTAACAAGCTTTTAAAGACATATAGAAGAGGTAATTAAACCACCAAATCAGGTGTGTTGAAGCAGGGAACAAACTAAAACATGCAGGACAGCGACCCTCGAGGACTTGAGTTTGAGACCCCCAGATTTATTTAAACTTGTTACAGCCTTCAGGTCATCTACACAACTCACTTTAGGTTTGTGATTTGTGACATTTAAAGTTAATCCAGATCGTTTTGCAGGGGAGAGTCAGGGTGTCAAAGGTAATAAAGCCATAGTCTCACTGGGCGTTTGTTAGGGAGTTTTCAAAATGTCTCAACGTTTTCTAGGTTTCTTAGTTTCCCTGCATGAGTCACATGGTCTGTTGTCACATGGCCTGTTGTATCACTTGAATTTTAAACATGTTCAAAAATATTTCCAAGACAGATATTCTCTCTTTCACTGGGATCTGAAAGCTTGATTTAGTTTATGCAAGTCAGACATGTGAGGTACCTTTTAGAGGAAATTGCTATTTAAAATGAGGGGAAATGACATCATAATTAGGACACTTTGTTACAGGAACATTTACTGAACAGTCAGAATATTGTTACGTCACATGCATGTGATTGTAGATCAAACTTGCCATTGTTTTAGTTGATTAATAGTTTTTTACTTTCACTTCACACAGAATGGAAATAGTTCAATGTGAGGGGAGACAGGTGCTCCGATATCCTCTGCACAGTAAATATGATTAGAGATATTATTTTGCTCATATTATTGAGACTCTCTATGTGGAAGATTTGACTTTAATTAAACCTCCGTTAGACGTTAAGTGTCCTTACAGTCTGGTATTTGTGACAGCACTAGTGCACAATGCCCCATGTTGTTTCCTTGTTGAATATTTTTCTAGCTTTTAATTGATGCATTTTGCTCTTTCTCCAGAAAAACTGATAGTGTGCATCACCCAGACTGGGCCGTCGCCGCCCTACCACTGCTACTGAGGAGAGGAGCAGCAGAGCGCCTCCTCTCTTTAACCTCCTCCATCTCCACGCAGATGGGGTCAGAACACGAGGGTTGGCATCCAAAGAAAGAGTTTAATGCAGCGTACATGTACACACACACACTTACACACTTTTTTCAATTAACTGTAGCAGCAGAAATCTATTCCGCATATAAATTATAATTGTCTTCTGTAAAGGCAATCACCTTTGACAATCATTTAACATCGTCATTCTGCTTTTATTCCAGTTGTTTTTGCTTTGATGCTACTGTCAAAAGTAAAATCTTTTCATGGTTGAAACGTTGCTGCCAACACCTTCATCCTGATGACAGATTTGTATTTAGACTTCTATGTAGGGTATATACTGTATATAAAAAGGACACGGGAGGACTGCATTAAGTTTTGGCTCATTATTTAAATCGACCCTTTTCCTGGGAGAGTTTTGAGTTTGAATGCACCGACAGGCTGCCCTGTAGATGGAGAATGTTTATATAGGAGTTATTTTCCTGTCTAGAGTTATTTTCTGTGTTGGGATGAGCACAGACCTGAAGAGGCTTGTGTGTGTGTGTGTGTGTGTGTGTGTGTGTATGTGTGTATATTTGTCAAACGCTAAACCTGTGGCTGTGTGTATTTTGTGTGTTGAAAATGACTACAGACCTTTTTGTTTTTTTGAGTGCGTGTGTTTTTGTGTGACTGACCAGACACAACACAAGTTGTTGTTTTTTTTATTATTATTATTATGTGACATTTTTTAAACCTGTTTGTTCCTGCTGCCTCTTCTTGTGTTTAATAGTTTAAAGGTTTCTCATTCTCTCCAGTTTGGTAAAAAGGAGTTCCAGTTGTGTTGTTTAGTCAGGATTTAGCAGATCTGTTCAGTACATTTATAACCTGGTACTGAGACGTGAAGCTGTGAGCAAACACTGCTACTTTCAAACCACTATAATCTAACCATTCCTGTCTCTACTGTAAAACTTTTTTCTAAAGTAACAGGAGATTAATTTGGATTATAATCTCTGAAGGTCTGCACAGCCAGTCTGTAGCATTTTAATAAACTTCAATTTTGGGGCTTCTTTGCTCAGAGGAGACTCAAGTTTTCACCAACGGATTTGGGAGAGATGATGTTAATTTAAATCAGGAGGTAGACAAAAGCACATTTTGTCTGATTTATCATTTTGTTCTCTTTGTGTCTGGTTTGTGTTTTATTTCGGGGTTAGGATGTGGGTGAGAGCATTATGCAATTTGTTGAACTTTCTTATTCATCTTTTTCGGTTATGTTTTTAAAGGCAAAAGAGACCAATCTTGTTTTTTTTTTTTCTTCTTAAATTCTTCTCACACATAGTATATTTGTACTGTTGCCTATCCATGTAAAATTATGACGTACCATTCACACCTGCCTTGGCTCTGAACAGTTGCTTTTTCAGTGACATGTAATACTGTTGTTTTGTTTTTTTTTATAAATAAAGATCTTTTCTTAGACAAGTTTTGGCAAAGAGTGATGTGGTTGAGGGTGAGATAAGGGAGGATTTCTGTCACTAAACATTTCTAATTAAAGAGGCAGTCTGTCTTTGTAATTTCATCCCTTGGCGCTTGCTCAGGCAAGCGACAAACCCTCGAACTTGACACTGTTTGATCTCCGCTCCCTAACATCATTCTGCTTCATTGAGCTTCATTTTTAATCACCCAGGAAATCATCCGTGACACCAGGCCCTTTTTCACCGTTGTGTTAACACGTTAATCTCCACAATTAATTCCTGACGCGGTCTACATGACTCCTCTGTCAAACTTGTGAACGCTATGTCCACTACAACAGCAGCAGCAGACTGAGTGTTGACATCTCCGGCCCGGCCGTTGTCTCCGGTTACGCACCGACACGATGGAGCGTCGTGCTTGAGGGTTTCTCGAGGACGTGAAGGAGTCTTGTCGTTTTCAGTATGCTGCACATCTGAAATGCATCCCAAACATTTTGGGAAGCAGCTGCTGGATCACGAGGGCTTTAAGTGCGTGTCAGAGTGTAAAGGTTTGATATTCGTCAGCCTGAGGTGTGTAATGTGTCAGCCACTGAGACGAACTTAATTTTATTGTTTGGGGCTGAGCCAGAGCACAGTTCACATCCTGAGGTTTTAGCAGCATGGCAGTTTATATTCTTCAGTTTAATTATTTTATATTTGTAGGGGTCGTTGGTGCTAGTTAAAGCATCTGTGACACCAACATGAACATATTTGTCAGTAACTCTTTTGCAAATTAGAAAAATGTGTTTGACACACCTGCCTCAACACAAAAATGAGCTAAAGAGCCAAATCTGAGCTGTTTCTACGTTGTTGCCTTTTCAATTAATTTGATGAGTTAAATAATGTGAATTATAAGTCTGTGTAAACTGTCTAGGAACAGAAAAACTCACATTTTAGGCAAAAAAAGCATTAAATCCTAACACATTTAGCAATATTTGCAAATGTACTGTATGTCTGCTCATAAAAGTGTGAATATACATTTGAGCAACTCAATGAAACATTAAACATATGATTATCTTTAGGTCCCGATTATAAATAGAAAATGTAATTTGATGTAGATGATAAAATCCTAGAGCTTCAGGAGTAAAATAAATACCCTGCAGTCACAGCTGTAATGTTAGAGCTGTGATTATTACTGGGAAAGATAAATGTCTTCAAGCTGCTGCAGCACATTTTTGACATGCATGCATGTATGTGCCTGTTAGTCAATGTAATATTTTAACCTGTACAGCTGGTACACACACACACACACACACCCTTAACTCAGAGATCACCAAATGTAGCAGGACCCCACTCCCACACCCCTCCCTCTGTACCGGTGTCCCGTCACTGGATGTCAGATCTATTTATGGGACCACTGCTGCTCTTCATTTCTTCTCTGTCTGAAGCTCGGAGAGAAGCAGCAACATTTAACTTCACGATCAGGAGATCTAAGGGTTCAAAACTCCAGAAGGATCGCTCCACGACGAGAGAGGAACGACTTGCGTTTGAGGGATTTATCAGTGGATTTATTGCAGCAGGACATCAGGATTTGTAACTTTTGTGCAAGGTGTCTTCATGGTGGTGCATATTTGGCTTCATTCTTCATAGCAGTCTGATTTTTGGATGAATGTGACTAAAACCTGATCTGTTTAAGAGCGAGAGAAAGGGCGTGACACATGGCTTCATTTGAGGACCCTGGTCCACCTTCAAATTTAGAAGATGAGTCCGCGGACTGCACTCCGGCCCCGGAGTCTTCTCGCCACACCACCCACGCTGGCAGTCAGAGTGGCCTCAGCAGCCTGAGCTATGGACTGAGTGTGGCCTGGCAGCACCTGAGGCCCTTCCTCCCCTTCTTCCTCATCAGCTTCATGATTATAGTTTTAGTTTACCTGTTGCAGACCATCATCTACGGCGGGCCCTTCAAGGACCCACTCTTCTTTGTCAAGTTTTATGAGCGATGGCCTCGACCAACTCCTCATCCTCAGAACTCTCCATCTTCCAAGGTTTTCACCACAGTCCCCTCACCGGCGGCTGTCCAAGTCCTCAACGACCTGCTCAGAGTCAATAAGACGGCATAAACTGGAGAAACAGTTCATTATGATGTGGGGAAATAATATAAGAGCACAGACTGATGTGACAGGAAAATCGTCCTGTTGAAACTTCTGCAAAAATGAGAAGAAAACCAAAGTTGCTCTGAAGTTCACATGGACAAGTCAGATTTTTTTTCCCTTTTGTTTTTGCAAAAGAATAAGACCAAAATGAGACCACTTGTTCAGATAAGATTTGAAAACATAATTATCATGGGTTTGACCTGTTTTGCTTTGCTGCACAATAAATGATGAATCGATTTAATGAAAAAAGTCAACATTTGTCAGAGAACTAAAAGTTCCAAAGGATATTTACAGAAAATAATGACTGTAATCAATCAGAGGTGTTGATTTTGTGAGGAGCCAAAGTTGTTCTGTGCACAGGAAGTGATTACATTTCCACCAGTCAGATGAGCAGGACTCATCAGCTGTTACTGGAAAACATGTCAACTGTGCAAGAAGTGAACTCAAAGAAAATCTAAAAATATGTTTAAAATACTTTTATAATTACACAATGGTCTTACTAAAAAGTTATAAATGATCAAAATTGTCAACTTTAAAGTCAGAGTTGTTTGGATTTGTATAAAAACCTGATGTTTTCTGCAGATATATTGGTGTAAATGGATTTAAAAGCTTTACAGCAGCAACAAGAGACGTACAATTTCTCATAAAACTGAGAGGAAATGTTTGTATTTTCAGGAAGTTTCTACAAGAAAAAAGATTCAGTATAATCAAAAAGGTTTTCATCTAATAAAACTGCGGATGCATTGCTTTTAACAGCTACATTTATTTATTATCTGCTTCAGTTTCACATATTTTTTTAAGTTGGGTGTTGAGGTGGTCAGACTACAGTATGAAAGGAAATGTATTTTTTATTTTTAAAGCATTGTCTTTCCTGATTTATACAGTAAAACACTAAACAAGAACATGTGCGCATTTATTTATTTATTCTGTGAAAGATGTGAAATCTCTTCTGGAGTTTTGTGATTTAGAAACATCCATTACAAATCTTTCGACTTTTGTTTTAGTACCAAATTTCTGCTTTGTGTTCCCGTTTCAATGTGCAAAAGATGTACTGTTGAAGAATGTCACTGAAAATGTTCAGCTTGTTTTTGTTTCTATTGTCTGTTTTCTGATTAAGAAGTTTTATGAGATGTCTGAGGAGTACTTTTACAAAATATACCTTTCAGTAAGTCACCTGTGAGCTGTAATTATTTACTGGATTCAATCAATCAATCAAACATTTATTGCCAGACTAAAAGTCTATTTAAAAAGACAACACACAGATAAAAGAAACAATAAGAGAGAAGCACAATACATAACACCTTTGAAAAAACCCAGAAAACCAACAATAAAATTCTATATAAAAATACTAACTGCAGCAGGAGTAAAAGATGACCCAACTAACTAGTTGAACTGTTGAAACAATTCACCAGCCATCGCATGTAGACGAGCAATAACCACATAAATGTAGCTATTCCATTTATTATTATAACTGCACTTAATGTTAATATTGTATCTACTTAATAATGTTCAGGGTTCTACAAAAAAAATTAATTTAATGGAAAATTGTTTAAACATATTTGAGGTCAGTCAATAAAAAAATCAGTTTAAAACATGTTTTTCATTAAATTTTTATAGTTTTCTCCTTAAAAAAAGCAGCATGGCTGTTAACTGTTACAGTAGGAAAATATTCAGTCAACTGATAATACAGCACAAATAAACAGATTTATCCCTTTTAGGCTATCAAAGTTTGATGATTTGCTTGAAAATGGTAAAAGGCTACTAGATATATTCTGTATATATGTATTATTGTATAACCCATCTTTATTTTTAGCTGCCTTTGTTAGCAAAATGTTAACAAAACCCAACTTTCCAAGAGTACCCTAATATAAAAACAGCTTATTGTGTGAGTGATCTCTTACTTTCTAATGTTTAGCTTTATTTTAATCTCATATTAAATTTCTGGATGTAAACTCTTAACATAGAATGCTCAATAAAAACTGCTTGAATAACAATAATATTTTAAATTATGATACACATTATTAATATATGTTAGTTTTTTCAGGTCACGTTACCTACTTTATGTATAATACGTGTTCCTGGTATGTAAACGAAAACGGAAAAGCAAACTGGAAATGATCTTGGTTTTAGCTCGTCTTCCTACTCTTTGTTCAACAGGGTCTGTGTGTTGTAGCGTCGCCCCCTGGTGGTGAAGCAGCGAACCGTTACAACGCACCCCTCCCTGCAGGTGACCAGTTAACCCGTAGATGACCTTTCTGATTCAGAAAAAAATTACCGTAACAACAAAACTAAATGGTACTTCTCAAATTACTATGAGAATCATTACTTTGTTTTAAATCGGACGCTTTTATTTGTTTCACGCCGGAGCGGATATAGAGAGCGGATATAGAGAGCTTTGAGACGGTGAGTAAAGGCAGCTGCCCGCGTTTTACCGCTTCTAGTTGATCTTTAGTTAGCCGGCTGGAAAAGTGGGTTTTAAACCAACGAGAAGTTTATGAAAGCGTTATTAAACCCAGTGTTTGATAGTTTCTGACATGTTAACTAACAGGTGACTTGTTGTGACTGTTTTACTCCGTCTTAGTTTGGATGCACTGACCTAACGTTTGTTAGCTTTTAGTTAGTGATGCTAACATGGAGGTGTGTTTTCAAGTCACATGTTTAAATTAGGTCAGAAAGTCAAACGTTACTAGAAAAGGTTTTATAATTCAGCAGGTTTGACGTCATGAAACCTGCTATGAGTCATAACTAATAATCTAATATACAGTTTAATTTCCAATGTGCAAGTCATTGAAAATTTTTAAGTTGAATAAAAGAAAACATAAAATACGTTTTAACTTATTTTAAGATTCTAACTGGTGTTTTTATTAAAGTTGGGTCTACACTCGGTTGTTCATATCTGTATTTAAGTAGGTGATTTCAAAAAAGGTTTTTCCCCCTGTCCGAATGAAAAATAGCCCTTTATCTGCAGAAAAGTTTATGAATGTCCCTGCAAAATAAACCAGTAAATGCTAAATAAAATATGCTTAAAAATCTAAATTAAGATGAAAATTCGAAGAATATTAAATTAAAGTGCACAAATAAAAATGATCCATTTCTAGGATGATTTGAGCATATTTATTGTAGTCATACCGTCTTAGTTACGCAGCCAGTTCAATAAGAATTACACTTTAATATTAATTTGGTGGTTTCACTTTTCACTTTTTTTGTACAACTTTAAGTTAAATTCTTGTTAAGATGATTTATTTTAAATACAAGAATCACATAATTGATTAAAACTTTAAAAAACAAACCAGCACATTAAATAATTTCCCCACAGATCTTAGTTTTAAATAAATTCAGCTTAAAGATTTACAAATTACATTCTCATAACTGCCTTTTTTGATAAATTTTTTTAAGTGGATGGAGAAATGTGGTGCTACCAGAGACCGGGCTTTGAAGCCCACCTCCTCACTGAGCTGCAGAGACAGCAACGGTGCAGCCAGTTCTGTGACACTTTGCTCAAAGCAGAAGGTAAAAATACTCACAAATGATTAAAATGATGTCTTCATGATTACCTCTAAGGTTTTCTCAACCTAGCATGTCATTAGCTGAATTCATGTTGTTAAAGTCGTTACCACTTCCATCCTCATGCGTCCTGCAGGTGTATCCGTGCCAGCTCACAGTTGCATTCTGTCAGCCATCAGTCCCCACATCTCCACGGCTCTGTCCTCCACACCAGCACCTCCTGCAGGACAGAGCCGTCTTCTTGAGTTCCGGGCTCTTGGCGCCTGCACCCTGCTCCATATGGTCAGTCTTCTTTACTCTGGAGAAATGACGGGGGAAGGGGAAAATGAGAAGCAACAGGCTATTTATGCCGCATCCAAGCTGGGCATCGATCGACTGGTGGAGGTGACAAATAGAAAACGCTGTAGTGAAGGAGGAGAGATGAGTCAGTATGTGGAGGTCGGAGTCCAAACAGAGGGAAATGAGGCGACACACAGCAGGTGGAGGAGAGAGGTGAGAGACGGGAGCACCTATCTGTGGAAAGAGATGCTGTCAGACGGTGGAAATGACATGTGGACTCAAACAGAAGAGATAAACGTGTTCCCTTCTGCTCAGCCAGTGACTTCCTATGAAACAATTGATCTGGGGGCTCTGCAGAGTTTAAGTCAAACTGATTCTCATCAGTTTGCCCCCACCACAGTCATCTACCCCCCAAATGAAAACCAAACAATCCAGTTTTCCTCTGATGTGCCAAACTGTGTTCAAGAATCAGCTGGGAACACATCTGTAGCTGTTGTAACACAGCTGTACCCCTCAGTTCCTGCTCCTCTCCCTCATCATTCCAGACAGACAGAGCCTCAGCGCTACTGGGCTGCTCCCCAAGATGGACATGTCACCATAGCCGAGGCGTGTGAGGAAGAACAAATCAGGCAGTTTGAAGGAAACATTACTGGATTCCTCAACTATTTCCTGAATGAAGAAAGCAATCAGGGCACCGAAAGGGGGAGAGCATCAAGGAGGCAACGAGGGAGGCCAAGGAAAGCCGGGGAGGGACAGCAGAGAGCCAGGAGGCCCCGAGGAAGATCAGCTGGGAGAGGCCGTGGAGGGTTTACTCAGAGGGTGGATGTGCAGGAGGTGGGGGTGGGCGTGCTGCAGAAACTGTTCCTGGACAAGGGGAGGGGGAGGACACCCAGGACAGGTCAGGGGGGAGGAGCCGTTGGCAGGAAGTTGTACCTGAAGACCAGAGAGGTTCGGCAACCAACCAGGGTGTACCAGAGGAGGAGAGGTCGTCGTGGTAAAGTGTTGGCGGTCAGTCAGAGTCCAGACATGATCCTGAGAGGTGGGAGACAGACAGGAAGCACCCAGCGAGAACCTATAAACACCCCGAAGCAGTTTAAACAGGTGAGTGAAGAAGTCTTCTCACCCAAAGAGATGAAATCCTTTGTATGATTTTGTGTTAAAGGAACTAGGGGCAGGATTAAGCAACGAAACTCACGAGCAACACTCCCGGTGCTGTGAGCACGGGAGCGCGCAGAAACTTCTCACTAATGTGTCAGATCTAGTTCATCTCATTCGGGTTCAACCAAAGACAAGCAGAGACACGATTCCATAAATAAAAATACATTTTATTAATACAAAAGGAAATACGGTAAAACAATGCACTGCTACACACACACACACACACACACACACACACACACACACACACAACGGGCTATGGCTCAGTTGGACCGCCACCCTAATAGTTCCAGTGGGGAGCTAACGAAGAGCTAGAGCACCAGTTTCTCCCTCGTGGCTCTCCTCCACTCCCATGCTCGTCTTCTGAAATGTGGATGAGGACCAGCAGTCTGTCCACTTGGAGTGCCGATGGCTCGGAGCACCGGGACGTTGGTTGATCTACCACTGGCTACACCGCCAGCCGCGATGGTCCAGTCCTCCTCCTTCACTGGTTTGAGTTCCATTGTATTACCACGGTCACACACAAAGCTCGTGCAGAACGAGACAACAGGGTGTCCACCAGCGGGGATGTCCTAAAACATAAAGCTATCAATACCCCTGAGCCGCTGATATGAGGAACACAGACTCCAACGTTCCCACTACCCAAACCAGTATGCACATGGACAAAGCCTGCTAAGGCCCGAACACAAGGCAAAGGCAGAGCGGAAGCTGCAGAGTCAGTTGGGGGATCTCACTGGGTTTCCTCTCCAAAAGGCCGCACTCCATAACACCAGAACAGCAGGAGCACCGAGCGCAGCCGCCTCTGCCGCACTGTAAGCGGACTGAGAGGAGGGAATCCAGTCAGGGGGAGGAGCAGCTGAGCCCCGACACACGGTCACATCCACACATCGCTGTGTGCTCATCTACACAGCACCTTTAGCTCTGTGAAACCCTGTAATCAATCAGAGTGGTTGTCAGCTCCATGAACGCTGCCCATACATGTATACCGGTATTATGAAAAAAACAACATGTTGAGCAACACAGTAAGTCAGCACGCAACGCAACGGTGCATCACTGTCACCTACCGCATACATATAAATTACTTTCCAGTTTTTAAGCTAACATGCAAGCAGTGTCAGTTGACGTCACATCCGTAGGACAGCGCGGGAAATTCGGGCCCGAACTGCAGCGCATTTTACAGCTCACAGCCTGTTCAAGACAATGGAACGATACATGGGGGGGCCTCGTTCTTGTTAGTTTAAAACGCTTCATCACCCATTAACTTAAAAAAACTGAACATGCATGATTATTTGTTTTACAAATCCTGCCCCTAGTCCCTTTAATAGGATGACCGTGGATCAGGGGAAGAGGTTGTCCCCTGATCGGGAGATCACGGTTCAATCGCAGGCCCAAGTTATGTGTAGGAGGTATCCTTGGGCAAAATACTGAACCCCCAACTGCCTCCTGGACGCCGTGAAACTGGCTGCCCTCTGCTCCTCAGGGATGGGTCACATGCAGAGAACTATTACCGCCACGTTGTGCTGTGGTTTATACTTATGTGGCCACAAATCACTTCCTCTTCCTTAAAGGAATCATTGGCTGTTTCAAAGTGTGTTCCTATATCTTCACACTACAGTCAGTTTTACATCACAGTTATTTTTAAAAATAAATTTGTAATGTGAACTTCATGGTGTTGTTCTTTCATTGACATGAACCGCTATGAAATTCTAGAGATTGAAACAGTTTGATGATGGCAGCAAAACACTTAGCTCTCGGCTGTGCCCAGACCAGCCTTTAGCCTATGAGACATAAACTCTTTCTCTCCAAACAGAGGCCACTCGTGAAGCTACTGTATCTGCAAAGCACAAGAAAGTAATTATTTTGTATACACAGAAACATCAAAATAGCTGAAATTTGCATTTGAGTCTTCATAATAAAACTCCTGTCCAAAAACTCTACAATCTAACTCAGTTAGAAATTGTCTAAATGTATTTAGAATCAATATTTTTCACATTTTTAATAAATAATTGATAATTCAATTTTTTTTTAAATGTCAGAGATAAATCAACTCTAGTTTCCTTTTCTTTCTCACTCATACAGTTCAACAGTGGTTCTGCTTCATCTGCCTCCAGTTCGAACTTCCACCCGTCTCTGTCTCTGCTTTCACCTGCTGCCTCCTACGTGTCTCCAGCATCGTCTTTCCTCCACACCACACACCTCCCTAGTCCTGCCCCACCTCTTTATGAGGTCCAGCCAGAACCCATCGACCGTCTTCTGGAGGAAGTTATGATGGGACTTAATATTTTACCAAACAGCAGCAGCAAAGCTGCAAGTTCACAGTGTCCTCGTCCGGCAAGCAGCCGCACCTTCAGCTCTCCTAATGTTTCAGCTCAGGACAAACAGCAGGTCCAAACAATGGAGGTCCCCATCCTGCAGCAGCAGTGTGAAGGGGAGCTGAATGAGATCCTGGAAAACCTCCTCCAGTCGTTTGAGCAGCATGTTGAAAGCTGTAACACCACACAGGAGGATGAGAGGGATGGTGGGAGTTCACCAGAATACCACATGGTTCAGAGCAAACCCAGAAGAGCCCAGACTCACACCAGTTCTGCTCACAGGTCTCACCTACAGCACAAAGAAACACCAAGACAAGTCAGTCGCTCTGAGACGCCTGAACCATCTCAGAACCGACCTCCGCAACACAAAGCTTCAGGTCGCCGTGCCGCTTCCTCCAAAGGCTCTGAGAAAACTCGGAAAACAAACAAAACCAAGAGACCAGACATAAAAAAAATTAAAGAGTATCTGGTCTCTTTGGAGAAGAAGGAGAAGAAGAAGTCAGTGTCATCAAGTGAAAGAAATGCTGCTATCGTTTGTAACCAGAAAAACAAGCAGCTACAGCAAATACCAGTGGTGAGGCTGGATAGGAGCAACGCGTTGCTGCATGGACAAAGCTATCACATTCTGAAAGACGAGGTAAATCACTTCTCTGAGTAATCTGCTGCTTTTTTCAGCAAGTAAGAAAATATCTCACCCAGTCATTTATAAGTAGTCAAAATGATGATTAGATATAAAAACACATCCCAGAGAGGGTGAGTATTTGACAGTGTGAGCATCAGTAGCTCAACAACTTAATGACATCATCAGCTACATTTCACAATAATTGTTTGTGAATTTAACATGTTAAGAAATGAGCGTCAGAGAAAAAGTAAAACTTGTTCATTTAGCTAAAAAGAAGGGAAATGGGCACTGAAGAGGGAAAAATAAACTGATAAGTTTGTTATCTGACTAAACCACAACCAGTCAGGCACACAGGTGTTCAGCTTTTAACAACCTAAAAGCAAAATAAGCAATCAGAAATCATGTTTATGTATTTAGCAGATTCTTTTATCCATTGAGTTGGAGATAATGGGCTTTCATTCATCTAGATATTTCAGAGAGACAGTCTGAGATTGGCGCTGAGACTGTGAGGTCATCAGGATGACAGGTAGAGCTGGGTGTCGTCAGCATAGCAGTGAGAGGCCATGTGATCAAATGATTATTTTTATATCTGTGGGTTTGAAGCCTAACAGGATCGTTAGATTTAGTATTTTATACTGTTATTGGTTAGTGGAATACGGATAGATACTAATTAATTACAGGCATAAAGGTTGTGTTTATTTATTGTTATTAATAATAATAAATAAAACACCACACACTTTCAGTGTGACAATGAGAGTTGAAGGGGAATTTGAAAGTTTTATCCTTTTTTTCTCCCTTTAAGAATTACATTTATTTATATAAAATTACAAATATGTGGGATTTAGTGTGTAGTTTAAGATTAAAAAAAATCTGAATAAATCTATTTAGATTAATAAACTAGGTACATTTCTGCTCAGGAACACCAGTGATGTCAACTTATTGCTACATCCACAAATTTAAGTTAAACTTCTTGACATGTTAAGTACAAAGTATTCACCAGACATTTAAATGCTCCTAACTTTTTAAGGTTGATTTTTTTTATTTACAAGTGAACAAAGGGAAGTGAGATTCTAACCCATAGACTGTTAAAATTCTGTTCTGTGGAAACCATTGGAGCTTAATCCTGTTTTCTGTAATCAAATAATCAGGGTGGTGAACAAACCACAAATAAACTAGAAACCCAATGATGATTAGTAATGTTTAATTTTTAAAACAACACCAACAGGTTTGCTTTGTGCCTAATAAAAGCTAGAATTTGGCCCCAGTTGCAATTCATGAGAAATGTGTTGCTGCAAATAAATATATTTGTTTTTTAAAGCAGAAAACATTTCAGTTTTACATTATTTTTAAATAAACGTGTGATTTTAACTTATATGATCCTTCTTTCACGTGGTTGAAACTGATATCAACAGCACTTGAAAGAAAAGTTGTCAACTGTTGTGTGTGTGTGTGTGTGTGTGTGTGTGTGTGTGTGTGTGTTTCCAGAGTCCTTCAAAAGCCACATCCTGGGTGTCATCAATGAAATCTTGTCTTGACAACATTTCTGGAAAGCATTTACACAAGCATTGGCAAACGAAGTTCTATCCAATCAGGAGCCGGTTGAGAGAAGCCCGAATTACGGTGAGAATGATGTTTTTTATAGACTATGGCTGGTCTTGATATACAGTATAAAGAAACAGTATTTTGTAAACGGTATTATCAACATTTGGTGAAAGAGACAGTAAGTGGCTAATTTATTAATAAATATAAGTTCATTTTTTTGTAGAACTTGACATTTCTTGAGGAGCCACTTTCACCAAGGCCAGGCACGCTCAGGAAAACCAGACAACTTCCCAGCTCAGCTGATGACGGGAGCACAGCGGTTCAGCCACAGCCTGTGGATTCCTCTCATACTGATGACTCGTCAGAGATAAACCAAGAGGGAAATGGAGATTTGACGGTTCTACCACAGGAAGAGGCGCCTTCAGGGACGGGGGAAAAGAGAAGAGCAGAATCTGATGAGGAAACAAATGAGGATGCTCCTCTAAAGAAGAGGATTTGCTTAGACAAGACAACTTGTGAAACATTGCCACTAAGCTCTGAAGCTTCAGACTTTGTTCCTGCTGCAGCGACTGTAGAGCAGGAGGTGGCGATCGATGTAGAAACTGTTTCACTGAGTAGTTCACAAGAATGTTGTCAAGAAACAAATCCAGAGGAAGAACCGGGAGAGCATTTACAGGGCAGAGAGATGAGTGGTGATGAAGCTGAGGTTCTGAGACTAGAACAGAATCATCTGCCACTCCCTCATCCTGACCTAGAGACCGGCGCAGCATGGACTGGAACATATGAAGAAGACATGGACGTGGACATTGATGTTACTGGAAGTTTGATTCCAGTTCCCAATCCGGTGACCATCAGCTGGACGGAGTCCTCGGACGACGAGGCAGAGGACGAAGACAAGGAAGTTGATGTCGTTGGAGAAATGATGGACTGCACTTCTTCTGTGAGTAAAAATTAGTCTGATAATAGAAAACGCCAGAACCAGGTGCTCTCTCAGTAACTCTTTTCTTTGTTTCTGTTCCTCATCCTCAGTTTATGCAAATTCTTAAATCACCCAGAATATATTTCAGGATTATTCTGATTTAACTGAGAATTACAGAGCAGGTAGAGAAGATAATTATCATAAAAGTCAAGATAAATATGGATTGGTACCATTTTTATTTTTTGTTTTTATTGTATTCAGTTTTATGTGATATTAACATGAGGGATTTTTGTTGTTTTAATTCACTGATATTTAGGAAAATAAGAGCTACTTTTGGAAGAAAAAAAAAAAAGCCATGCTTTAAAAAAAGCATGGACTCAAACTGAGTTTATTCATCAACAAAACAAGTGACCTGTCTCATTTGTAAGCAGATAATTAGTTCCAGCTCTCTGGGTGAGTATACAAACATAACCAAAAACAGGTTTCTTCATTGGAAGTACTTAGCTGATACTTTTAGAGTTTCTACAGCTGATGTGTACTTGTTTAGCAGATATTTTCAGCAGTTTGTTTTAACTGTGGATCAGTTTGGAAAGTTTTAATTCCACAAAAATCAGGTTTTGTAGTATTCAAGTAAATCAGGAGTGTTGTAGTAGTTGTACATGCAACTATGAATGTATTAGTTGTTTTTTTAACAAATGATTTCAGCCTCTGGTCAGCTGCAGTTGTAAATGTTTTAGGAAACAATCGTTTTCCTCGTTTTAATAGTCGGTTGTGTTTGACAGAGTTCATTTTTCTATCATCTTGAGTTTGACAATAAAATGCTTCATTAAGTTTCTTTTTGTTGCGACTCCTTCAGTGAAAATAGGACATTTCATGAGCGCACACATAAAATAAATAATTCATGCTGTTTGTGAGAAAATGAGACACTGGAGGTTTTTAGAGGAACGTTTCATAGAATGAGAGGGAAGGGAGGGAAGTGGACATCTCCACTTTATTTGCTCACTTTAAAATAATTCATGGTCTCTAATGACATTATATTTAAACTTAGAAATAAAACAAGCGTACATGGAGTGAAAATGAGTTTATTAGTTATCCACCTCCTACACACAACAGCACAACACATCTGAGCTGCACCACAGCACAGTTTGCTGCACTGAGGAGAGTCAAGAGCAGCAGGGGAGCTATTCTAAGGATTCATCTCCCCTCGCTCATCACTGAGTTTGGGTTAGAGTACAGCACAGGTGTGTGTCTGTGTGAGTGTGTAGTGACCTTTAAACCAAATAAAAAGACACAAAGTGTCAGTGTGTGTGTGTGAAGTGTGTGTTTCCCTGTGCTTTAACAGTGCGATATTGTCTCTTATCACACTCTGGCAGCGGCTGTAAATCAGTGGTGGTGTTGTTGGGTTGGGGCAGCTGTCAAGAGAAAGGAGTGGATTTTGAAGGGAGGGGTTATGCGTAGTGGCCTCAGTCTCATCCTCCTCTCAGTGCTGGATGCGCCTGATGGATTGGATCTGGGGGGTCTGACAGTGAGAGCCCCAGTTCCTCCAGTGCTGGTAGTCTCCACTGTGTCTCTCACACTCCATGATGTACTGCTGACCCCTGTAGCCAGGGTGCTGGTAGCACACAAAGCTGCGGGCAGACAGAAAAGGCTCGTTTTAAAGCAGGAAATGGCACAAACTTAGTGGTTTTAGCTAGTTTCTTGTTTTAGTGCCCTCTTGTGGCAACTGAATGACATTGCAACTTAAACAACTAAAGTAGCAAATAATGTATTTTAATTAAAAAAAAGATTACTGTTAGCTGTAGCACTTATTGATGAGGACACAAATAAAAATAACTAACCAACACCAATTCTTGTTTATGCACAAGCTAGCTATAACATTTCAGCACAACTAATTATAGGTATAAACAGTGTACATGTTAAACGTGTATATCTGTGAAAGCTGTCACTATTTAAACTCCCATGGGTCATTGCTTCAAAGTAAGGCTCATGAGATTGTTTATATTCCTTTTTTATAATTTTTGTCTAATGGCAACCATGACGACAGATATTTGAGTGTTTAGAATGTTGTTGAAAATATTGCTGTAACACTGGCAATCAACTGCAACCATGATCGAAGTTTATGCCACAATCACCTATACTCCCCCTATGCTCGTATGGATATTAATGATCAAAGCAATTACAGCTATGTAGCTACAATCAGACTAAATATATTACACACTTCCTTGACAGTCACTGAACAGAGTACCACAATTAATACTAGACATCTGGAAACTGTAGTTATTGTGTGGATAGGTGCATCATTATAGAACATAGTAAGACAAGCCCACAGAAGGTTTATAGACTTACGCGCCACACTGGACATGCATGGAACCAACTTCAGGCATCATCCAGCCCATGGCCTGCAGAGAGGGGTAGTCATCACAGACCTCCACGCTGCGGCCCATGAAGTTCTCCCTCTCGAAAATGATCATGCGACTGCTCTGGTGGGACTGAACGGGACACCGGACAGTTTTTAAAGTTTGTTCTCTGTGAGGTGTTCGACTGAGTGCAGGCAGATGTTACTCACAGCGCAGTAGATGGGGCGCAGAGACATCAGGCGCTCCACATGGTAGGAGATGGACCCGCTGTAGGCGTCCCAGTGAGGATACTCGCCTCTCTCCAGGATGAACTGCTGGCCCTGGAAGTCGTGGTGCTCGAAACCCACCCAGCTTGACAAATAAACACACAGTCACTCGATGCATTTGGAACATTTCGGGGCAAATCTAAGCGATGCTCTTCAATAAACTTACGCTCCACTCTCCACCCTGATGGAGCGGATGTTGTCCAATCCGCACTCTTGGATGTTGCAGCACTCAGAGGTGAACTCCAGGCACTTTCCCTGGAAATGCTCCTGCTCGAACACAGTCACCTGAGGAGACAACGTTTCCAACGTTTAATCTCCTTTACATCAGCAGATGCACATATAGAAGAAAACAATCTCACATCCCTCTCATCTAACTTGAACATGTTTCTCAGGTGAGTGTGTGACTGATTACCTTGAAGAAAGGAGCCATGCCCATTCCTGAGTTGACCAGCGGCTGCATCATTGGGTACTTTGTAGTTCTGTACATCTTGACTCCTGATGGGACAGATGAAGACAGAATTAATGTGATGTGATTTTTATTTGCTTGTGATCAAAAGATTTTAAAATAATGAAAAAAAAAAAAAAA
>SSNR01000176.1:670703-682435 GCA_006937965.1 Callopanchax toddi
AAAAAAAAAAAAAAACTGAAGGGAATCTGGGCAAAACATCCACATCTGTCTGGTGAGTGTCAGAAAGTGCTTCTGGGTTTCAGAGTCAGCTGAGCCTTACCTATACGGGCACTTTAATGGAAGAGCTCGGGAGTGGAACGCACCTACTGCCTGCCTCGCGTAGAGTTTTGAGAGAACCTGGCGCCTCAGTTTTATACCGACGGTCAGGGGGTGCGCGTTCACGCCCCTGACTGGGAGTAGCTTGAAGGCGCGCCCCCGGTGACCCCGCGTGGCCGCCGCTGGATGCTGTTGTCCCTGCAGCGACCAGCTCAGCAGATCCTGAGTCTGGAGAACAAAGGCGCTCCGGTATGTTCGGACCCCGGTCAGCAGTCCAGCGGGTGTCCCGGCACAAAGGGTCGGGATCGGGGTGGAGAATGTGGGGATTAACGCCACAGCAGAGAGGCTCGCCTCGCAGGGATGGGGCTGATGGAACCCATATGGTAAAAGTGACACTTTCTTATTCATGCACGGACCCCACCGTCTCCAGACGCATGCTGTGCACGCGCCCTTAGGTGCACATGTGCGCGTGAGCAAGTTAATCTATGTTTGGTTCTCAAAGTTGGGGTGGGGACCCCACGTGGGCCAGGAAACAGCAGAAATAAGGGTCTCTGAAAATCAAATTAAAGAATGGCTGCAGCATTATTATTAAAGCCATCAATTCAAAACAATCATAAACAAATATAAACTGTATAATTGTGTTGGAGGTTGTTATGTTTCCATTACATTGTTAAATTGGTTTATTAGCATTTACTTCAACCAGTGGCAGGTGCAAGATTCTGCTACCAGTAATTATGTGGGTTTGGAATAACTAATAAAGTATTGCACTTAAACATTGCATTTAATGGAGTAGATCTACAGCCATCCTCTTCATCACCCCTTCCAGCTTCTGTAGTATAAAACAGTATGAAATCTATCTATCTATCTATCTATCTATCTATCTATCTATCTATCTATCTATCTATCTATCTATCTATCTATCTATCTATCTATCTATCTATCTATCTATCTATCTATCTATCTATCTATCTATCTCTTCTCATCCATTTGTATAAAATAGTTTGTGTATTTGTACATTTAATTCCTGTATTATATAAATAAAGTTTAGTGTACAACCAGGGGAGTAATTTAATCTAATATGATACTTATATTTAAGGTAGCAGCTCATTTTAATCCGGTCCTCTGCCCGTCCTCGCTGCCTGTCCCCCTCTGATGATGTGGGGTTTCTTTTGTCTCACTCCTCTGACCTCAGCAGGTTTGTTTCTCTCCCCATAATCCCCCTCCGGTGGGCGCCAGCGTATAAAAGCGGGGGTCACTCTCTGAGCCGCACACACTCCGAGTGAGGTTCAGCACAGGCATCGCACACACAGAAGGGTAAGGTCAAGGATTTAATTATTTTAAACACATATTGGTTGAGTTTGGTCAAATTATTTAAATCCTCTCATGATTTATCTGCTCAGTAATCATGTCCAGTGGAGATAAGTCCAAGACTTCTTCCCAGACTGACGGGAAGGCCGCTCAGGGAAAGAAGTCTGAGATGGGAATGATGTCCTACAAGGTAACTCTTCTCGACAGTAACTGCACTGGGATGCATCACCACTTGATGGATAATTACTGAGTGTTTTTTTTTCTGTTTGCTTCCACCAGATGTACGTGTTCGACCAGGAGAACTTCCAGGGTCGTATGATTGAGATTACCAACGAGTGCATGAATGTGTGTGAGATGGGCATGGACCGCGTGCGCTCCCTGCGTGTTGAGTGTGGACCGTAAGTCTGAGGACATTTCAGAGTTTCCACTGAATCACAGATCTAAGTCTTTGCCTAGATGACTCCTAACTTTGTCTCTTGCAGCTTTGTGGGATTTGAGCAGATGAACTTCTGTGGTGAGATGTACATCCTGGAGAAGGGAGAGTATCCCCGTTGGGACTCCTGGAGCAACTGCCAGAGGAACGACTACCTGCTGTCCTTCAGGCCCGTCAGGATGGTAAAAACAGCCCTCTGCTCTCCTTTGAAGTCATGCTTAGCTTTAGATTTTAGCTGACGCTAGATTCGATCTTTTCAAAGGACCCCGAGAAGCACAAGATCTGCCTGTATGAGGTGGGAGAGTTCAAAGGCCGCAAGATGGAGATCATGGACGATGACGTTCCCAGCCTGTTCTCCTACGGCTTCACAGACAGAGTGGGCAGCATCATTGTCAGCTGTGGAACGTGAGTATCGAGCGCCAAAAGCTGGCGGTTTCAAATACATTGAAGTCACTATCATACTGAGGTGTTTCCTCTTTGATCCCAGCTGGGTGGGATACCAGTTCCCTGGTTACCGTGGCAGCCAGTACCTGCTGGAGAAGGGCGAATTCAGGCACTTCAACGAGTTTGGCGCTCGCCACCCTCAGTTCCAGTCCGTGAGGCGTATCCGTGACATGCAGTGGCACCCCCACGGCTGCTACACCATGGCCAGCAAGTGAGGCTCAGGGAAGGAGAGAAAGAGAAAGAGCGGAAGTGAGGGAGAGGGGCGGAGGAAGAGGGAAAGGGGGAGAGACGTCTGAGGTTTTTATTAGACCGAGTGAGGGTGAGGATCACTTCTGCCCCCGATCAGAGACAAGACATCAGAGGAACGACCAGCTGGACCACGAAAACCACTAGACCAACCTCCATCCCCTCTCTGTCTCAACTCTTCTCTTTCTCCCCTCTGGGATGAGATTTGCTTTCCCCGCCTTTTTCCTCCCTTTTTTTTAGGTCTCCTCGCCTCACCCCTCTCCCCCCACAGTCCTCTGAGACACCAAAGAGGAAGCACAATACCTCTTGCTGTTTTACACTCATGATTCTCGGCTCAGGGTTTGATGCACCATGGGAAACTGAGTCCCCGGAGGCCCCCTGTCCTCTCGCCCCTGTGCTTTACACACCATCTCTGCTGTACAGAATCCTGGCCAAGTTTTCAATAAAAGAAGAATCTTGATTTCAGACATGCTTGTTCTTATCTCTTCATGAAATATCAAAAGAAAATAAACTAATAATAAAGAAAACAGACTCTCACTGTGAATGAGAATGTTTTACTCTGTTCATGGGGTTTGGATACATGTTGAAATCTTTTCAGCTGTTTAAAAATGGGATAAAAACTGGAGTCAGTTCTGATGTCAAACAACAATTTAGGTCTGAACATGGTGATCATGTGACCCGATCACGTGACAGCTGCAGAAATACAGACAAAACAACAACAACAAACATTTGTTCTCCTTTATGTACAATAAATATAGTAATTTATAAAAGATGATTAATTTATGAAATGCCTAAAAAGAACAAAAACATGAAAATATTTTTAAAAATGAAAACATTTTCTGCTTTTGCCTGTTTTCATGTTTTTTTTATTTATTTGTCTTTGAATTAATTTCTATTATTTCAATAAGAAGAACTGGTTATTTCTTTCATTCAATCATTAGTTAAATAAAAAATAGGAAAATGGTTAATAATTCTACATGTATTTAAAAATATATGTTTTGATAGGAAAAAATTAATAAAAATCTGATGAGTTATTTTTCTCCCAGCTCAGTTAATTCAGTTGTTATTCCTTCAGATGGGACTGAATGAAAGGACACAGAGTTTGTATTTATAAACCAGTAAAAGATGTGGATAAATGACTAACTGCAGCATTAAATCAAACATCCTCTTTAGGGGTTTTGTCACTGATCAGACTAACCAGAGGATTCAAATATCTGTGACTGAAATTATATTTCAGCTGATTCAAATGTTCACCAAAATATGACCAAGTTCACAGTTTTTGTCCAATAAAGATCAGTTTCTATAAGAGTAGTGTTACTTATTTACATTTATTTAAGGACAAATGTTATATGATAATCAGGAGATTCATAATGTTTAATGTGTCCTTTGTCTTGTTTGTACAATGATAATATTTTAATGGACAATATTTTATTTATTTCTTGTGTACTCCACACCCTGTTTTATTTTGTAAGTATTTTCCTTTGATTAGGTCTTTGTCCCACATTTGTTTCTAATCTGGTGTTTATTGGGTTCTATGGTTTGTTTATTGGGTTCTATGGTTTGTTTATTTGGTTCTATGGTTTGCTTATTTGGTTCTATGATTTGTTAATAGGGTTCTATGGTTTGTTTATTGGGTTCAATGGTTTGTTTTTTGGGTTCAATGGTTTGTTTTTTGGGTTCAGTGGTTTGTTTATTGGGTTCTATGGTTTGTTTATTGGGTTCTATGGTTTGTTTATTGGGTTCTATGGTTTGTTTATTGGGTTCAATGGTTTGTTTTTTGGGTTCAGTGGTTTGTTTATTGGGTTCTATGGTTTGTTTATTGGGTTCTATGGTTTGTTTATTGGGTTCTATGGTTTGTTTATTGGGTTCTATGGTTTGTTTATTTGGTTATATTTTTTGTTTATTGGGTTATATGGTTTGTTTATTGGGTTATATGGTTTGTTTATTTGGTTATATTTTTTGTTTATTGGGTTCTATGGTTTGTTTATTGGGTTCTATTTTTTGTTCATTGGGTTCAATGGTTTGTTTATTGGGTTCTATGGTTCGTTTATTGGGTTCTAAGAGTTGTTTATTATTGGATTCTATGGTTTGTTTATTGGGTTCTATGGTTTGTTTATTGGGTTCTAAGAGTTGTTTATTATTGGATTCTATGGTTTGTTTATTGGGTTCTATGGTTTGTTTGTTGGGTTCTGTAGTTTGTTTACTTGGTTCTGTAGTTTGTTGGGTTCTGTAGTTTGTTTACTTGGTTCTGTAGTTCGTTTATTTGGTTCTGTGGTTTGTTTGTTGGGTTCTGTAGTTTGTTTACTTGGGTCTGTAGTTTGTTTATTTGGTTCTGTGGTTTGTTTGTTGGGTTCTGTAGTTTGTTTACTTGGTTCTGTAGTTTGTTGGGTTCTGTAGTTTGTTTACTTGGTTCTGTAGTTTGTTTATTTGGTTCTGTGGTTTGTTTGTTGGGTTCTGTAGTTTGTTTACTTGGTTCTGTAGTTTGTTTGTTTGGTTCTGTAGTTTGTTTACTTGGTTCTGTAGTTTGTTGGGTTCTGTAGTTTGTTTACTTGGTTCTGTAGTTTGTTGGGTTCTGTAGTTTGTTTATTTGGTTCTGTGGTTTGTTTACTTGGTTCTGTAGTTTGTTGGGTTCTGTAGTTTGTTTACTTGGTTCTGTAGTTTGTTTGTTGGGTTATGTAGTTTGTTTACTTGGTTCGGTAGTTAGTTTGGTTCTGTAGTTTGTTTGTTTGGTTCTGTAGTTTGTTTACTTGGTTCTGTAGTTTGTTGGGTTCTGTAGTTTGTTTACTTGGTTCTGTAGTTTGTTTGTTTGGTTCTGTGGTTTGTTTGTTGGGTTCAATGGTTTGTTTATTGGGTTCTATGGTTTGTTTATTGGATTCTATGGTTTGTTTATTGGGTTCTATGGTTTGTTTATTGGGTTCTGTAGTTTGTTTACTTGGTTCTGTAGTTTGTTGGGTTCTGTAGTTTGTTTACTTGGTTCTGTAGTTTGTTGGGTTCTGTAGTTTGTTTATTTGGTTCTGTGGTTTGTTTGTTGGGTTCTGTAGTTTGTTTACTTGGGTCTGTAGTTTGTTTATTTGGTTCTGTGGTTTGTTTGTTGGGTTCTGTAGTTTGTTTACTTGGGTCTGTAGTTTGTTTATTTGGTTCTGTGGTTTGTTTGTTGGGTTCTGTAGTTTGTTTACTTGGGTCTGTAGTTTGTTTATTTGGTTCTGTGGTTTGTTTGTCGGGTTCTGTAGTTTGTTTACTTGGTTCTGTAGTTTGTTGGGTTCTGTAGTTTGTTTATTTGGTTCTGTGGTTTGTTTACTTGGTTCTGTAGTTTGTTGGGTTCTGTAGTTTGTTTACTTGGTTCTGTAGTTTGTTGGGTTCTGTAGTTTGCTTACTTGGTTCTGTAGTAAGTTGGTTCTGTAGTTTGTTTACTTGGTTCTGTAGTTTGTGTATTTGGTTCTGTGGTTTGTTTGTTGGGTTCTGTAGTTTGTTTACTTGGTTCTGTAGTTTGTTTACTTGGTTTTGTAGTAAGTTGGTTCTGTAGTTTGTTTACTTGGTTCTGTTTGTTGAGTTTGGTTCTGTAGTTTGTTTACTTGGTTCTGTAGTTTGTTTACTTGGTTCTGTAGTTTGTTTACTTGGTTCTGTTTGTTGAGTTTGGTTCTCACTGCTGCCTCATTGTCCTGCATCTGGATCCTTCACACCATCAAACAAGACAGTTTTTGAGTACTACATTTATTTAAAAAAACACAATTTTATTTACTAGTTTATAATAAAGACTTTACACCCAGAAACACAGACACTTACATATAAAAGTACATTAAAACTGCAAATCACCTATTTGTTTTGTAAAGCTGCTGATATGTTACAGCTGCTCATATGTGTGTCACTTCTTAAATATTTTATTTATGAATATTCAATAGAAAAATATAATTTAAATAAGTACAAACAAAATTCACTGCAGTACAATATGTTGCTCTGTTGTCTGTCTGTCCATCTGACATCTGGACTGATCACCGGGACATCATGCGCACAAACTCTGTGAAGACAAAAACAAATAAATGAAGAAGACAAACATGACCTCTAAATAAATTCTACTAAAGTTCTCTGTTACCTTCAAAGTCCACCAGACCATCTCCATTAAGGTCGACATCTTTGAGGATCTCATTGATCTCTTTGTTGGTGACTTGTTCTCCCATCAGCTTCTTCATGGCTTCACGCAGCTCCGTCAGACTGATCTGACCGTCACCGTTAGAGTCAAACTGAGGACGAGGCATAAAGGTAAATTATTTAGCAATATTATGATGAAAAGGCAGACAAATGTGAAACTACACTGGTGTTCAGAAAGATTGGCTTGCTGCTTCAAAACAGTCATTCTTCATATCACCACCAGGGGGCAGCAAAATCCATTAAAAAATCATGTTTCTGGTGTGAAAATTAAATTAAATTAAATTTTCCAGCAGATGTTTCAGTTTGTTTCATAGCAGAAACAAATGTTATTGATGCACTAATTAATTTGTCCAGTCAGATATTTCTGTACGACAGTCAGCACACACAGCAGCACAACATAGTGTCTCCTATGAAGGGAATGCATTTATTAACCTTGTAAATTATTCACATCTTTTGTTTCCTTTTGAAGTGAGCAATAACTGAATACTTAAAGATCAGGATCATTAATGGTCACTTAAAAAGTCAAATGAAACAACATCCTCCTTTTCCCCCATCAGAGCATGACATTTTAATATATATCTGTAGATACTGTACCTATAGATTTAATGTACTTATTTTGTGAAGATCAAATACGGTCATTTTCTTTTACTTTTAAAGTTTTAGATGGCAGGTCAAATCACAAGTGGCCTTTACATTACTCATCAATTTGAGGTTATTTAAAATCTACCAATTGGAAAAAGTTTAACAAAACTGTCAAATGTTACAGGAGTGTGCATCCAAGTTCATAGAAATTACAAAAACTTCCCAAACTTTTGTGTCTTGAATGACTTTTATCCTGACCTCTTTGAATGCATCTCGTAGTTCTTTCACTCCAATCATGTCTGCTGTCTCTTCCAGCAGTTTGGGTCCCATCAGCTCCACAAAGTCCTCAAAGTCTATTTTACCTCCACCTAAAACACAAAATCACACATTTATTTCAAAAATAAAACATCAGAGGAGAAGGGATGACTCCCCTCATCTGAGCATCATAACCCCATTGTGACACTCACAGATCTGCTGACTCAGCTCGATCAGCTCCATCTCTGTGGGCATGTATCCCATCGTCCTCATGCACTCGCCCAGGTCTCTGTGACTGATGTAGCCTTTTTTATTTTTGTCAAACTCGACAAATGCTTCACGGAGCTCTGAATAAAAACAATGATAAAACATGGGTCAGGAATCAGAGTCGGTCTCCTCTAAAGTCCAACATGTTGGATTTACAGTCACCTCACCATCCAGCTCCTCTGGTCTCAGCTCTCTGTCCTGTTAGAGAGAGACGTTGAACACATTAACCTCTCACTTCCTGCTGTGACAAACACTGGTGTCAGAGATAAACACTGACAATATGGAAATCAGTTTATGCAAAAGTTTTAAACCACCTTGATTTCTTTATATTTTGTTTCCAAACAGAAAGGCATTTTCTAATGTTTTAACATGATATTTATAAATAGTTTTTTAGGTTTTATGACATTTTGGTTGCTTTTTCACTCATTTCCTGTCCAGTCCTGCATATGCTTAAAAAATAGTAAAGCAGACAAGCAGGAGAAAAATCTGAATTAAATTTTGATTAAGACACATTAAAAGATTCTTATAAAGTCTGACTCTTTGGAAGCAAGGTCTACATAAAGTTAGGTGTGGTTTTGAACTTTTGCACAGTCCTATATGTGATGTCTCAATATACTGGGAACATAAACACACAAAACAAACTGTGATCACATGTAGTGAAAATTAGATAAAGTGTGAAACTTTCACAGGAAACAATCTAAAAAACATCGCAATACATAAGGATGTAATAAACATTTAAACGCCTTTTCTTCACTGCCATGAAGGATTCTGTCACCCATTCCTGATTGTAAACTCATCCTGAACCTCCACATTATAAAACAAGCCTCACAAAGCCAATCAATGATTTTCCATTGAAGTCAGGAATCAATCCCTCTGAGCATGAGCTGCACCACGGGATTTGATTATGTGACGCAGGCTGGTGATGAAGGGAGGAGGAGGAGGACGGCAGGATAATGTGATGGATGATGAAGATGAAAACTGTTGCATAGGAGTGTCTGAACAAAATCCTGAAGGTGCAGGTTTGATGTGCAGCTCTCTGCACCCTGAACACATCCTCCTCCTCTCCTCCGGCTAGAGGCTCGTCTTACTCCATAAGGGAAATAGTTCATGTTTTACTAGTTTCATGTGTTACTATTATGAGAAAAATAGAGGATGGATTTGGAAACAACAATCTAGAATTAATCATCTAAATACATGCAAGTCAAAAGTTTGACCGCAGGCCTCAAAGTTAACAGAAAATCAATGAAAATCTGCAGAAAGATCTTTGAGAAGTCCGTGAATGCAACACGATGAAACATTCAATAAAAAGCTGGTGTTTGCTAAAAGGTGTTTAACAAACCAAGAGCCAAACTTTAACCTTTTCCTCAAAGACCCGTGTTTGTTTATGTTGTTTTAAAATATAGTAAAATTCAAACATGTTTTATTTGAATGAAATTATTACTAGAATTGTTATTATCATTATGTTGCCAGAAGGATGCAAACATGTTTAAACTGTATTTTTTAACAGTACAAATTTTTAATATGAGCAAAAAAAATGTTTTTAAATAACAATTTTATTTATATTTCAAATACAAATTTTACAAAGAATCTGAAGGTTTGGCTGTTAAATGAGAAAGGTTTGTGTTCAACAAAGTGGTAATATTCTATATTTTGCTGTAGATTTGAGTCCTTTAAAGTTGAAAACAATCAAAGTGAAGCGATGAAGTTCTCCTACCTCCATCAGGGTTTCTTTCACCGACGGTTTGGTGCAGTTTCCCATCACCAAACCCCTCAGCCTCACTCTTTTATTTCTCTGCTCAAACTAAAACCAACTCATTCAAACTGAAACAGCAGCCGTGTCTCTTTGTGGAAGCAGCACTTGTTTCTCGTCCTGCACAGCTTTTAATCCCCCCATCCATCCCGCCTCCTCTTTTTCTCTCCATCACTCCCTCCCTCTATCACATGCTGTGCCAGCGTTCAAATGACTTCAGGGAAGAGGAAGAATTAGGAGGACATAAACACAGATGGTTTATCTGTAATGTTTTAGATTAAAGATGAAGTGATGGTGAGAAAAAAAGAGAGAGATGGGGGGAAAAAGGGAGATAAAGAGCAGAAATTGCTCTAATAAAGTTAGGTCATCTTAAATTCTAATTTGCTCAGAATAAAATCTGAAAAATCTTTTAAAACCACAAGCTAAGCTAAGCTGCTTTAGAGGAAGTTAACAGGCTGGGAAAGAAAATCCAAGCTGCCTCGTCTTCATAATCCTGTCTGCTCAGCTTGAGGACATTTAATGATTTGAGTTTTGACGTTTATAAATTAAACTAATAAACCAATAAAACAAACCTTGTTTAAAATAAAAACTGAAACTCAGAGATAAAACCTTCATTTATGTTTGAAACAAAAAGCTGCCAGCAGGTTTCAGTCCACCGCAGCGTTTTACAAACTCTAAAGTTCTCCTTTTAGATGTTTATTATTATTATTAGATGATTATTTATGCAAACGTATTTGTACCTTAAATGAAAAGTTTTCAGATTCAGAATTTATAACAATCTTTTTGACTTTTTAAAATGAAATACAACAATTAAAATTATGGGGAAATGAGCCATTTTATCTGTTAACCCTCGATGTAAAGCATCACGAGGTCCAGTAAAAATGAAGGCATGTGTGTTTGCATTTGATGACACTACTTTACCTTTGACTGTAGAGTTGATTTAATTATATAATTATGTTTTATATAAAAGCTCTAACATGATCAGCTGGTGTTCACGGTTTATAAATACTGGAAGTAAGTATTCTTTGGTTTTGTTTTATTCCACTGGTCTGTGGAGTTTTAGGACTTTTATTCACTGATTTCGTCAGTCTGTTTACTGAAATACATGTTTACAACGTCTGATTTCATTTGATTGTCTTTGAATTGTGTTGCTGTTTCTGAATGAGTGTAACATTAAAGCAACTGATAAAAAGCAGTTTAATGAGTATTTTTTAAGAAAAATCGGAATATTTGCTGAAACACTTTTTGAAGCGAGTTTTGAGCTTGTATCTCTTTTGTTTAAAAATGTAAAAAACGAATAAATGACCCAAAACCGTTGACACATTTAAGAGGAGAGAGATACCAATGTCCCTTAAGCAGAATGAGATGTCATGTCATGTAATTCAGGACAAACATGGATGGAAACATCAATTCCTGCTCAATTAAACGTTTGAAATGAGCAGAAATCACCACTAGAGGTCACTGCAGGACAGGTGTGAAAACCTCATCTACAGGTTTAGGAGCAGAAGTCTTTACCTAAACTTTATCAGAAGATCAAAATCACATTAGCACTTCATTTTACTGTGAGAAAACCTTGTCAGCTGATGAATGAGCGCCTAACAAAATCACTTGGACTTGAAAAAAGCTGGGGCATCCTGTAAAATATATCATTTCATTCAGACTGAAAGAAATCGACGTAAACAGGTGATTTATGTGTTTGTCCTTTTTTAAGGATTTAGCTGATTTTTGCAGGAAAACACTAAGAGACATAAAATTAACCGAAGAAAAACGGAAAACTGCCTGGTGGCCCGGCCAATGTCAGTCTTCACAGAAAGTGTTGCCTCCTAAAGAGGAAGATTAAAACCAGGTCAAAGGTCAGCATTAAGGATGATATGGAGGTGATTTACTAAGACCGTATTAAAACATCAGGGATCATGTATTATTACTGAACAGTAGACAACTGCTTTAAGGATAAATCTATCAAAAGTCATGGATCTGTAGACAGCAGTATAAAATTAAAACACGTTTTAATAAACTGCTGCAGCCGGGAACAGCTGAAAACATAAACATAAACAAAATCTGAATGGACAAGATCCATCCTGTAGCTCAAGGCTATGGATGTTGTAGGAGCATCTGACACATCAGGACAGTTCCTGTGGCGTGGCAGACTGTGATGGTGGTCCTCATGACCAGAGGGTGCGCTCCAACTATGGGGGGGGGGGGGGG
>SSNR01000176.1:683117-748314 GCA_006937965.1 Callopanchax toddi
ATGTTCACGTATGACCTGTGGTCATGAGTTTTGGGTAATGAACAAAAAAGAGCGAGACCACAAATACAAGCGGCTGAAATGAGTTTCCTCCACATGGTAGTTCAGTGTGTGAGGAGCTCAAACATCCAGGAGGGACTCAGAACCACTGCTCCTCCTCATTGAGAGGAGCCAGCTGAGGTGGATCGGGCATCCGGTCGGGGTGCCTCCTGGAATCCTCCCTGAGGTGTTTCAGGCATGTCCTGCTGTCAGGAGAACCCCAGGTCAACCAAGGACACACTGGAGGGATTAGATCTCTGGGCTGGCGTGGAAAGGCCTTGAGGTCCTCCTGGAGCTGGTGGAGGTGACGGGGGAGGGGACAGTCTGAAGCTGCACCACAACCAGGAACCATATCAACAGAAGACTGAGGTTTTTAAAAACTGTTTTAAGATCTGACGTCATGTTTTTATGTTACTGCTCTAACTCACTAGTCCAGCTGTTTATGAACACTATAGATCATGTCTGTTAATGCCACAGATAATTACTGTCAGGATGAATCTGATTGGCTCCCACAGAACTACTGAGTGTTTCTAACTTTAACCACAACTTCATGATTCACTGTGACACAAAACTGACACCAACAAAGATACACAACACCTTAAAGCAGATTAATTACCAGGCTGGTAGTCTCTGTGTGTGTGTGTGTGTGTGTGTGTGTGTGTGTGTGTGTGTGTGTCCATGCATGCGTGCGTGCGTGCGTGTATTTATGTTGCTGGGTTTTGATTTTGATTACATTTTGAATGCTTGTTTCAGAGAAACAGCGCTGACAGCTACGTCAACAGCTGGAAGGTAACTATATTGCACACTCACACACACACGCACGCACGCACGCATACACACACACACACACACACACACACAGTGTCTTGAGGATAACAGAGGACAGAGAGGAGTTGCATTACCTGACAACTGCCTGTCTCTCATATTACACATAATACCCGTCAGTGACGTGTGTGAGTGTGATGTGTATAAGAATGCGTGTGTGTGTGTGTGTGCGTGCGTGCGTGTGTGTGTGTGTGTAACCAAATATTTTTATCAGTGGAAATATCTCGTGTTGATCTGGTGTCAGATGTTCATCAGCAGATTTTAAACTAATGACAGGTAAGTTTAGGAAGGAAGGAAGGAAGGAAGGAAGGAAGGAAGGAAGGAAGGAAGGAAGGAAGGAAGGAAGGAAGGAAGGAAGGACACATTTTAGACACAAATGTCTGACAAGATGAGCCACTGTTTGATATGAAAATAAAACCAGAATCCGATCATGTTCCCAACACTTGTTGGACTTCTGTTACATAACAGTTTATTTAAACATCACCATTAAATAACTCAGACTCTTGTCGTATTAAAATCAAAAGGTTTCCATTTTGTGTATCTACTGGTTTTAGTTGCTCTAAATTTGTTGTATTTCCATGTCATAATGTGGTAGACACTTGATGACCAGGCTGCTCTGTAATCATCCAGAACGCTGTTCAGCATCGTCTCCTGATGAGATAATTAAAGCCTTTCCTCAAATACATGTCATCCATCCTGATGGCAGCTTGTGCTGCTGTAAAATCTGAAAGCATCCTTCAGTGTGTGTGTGTGTGTAGTGTACTTCTATAAAGTGCTGCATTTTGAACTGAAACACAAAATGTAAGAAAGTGTCTGGAGCTGCTTGTGAATCCATTGGTTTTGAAGTCCAGTCATGCTGTATTGTGAGTAGTTTTGCGATACATCACTCTAAGGACATGATGAGTTTGTGCTGGCCATCTGTTTCACTTGGTTTCATCATGTGGGAGCTGAGGGTCTTTAGGACGACTCTGACTTGTCTGCTCAACTTAAGCTTCATGCAATAATTCACTGACTTTCAGACTCATCTGATCTTCTGTTCTCTTTCCTCTTCTCTCCAGACTTTCCAGACTTATCTCTCTCCCACTCACTCAGCAGCTTTTAGCCTTCTTTTGGATCACTTACATCAGCGGTGACATCACATTTATCCTTATTTTTTTAATTGATTCTCTGTCTAACCTCCTCACCCGCTCTAGGGTTTCCTGATCCGGTGGACGTGACTCTCTCTTTTTGTGTTTGTGACTCAGGCTGAGCTCAGGTCAGCGGGAGGAAACGAGTGCAGCTTTAACTTTAGTTTAATCTCCCGTGGTTTGGTTTTCACGTCCAAACTGGACACTTTCTCGCTCCACGGCAGCCTGACCTTGAGGTGACGGTTACCTGCCGTATTTCATCGTGTCGTGTGTCGTTTCTGATGGGATGTGATGCGATACGGAGCTTATAGAGTGACAGCAGAGACGAGGAGCTCATCAGATCTTTTGCTCTCTATAGCCGTATCTGTTACGGATTACCCTGTCGTAATGTTCCTCAAAGTATTGGAGCTTAAATCCTCTCAAACACACACTCAGCTTCAATCTTCACATCCCAGCATTCCCACAAGAGTTTAAGAGGTTCAAAAGGCAGATGAAGTGATTTTGATGTGGTGGATGTGGCTTTAAGACCTTCAGGATCACAGAGGTCAGGAGTCTGAAGGAGACGGCTAATTATACAAACCAGGTTTTAAATTCAAACCGGAGGCGTTGGGTTTCCATCAAACTATCTGCGAGACATTCAATCAGTCAGAGAACTTGATGCAGGAGCCACATAATGAAACACACACACACACACACTGATGAACTCCAGCCCTACCTGTCCAAACACTGAGTGCACTATAGGCAGCAGATCCACAGCTTCGTCCTCCTCCTCTTTCTCCACGTTTCTCCTCTGTGATCCCTCCATCATCTCCTCCAGCTTCTCCTCCAGCGCCTCGCTGTCCTCTGCAGCCTCCACCGTTTTAGGCTTGGACTTCTGACGGTGTGAGGCCACACTCTGAATGTCTCCCCCAGCCCCTCCATGGTCGACGCTTTGCCTCCTCTTCTTCTCCATCTTCTTCTTGATGGCAGCCTGAACCTGTTCAGGAACAAATACATGAAGGCCAAAAAATACAGCTTCAGATGTGATGACTTAATAGTTTACTGCGATAAAAACAAAGTGTTCAGTGTGAAAAGCTTAATTTGAATCATACTTTAATCAGGATCGTGTTATATAAGTGAGTTTCACAATAAAACCCCCAGAAGCAACCTTTAGATACGATGTGAACTCTTTTAAACGTTTACTGGATCTTTCAAGCTCTTCTTCAACCTAATGCATAAAAAGTTCCTCAAATGAGCATTTTCAGTCATTCAATTGATGTCAAAACTTTAATATTTTCCCCAAAATTAAAAAAATGACCAAGTATTTTCTTGTTATTGTTCTTCTTTTTCATTAATGCGACTTACAAGTGGTTTAAATCCTCTTTACATCACATTAAAAGGACTGCATTTATAAAATCATGCAGAATTTAACCCTTGCAAATGTTAACAATGCCAGTAAACAAAAAAAAAAAAACAATACACAAAAAACAACATGGCAGAAGCGAGCACACACATGAATCTATGGAAACGTGTGTATAAATATTCCCTCCCCCACACACACCTGTTTAGCCGTCCTCTCTGGTGGTGCGCTCATCGCTCCAGCACCACCTCCTGCGGCAGCCGGCTCTCGAATGAGCATGAACATGTCGCTGTGACAGGCTCAGACTCACAAACACACTCTCTTCCTCCCCCTCCCTCGCCGTCTCTCTCCGCTTCACTTCTCCCCTGCAGCAGCTCTGCTTGATTTTACTTCAATGTGTTAAAAATCAACAATAACTCTCCTGAGAAGATCATCCGACATGTCCCGGCACTCAGTAATGTGATGAAAAAGGTTTCAATATTTAAGGCAAACAAAAAGAAAACGAAAGGATGAGTGAATGGATTCCAGGAGAAAATGGGTCTCGGTTTTCCTTCTTTCCGTCCTTTTATTTCCTGCATGTGATTTCCTCACGGCGCTTCTGCTCATATGTGTCTTTAGTTGTGTTCAAGTGAGCAGGTTTTTATTATCATCAGTAGTCTTGGCTCTGGGATTGAGTTCCTGCACCTCTGCCCCCACCAGCTATCTCCTGATCCTTCAGGTGACACTCTACACCTGCTGAACTTTACCTCCCCTTGTGTTATCTACCTCTAACATGTCGACCTCTATCTCTCCTTCCCTTCCTCACCTTTTTCCACCTTTTCCCTTCATCACAGGTAAACACTTCTCTTGTTGCCACCGCATGTGCTTTCCTCCCCATCATGCAGCTATCAAACAACATGATGACACCGTGCTGTTTTCTGCCTCTCGTTATTTGCATGGTTTTTAACACCACTAAAGGCAGGAAGCAGGTGGTAAGGATTTTGACAAAACTTTTATGCATGTGAGTGTGAACCACCGAACATATTTTGATGAAACTCTCAGAGATGAATCATAGCACGTACCTCTACAGCTGATTAACGTTTGGAGTCAGTTCAATTCAAGGTGGCTGCCATAGATCATTAGCATTAAACATAAATAGCTGAAAATCTGTACATTTTAAAGATATTGAGCATAACTTAGTAGTGTTAGTTGAGAATCGTCTCTAATTGCTCACACTATGTCATCCGAACCAACCTCGTCTTTCTGTTAACAAAATATATTGCGATATTTTATGTCATAATATATCGATTTTCTTAAAGCACAATTTTTATTAACAATCTACATGCAAAAACTAACAGTGGCAATTCAGTTTTGTGTTGCATTTCAACCTTAAAGACTGTGACAGGACTTATGCAGTCTGTAAAATCTGCAACTGCAGAGTCAAATACTAAGAAAACACGACAACATAGTGAGCAGATATGCCTAGATACCATGACGACGTAGCATTAACGGCTCATTTCAGCATAAAGCAAATTGATTCTGCTCAGCGGACAACTGGAGAGGCTAACTTTTCTGTTCAGCTGCAACAGTAAAAAAAATTAATAAATCGCAATATATCGTATTGCATGTAGTTTCGTGATAGATTGCAATATATCGTATCGTTGCCGCTGTATCGTGATGCATATCAGATTGTTGTCAATACACACCCCTACTCATAACCACTTAGATACTGAAACTCTCAGAAAGAAGCAAATGTTTATGTTTTAAAATCAACTTGACTCAAGACAGCTGCCATGACAAAAACAATATTAGCAAACACAAAAATGGCCACAATGCAGACAATATCACAAATATTGAGCAGAAAAACATATTCTGAGTGAGACATTTGAGTCAAACTTTTCCATTAACTATTGAAGTCATCCTTGTTTGCATGTTAGCAAAATATCTCATGAAAACCTAGATAGATTTGAATGAAAACAGATTAGTTTTGGAGCCAAGTTAAGCTAAAGCTAACTGACCTTAGCAAACACTAAAATGGCTCAAACTTGACGTGATGGTGGCTGGGAATCATTCACAACACACACTGTTGATCTTTTAACCAAAAATCCAATCATTTCCCAACATAAGCGAACATAATTAACAAATGGAGTGATGAAGGATGTCTGCCTCGACAAACAGGGTGCACATAATTTTTTCAGGAATGTAAATGCCAGCCTATGACGTTTGGTACTCACATGTGTAATAAAGAGCTCCTTTTTCCTAGTTTTACTTGCTTTGCCTGTGTTTAACTGTGTGATTTGCATAGCTGTGTTTGACTCTTGCTGCTGTGTATCCTGTCCAGTTCCCCCCAGAAAAGAGGATTTTAATCTCAGTGGGACCTTCCTGTTTATATAAAAGGTTAAATAAAAAAATTGCATTCAGTGTGACAGGTGATGAGAATTCTGTTAAATAATGTTAGGCCTTTGATTGATTTTTTTTTTCATTTTCTTGTCACCATCATTTCCCTCCGACACTAATCCTCAGCATTTCTCCTTCTTCCAGTCTTTACATCCTCAATCCCCTGTCGTAGCTGAAGCTTTTGTTGTAACACAAATGGGATTTTTTTTTTTTTTGCAGAGCCCAGGTCACATATTCATTTTGTAAGAGATGGAGGACAGATGAAGGGATGCAGCAACCTCAGCTGTGATGCAGTGATGAAAGGCTTTTGTTTAGCTGGAACACATCACCTCTGTGTTGTCCCGCATGCATAATCCTATCCAACAAGCATGACTGAGCACACACTCAGGTAGACACTACCTACCTCTATTTTTAGACGAGTGTTCACGCAAGCATGTGAATACGTTTCTCTGCTTTTTAGTTTTCTGGGAAATCCGTTTTTAGCTTTGTGGTGTTCGTCTAAAGCAACTAATCCCACTAAAAGCATCTGGTTTCCATAATTAAAACCTTTTCCTCTTCAGGGATGCTGGCAGGTGTTTGACAGCTCTAAACTAATGAAGCCGTTCACTTTTTGTCCCCGTTTCACCCTTAATTCCCTCCTCACAGTCCTGTTAACCTGCATTAAATATTTCTGTTTCAAACTGAAACCGCTGCCTTACTGATAAATGTATAGCTTGTCCTCTCTCCAGTTCCTAATGAGGTTTCCATTGATCACTTTGACTCCATCTTTCAGAGGCCGCCCTGTTCTCAGCCCCCTCTATCTCATTGATTATTAATGAAAGGTCAGTGACAAATTCCTGAGTCCAAGCAGAAACCAGATCCATTACAGAAAAGACAGAAATAGTGCTCATATTTTAGGAACAGACTTGCTGCCTCGAAAAGGAAGAAGACAAATTAACTTTATGATAAAGACAAAAGTTGAAAAGTTTTAAAAGGAAATTAATTAGAACTTTTTCACATTTTCATCTCAGATGTCAGCTTGACTATTTGAAACTGCTCAAAGACGAGACAAATGAGGAGTGGCATCTGAGGAGGCGTGTTGATCAGCCTTTTATCATATCTAATTACATATAATCAGTTAGTCTATGATTAATGTATAGGTAGATGACACGGAGAGATTAAGCAGCAGATAAGTTATATTTGCGTCAGACTAATTCTCATTACTTATTTCTCTGTAACAGTAGTCACAGATTACTGAATTTCTCAGCTGGCACAAAGGAACTCATTAACCTAGCTTAAGTAGACAATGACTTTGGGTATCTGTGACAGGTAAACACCAAATTCAGACACCGCCAGGACACAGCTAATCACATAATTATCCTGAGGAGATACAGCCCTAAAACACAACGCTGTCCAGTTAGACCACAGGCCGGGTTGACGTGAGACAGGAGCTTGGGACCCCAAAACCAGCAGGGGACACCCAAGAGCTTCACATTATACGGTTTTTTCTTCTGTTTTTGCATTTCTATGGTGTATAAAATAGACTAAATCTGTGTCCAAAGCTGGAAAAAATAATTATTGACACGATAAACTTCAATATTCCTCAATATCACATCCTTTATCGGATAAAGGATGTGATATTGAGGAATTCAAATGCAGGTATCATATTAAAAAATGAGCATTTTATATCAACAAGCCGAAATGTATCAGTGGTCCTGATCCACACCAAATACCAATTAATTAAATTTGGATTTTTACCATTTAACATGTCCTACATTCTGAACTACATGGTGTTCACAACACAGGAGATCAGATGAGAACATTTAAAAGTCTGGATGCACACAACCAGTCTGCCTACAACACAGAAACTCAGAAACTAGAAGCATTGTGAGTCGATAGAAGAACTTACTGTAAGTGTTAAGTAACCAGCTGTGAGTCCTCCTACAGAGTAAACCCAGGATTTGCTGACACCAAACAAAAATCACACAATTTTAGGAAATGAAGCATCCTATTTAACCTCAAGAGAAGAAGTTTCTGAGTCAGAAAAATCATCAGGAATAACCACCAACCAAAGCAGGAATTTTGATCTGGAAAAGCAGTCCAAAACCTCAAAATTCAATATGGCTGCCTGTAACATAACAGTGGCGATAGCTACAGTAATAAACTGTTGATTTACACTTTTGTTTGTTTGTATCTTATTTCATATTTTACACACTCTAAATGTGATTAGCAGGTGGTGGGGACCCCAAAGTAAATCCAGCACATGGGCCCCGTAAAACCTTGGGCCGCCTCTGCTCCGTGCTCATATTCATCGTCTTTAGATTGCTTTTGTCTGACTCCTGAACAAATTAGGATTTTTACTTATTTACATAAACATTTTTCCACATTTTTACCTGAGCTTAAGAATAAACATAATCAGATTTTCACACAAGTCATAAAACAAACACAAAATATAACCCCGACGTTTAAACAGTCACTACCATGTAACTTTTACATTTAAATGAAGAGGAATTAATAATTTTTGCTCCATTTGGACAAAACAAATTGACTGGATTTCTAATTGGTGAAAAATAATTTGCCTTGCTTTGATTGAGTAAATTAAACTCAAAATACAGAGACCTGTTAGCTCAGGGTGCCCTCTAGTGATTTAAACTCCACCAACAACAGCTTCAGATGTAAATATACTGATATTATGACCAAATCCAAACGTTGGTGGTACTGCTGGTAAAAAAAACTAATCAGCACTTTAACGTCTACCCAAATCTGATATCTCAGTTTCAGATTTTAATTTTAAAAAAGCTGAATGTATAAAATAATCTTAAAGCTGTTATATTTTAATGTTGGATGCAACAAAACAGTAAAATTAAAAACAGCTAAATGTTAAAACTTTAACAATATTTTATTATTTGAATTTTAAGGATAAAAACATCAAAATCGTAACAGATGATATGCTCCATTAGAAAAACCAATTAACATTCACAAAAAATTAAAAAGTCTCACCGTATTTGCTTTGGTCCAGCTGTTAATGCATTAAGTTATCACTGACGTCCCAGTCAGGCTAACCCTGGGTGTGTTCATGTGCTCATTGTGTTGAAGGATTGTCAGTTGTTTGTGCAGGAAATGTTCATCATGATCTACCTCGGTAGAAAAAACACAGATGTATCAAATACAAACAGGTAAACACCAGAAATGATAACAATATAGTTAATATAGACAACTAAAGCAGTTTAAATGTTGGCGCTAAATGTTCTCTGGCTCTGTAGCAGGAATCAGCTGATGTGACCTGGATTAGGGACGCTTCAGCTGATTTTGTTGCGTTTCTGAGGCGTTTGATCAAACGTGGATCTGTAGAGTGAAGGACTGCATCAGGTTTAAGATGCACAGAAAGTACCGTATTTGCCCGCATATAAGACTTGGTTTTTTTCATTGAAAATAATTTGAAAAAGGGGGGGTCGTCTTATTATCGCGCCCTAGTTTTTCCGGCGGAGGGCGGAGGCTTTTTGGTCAAAGCGGCAGGAAGCAGCTCAGACCGCGAGCGGTTCCAGAGGTCCGGGCCTGGCCTAGTTCAAAGTTACAGGTTTACTAGTACTGAGGATTAAAATGTCCAGACCCAGTAGGTGTTTTCAGCAGCAGACTGTACAGGTGAGGGCTCGCATCACTCGCTCGATTCACACACGGATTCTCCCTCAGAACCTCATCCGTCTCACCGTTCTTTATATGCACCCGACACACATACACACACTCCCTCACACATACAGCGGGTTTGCGTGTGTGTCTGCGCAATAATTGCGCAACAGGCGGGCTTGTGTGTGCGCGCGATCATGGCGCAACAGCGGGTTTGCGTGTGTGTCTGCGCAATAATTGCGCAACAGGCGGGCTTGTGTGTCTGCAAAATCATGGCGCAAAAGCGGGTTTGTGTGTGTGTCTGCGCAATAATTGCGCAACAGCTGGTTTGTGTGTGCGCGCGATCATGGCGCAACAGTGGGTTTGTGTGTGTGTGTGTGTGCACGATCATGGCGCAAAAGCGGGTTTGTGTGTGCGCGCGATCATGGCACAGCAGCCGGTTTGTGTGTCTGTTCGTTAATGGCGCAGCTGTGTGTGTGTGTGTGTGTGTCTGTGCATTTTGCCGCAGCAGCGTGTGTGTGTAAACAAGCTTCCCCTACATGAAAACTCCATCTCAGCTCCACAACTGGATGTGAAGTTCATCAGTGTCTGATGATCGCGAAGTTGCACAATCTGACCGTGAAAGCTCCTGTCAGCAAAGGTGCGTTCGGGCAGAGAGATCAGTACAGAGGACTGGTGGACTAGTTGTGTGCACCACTGTTAATAAGCAAATATTAAAGCAATCTGGAATTATTAGTAGCATTAGTTAAATTTTCCTCAAAATTTCAATAAAAATTGTTTCTTTAAAAAGTGAATTTAGTATTTTTTTCTGAAGATTAGTCTTGAAAAGGGGGGGTCGTCTTATAATCAGGGTCGTCCTATATTCGGGCAAATACGGTAATTGTTTGGAGGATTTGTTCTGTGACTCGTTTTATTGTTTCTCTTTTAGGATGGGCTTCTTAAAGTGCCATTTCTTGATCGTGTTTACCGATCAGTTTTAATGCGAATTAGTCAGGAGTTTAGACTCAGAAAGTCTTGATCAGAAGGGCTGAGACCATCAGAGTTCATAAGCTTGGAGCTCCTCTAACAGCTTGTTGAAGTGTCGGCTCTCTGGTGACGTCGTCTACCCCCAGCGTGGCGTTACGATGGTGAGCGGCTCCCGGTTCTGCCCGTTGATGATTGGCCAGGGATTGAAATAGGGGAAAACTGGCTCCTTAAAGTTTGCACTGTAGAAGGTAAATAGGTGGCTCATGTCTGCAGCATCATAAAAAGACACCTCACCACGTCCAAAGTCCAGATACACCCCCACCCTCTTGGGGGGTTTCCGAGGATATATCAAGCTCTCGTCTGAGTCGGTGCACGCTTCGTACTCACTGGCGCCGTCACCTTTGTCCCTCCGCACCAGGGTCCAGAAACCGTCATCCGGACAGAGGCTGACCTCCTCCTTTCTGTTGACGGAGGCTCTGGCTACACCCAGACCCCACGCCGTCTTGCAGCCCACCTCCACCTCCCAGTAGTGTCTGCCTGAGGAGAAGGCCTCAGAGCCCAGGACGATGTTGTAGCGGGTGAAGCGCTCGGGGTTGTTGGGTAGGTTGGCTTGGATTTTTCCCACCTGGACGCTGGTGCGACAGGAAGAAACCCAGAGGCAAGGGTAGGCCGTGTCAGGGTCAAGGGTCACCGCGGAGACAGCTGGGAGGACAAATGAAGAGTTAGAAAGAAAGACAAATTTAACTACAAACATTTTTATAAAGGATGAGCTGATGAAACTTCAAACTGATCCTTGGTGATTACCTGCAGAATTAATACAAAAGGAATAAACTAATTAATTATAAGGGATGGGACTAGTTTTTGACTTGAAATGTATCCGAATATCAGAATGTAACTCCATAAGAAAGATCTCTTCGCCTCCTGATGGTGACAAAACGTTTCATTCCAGAGATTAGACAGAGTCCCTCACTCATCCAGCCCTTTCTGACCTGGTTGATGCTACATATTCAAAATACAACCCAGAAAAACAATTAACTATATAAAAGCGAGCGATTGAATCAAACTCAAGACTCAATGCAATCTTTTAGGGTTGTGCAATTAACCGATTTTGTAATTTCAACTTTGATTTACCTCCAAATGAAACAGACTAACAATGTAAACAATGTAATCAATGACACAAAAAATGAATGTTTAAATGACAGTCTGCTCCTTCTGAAGGCTAAACTCACGTCAGCTTTCTTTAGGGTCCTAGGATTTCTTCGATGTGAGAATACAACGACAGAATTGTGCAATAAAAGAGGAATGTTACAGAATTTATTAATATCCAGATTTGATCAAACAATCTTTGGTTTTTATGAATGAATCAGATTATGTTTCTGGAAATGAACTGGATCTTATTTTTAAGTTTTTTAAATTGTGGATTTTAAATAAACTGTAACAACTATAACTGATGTCAATTTAACTCATTTTAATAAAAGTCGCCACCTATTTTTATGTTTAGGTCAAACTGTTACTCATAAATAATGATATTGTTTGAATAGTTAGATTTCATGTTCTACGCTTTGACGAAGCTCAGAAACCAGTATAACGACGCTTTTTAAAGTGACTACAGAGTGACTTGCTGACTTTTAATTTTTTTTATGACAGCATGCAGTAAAACCCTCTGTAAACCAAGCATAAAAAGCATGTTACTCAACGCTTTGGACACATTGTGCTACAAAAGAGGCAAAGGCTTCATCTGCGTTAATGTCTTTTGGTTTGAAATTAAAAATTCACACAAACATTCCAAAACAGGCACAATCCACAGGTCTGTTCTTGTATTCTGAGCATGCTCATGTTCTGTTTTATGCAGGAGTCTGAGCCTTGAGCTTCAGTCAAGATTTAGGGTTTGACATGAAAACAGATTCATGTGAAAGTAGTCTGACAGAATACTTCTGCATGCACCAGCATGATCTTCATCGATGTCTTTTTGCTGACAGGTTATAAACTATCAACGACCAACTGAATCTTTTCAGGTATATCTTCAGTTCATACCTGGGTGAAAAACGGAGCTAATTTTCCTCCAGGTTCGGTACTGCAGAGGTCCCAGAAACTCTCCTGCCTGCAGGTCAACACTGACCTCAGGAGGGCGATCAAACGAGCTCTCTGCCCTGAAAGATAAAACAAATCTCTAATCAAATGACTATAATCACCATGTAATGCAGGAGAAATTACTTTTTCTTTTTTCTTTACAAGAAGAAATGAAGATATAGAGCAAGCAACTGAATGAAACTAACAACTAAATCTGTCTCTGCTTCCTGGTTGACAGGAGTTGGCGTGAAAATGTGGTGAAGATGAGTCAAAAATCTCTCACATCCTGTTGCAACTAGACTTTATGACTGATTACAAAACAATGTAACTCTGTGATGGTTTGTTCTGACATCGCTTACATGCAAAGAGATTACACTACAAACCAGAATCTGACCTTCAGAAATAAAACAAAACTCACCCTCCTATGAAGTCTTTGATTCCCTGAAACAGATAAAAAGTGACAAAACGCTTCAGTTTCTGCAGAAACGTGCAGACAGATACCATCCGAGTGGATAACTCAAAACAAACACTCCTCCTCTCACCTTGAGTTGCTCTGGATTCTCTTCTTCTCTCAGTTTGATGCGAAGTTTATCAGCTGTGGTCTCCAGCTGGCTGATTTGCTCGGTGGCCTGAGTTAGCGCCTCCTCCAGCTGGTCGAGCTTCTCCTCCTTCTCCTTCTGCAGCTTCTCCTTTATGCGCTCCTCTTCTGCAGTTAGGAACTCCTTCAGACGAGCAAACTCGACAGTAACCAGCTCCTCCAGGTCTCCAGTTCGCTCCTGAAACGAATCACATTTAGCGTATTTTGCAGCAATCTGTTCATGTGAGGTAATTTTGTTTTGTTTATTTGTTGACTCTCTTAAAAATTGTAAATTTAATTTAATAAAATCTTTATTTTCTTAAATAATTTAAACTATATCCTTAAAATGATCTCTTTTAACCCTAGCATAAAGAAATGACATAATTGGCCTTAAACTTGTTCTTAGTTCATACAGTAAAATTAAAAGTTGTGCTATTAGAATAAAACTTTAAAGCACAGATATTAAAGTTAGTTGTGCTGCCTTCAGGTGCCAGTTTGACCCAGTAATACCAGAAGATTCTACAGGTCCCCAAACCACCAGTAATCTACACAATGTCTGGTTCTTCAAGGCTTTTAAAAATATATTTGAACACAATATCTAATATATCATCACTCAGTGTTTTTCAGTAAATATGCTAAAAACATTTATTTTCTTATACTGCCTTTGATGTTTGACTTTATTCTGGGATGCTTTTGTGCCCAACGGTTGAAAATTCATCTCCAAAGAAACCCTGTATTCATTCTCTATCGTACTTTTAATTTCCTCACGCTCCAGAAGAAAATATTTGGGTTTTCAGCAGCGAGTTTACTTCTGATAACTTCCATTGAAAAACGCCTCTAATGGAAGCAGTGAGAGTGAAACAAAACCAGATCAAACTGGGAGAAGAAAACCAAAAACACCAGGTTTTAATGAATTCTTCATGACAACGAAAGCTGCACTCAATTTGTTTTTTATTTTGTATAAATCTAATTTAGAGGGCTGCTGCTATATTTAACCCAGCAGTCACACTTATACCTGATAATAAAGTGTTCTCTCTAACCTGAAAGCTTGTATACTTTTCTAAAACTAATCTAAACCAGATTAATGTCTAAACAACCAAACTCCACCTATAGACCTTGAGTTTTTAGAAAGGCGCCTTAAATAAAATATATTATTATTATTATTATTATAGAGTTAAAACACCAAATCTGCCTTTTAATCAACACTGATATCCCTTTTCCACTGCCCTGGTTCCTGTGCCGGTTCCCTAGTTCGGAACAGTTCCGCGCTTTTCCACTGAAGAAAACTGGTGCAGATGCCGAAAAAACAGGTTCCGAACCGGCTCCTAAATGCTGCTGGTCCAGGCACGAGAACCCGTGATGTGACAAGTGGCGGGCGGAGTAATCCCATGAAGAAGAAAAAAGAGGCAGACACCCAAGGCTCGGTAACGTGGAGGAAATCAAAGCACTTCTAGCAATCTGGACATCGGCTGAAATCCAGCAGAAGTTGGAAAGTGCCACCAGAGAAAAGAAGGTGTACAAAGAGATAAGAGGGGAACTGAAGCGTGCACGGTTCACGCGAACAATGGACCAAATGAAAAAACTCAAGAAGTGCTCCTGTGACCTGTGATGTATTATCACTTAGCTTCCGCTGAGCTCCTGCATAGTGGAAATGCGGGCCGGTTCACGGCGGCTCCTAGTTCAGAACCGGCCGAGCACCGGCACCAGCGTAGTGGAAAAGAGGTATGAGTCAGATCTGACCAGGAGACAAAGCCTCGCTGTTTCAAACCAGTGAAGTTTATCTGCAGCACCAGTTCCACATTCCAGTCTTTAGGTCCAAATAACCTCCAGACTTCTGATGAAATATAGCAAATATTCAGTTTAACACAAGAACTTGGATGTTTGAATAATCAGGCCTCCTATCTGTTTGGCTGTTTTTTAAAAAAGTATTACGCCCTCTTGTGATGTCACTGGTTTGGTCATGAATGCTGTTTGAATCTGACTGGAGTTATGTTTCAGGGGATGGAAATGTTTTTTTTTTTTTTTTAAACCTGGGAAAACAAACAAAACAAGCTCCCTTTTTGGCAAAAAGCATAGATCAACTTCAGTAACCACACCAGATAAATGTTAAATAATCAGAACAACAAATCCTGGTCACACACTCTTCTGATTAATAACAATAATAGTTTAGTTAGTTTATAGGTTAAATGATTCATTCTGCTACCATCCTGTCCTTGTTGTTTAATCGATGTCATTTTTTCCATTTTACTTTAATATAAACATGCTAAAAAAAAGAGAGGGAACATTTAAAATGACTAAAACAATCAAAAATGTATATTAATTACTTTATTTTTCTCTAAAATATCTCATTATTACTGCTTTTTATAACCACTTAGTTTAACTTAAGACATGATTACAAACAGTTAATCATTTAACTTTTGCAAAACGTAAAAACACTTTTTAATAAAAATAAAAACTAAAAAAACAAAATGCCCCCCCAAATGCATTTAGTTTGAGTCATTCCTCTAGATTCCATGTGGCTTGTCTTTTATGTCACTTTACAAAAAATTATAAAACACAAAAGGAAGACAAATCAGCAGGAAGACGTGTTGACAAACTTCCACTCGGCTCTGCTGATCCACATCCTGTCAAACACGCAGAAACTGAGAAGTGAAAATCTGTGACTCTGCTCTGAAAGTGGGTCAAACAGGCAGCAAAACAAACAGGCTTCAGACACGCAGGAAGGGCAAAGATAAGCTGCAGTGGCCTACGACACAACAGAGGTGCAGAGACATTCCTGCACAAAACTCAAAGGTGAATGCTGCTGCACACACGCCCAGACCTTGAGTTATCAGAACATACGTGTGCGTGCTTCGCTGAATGTATTCAGTGGGTGTGAGGCCTCGACTAATGCGTTTACCTCAGCATGACAATCATCACGTAAAAAACAACAATTACTAACAACCAGTTGTGTCACCGGTAGTCATCAGGACAAGTCGTCTCTCGGTTTTGTCTGTCAGACAGTAAAAGGTGGAGGAATGCAGGTGAGTGTTGCCTAGCGACCAGATTACCTGGATGTATTAAAGCAAACACTCAGACTGTGTCCAATAGTACAGATACAGCTTCACGTCCTCACCTTAATGAGGAGGATCTTCTCGTAGGTGTGTTTCTGGAAGAACGTGGCCTCCTCCGCCTGCAGCTGAACCCTCTGTAAGGCCGTGGTCAGCTTGTCCTGTGGGTCAGCAGCAGAAATAGACAAACACATGCATAAATGTTACAAAATAAGGGTTTTTTTTTATGATTGGTGCAATTGCTCTGAACAACAACTGAAATGGGAGTCACATGATCCTCCTCCACTGAGCACAAAAACAGGAATTTATCAGCAGTAAAACATGTCAAAACACACAGAGGAGCCTCCAGACAGTGAGGTCTGAGACTGTAGTTTCACAAAGGGTTGATGAATTCCTGTTCAACATCAAAACTACCAGAGCAAACAGAACAGTGGCACTTCCTGACTTTAACTCCAAATGAACACAATATTGTATAAAACCTTTTTCATCTGTGTGTTCTTGTTATTTCTAATGAAATCGTTGAATCAAAGGAAGTAGGGAGGCCAGTACCCTGTAGTTCTCAAAGGCCTCTGTGATGGGGATGACGTTGTGGGTCTTGTGGTCTCGGGACATCCCGCACACCAGACAGATGGGGAGCTGGTCGTCCTCACAGTACAGCTTCAGCTTCTCCTCGTGCTCCTCACACATGTCCACGACCACATGCGGCCACTGCCCGGTGGACGAGGCCTCGCTGCTCATGCTGGACCCGGTCTCCCGTTCCTCCAGCGCGTCCGGAGCTCCATCGTGGTCCCACCCGAACGTCCCCGCGGCCCCGTCCATGGAGCGGGCTCTGCGCACGCTGTCCACCACGTTACACAGCAGCGAGTTGGGTCTCAGTTTGCGGGCGCACGACTTCCTACACTTAGGACAGCTCGAAACCTCGTCCGCCTTGGCCTCCCAGCACTGGATGATGCACACTTGACAGAAGTGGTGTCCGCACTCGAGGATCACCGGATCACGGAACAGCTCGAGACACACCGGACAGGTGAGCTCCGACTGCAGCTCCTCAAGCGCGTTGGCCTCCGCCATCATTCTCCGCTGCGCTCATAATCCTCAGGAGAAAACATCTGATGGCAAAAACCCTGCAACAAGTAGGTAAAGCAGACACTTGAGAACTCTTCCGTTTAGACTGAAGAGGGGGAGTGGTCTGAGGCGGGAAGGAGGAGAAGACAAGCTGAACGCAGCTGCGCAACAGAGCGGATCCATCTGGGGGGACGCACGACTTGAGCCTGCAGCAGCATGATGTTTAGAGCCTATAAACTGTTTCAAACCAAAGAAACTGAAACGAAAACACAGAAAATAACGAAAATTAAAAACAGCTGACTGTTTTCGCCATGGGGCCCGAACAGGCCCAGCCCAAACCAGCTGGAGGAGGAACATGTAGGGTCAGTGCAGTGTGGATCAGGTAGTGGACCAATTGGGAGCTTTGCCTGAACAGAAAATTAAAAAATGAAGCTTGTGAAAATTCATCATAATGAATCCAAACAACAACATGTTTAAAAAACAAATGTGCGTGCAGACAGAGTATGTCCATAGATACAAAAGGAAAATATCTGCTCATGACAAATATGGATCTTTCTTTCCAAACTCCCCCGTGGTGCTCCCCTACTTGGCCCCCTTCCAGTGGTCTGTTCCATTCCTCCGCACCTGTGAAAGGCATCAAGAGTCTGGTGCTGAAAAGAAAAAAAGCGGGATGATGCTCGAGCATCACTTTCAGGTAAGACAAGGTTCTAAATACTGGGAAAAGTACTGAGATGATGAATGGAAACGTGAACTTTGAAAAAACCTTAGAGATGTTGATGTGTGATTAACGCACACGCTTCCTACTTTTAGACCTCATCTGCACTGTATATTGAGATATATGTGAAAGTTTTCTTAAACAGCATTTAAAGAAAAATACCACCTCAGTGCAAAGAAACAAAGAACAGCAGCAACAGTAGGAACCTCTTTGATGAAGAGAACTTTGGGCATGCACGTACACACACACTCACTCACACTTGCACACAGACCACTCCATTCAGCACCATGGACAGTAACATGTCCAATATGCCAGCCAGTGATTACAGATCAGTGTATAAACGATCTACTGTATAATCTAGTCAAAATCTCACATTTCTTGTTCTCTCCAGATATTTTACATGTAAAATAGAACATGTAACCATTAAAAGGGGACCAGCATAACCATTCTCTGTGCAGAAACTCAGAAATAGTTTTTTGAGAACAATCGTTTCAGTTTTTTATAATGTCTTTCAGGTACAGAAAAATGACATGGCTCTGGTCCAGTTTTTTCCCAGAAATAATGTACTTGTTCACTAATGTTCCCCAGAGGCCTGGATCATCGCCAAAACCGTGGCGCATCCGCGGCGCAGCGCTGACATCTTCTGTGTGTTTCAGGCTTAAGGGTCTTCTGATGCCGCCTCCTCCGTCTGCTGCTGTTGTGTTCCGAGCTCCTCCTGCTCCACCTGTCTGCTCCATAGAGGAACATGCCCCAAAAGCATCAATACATATCTGATTGGTGAGCTTGTGGTCCAATGGGCCTTAGAGCTTATGGCTGATGTGTGTTATTTGTAATTTGGATTTATCAGCAGCCTCAAATAAATATATAAAATGATTGACAGAAAACATGTTGAGTTATAAAAAATGTTTTTTTGTTGTTTTACCTGGAATGATAGGCTCCTGGGCTTCAGCCCAGGTAACCCTGTGCATTAAGGCGGCCTTGGCTCCACTCTGTCATCCTCTCCTCCTGTCCTCATCACCTCATGTCCTCCTGTCCTGCTCTCCTCCTGTCTGTCATCCTCTCCTCCTACTCAGCCTCAGAGCAGTTGTGAGCACTGCTCAGTAGCAGCTGAGTATGGCAGGCCGAACTGGTCACAATGCATGTGCTCTGATACACTGAGAGGGAGAGAAAGAGGAAGAACCTGTAATTATTTAACTGTTGTAGACAAAAACATAGCATCCTTTTACATGCAACACTGAAGCAAAAATAAACCTCTGAACAAATTAAAACATGAAAAATTATCAATAAAAAGCAACCAAGACACAATAAATGATCCCATGTTCAGTTTGTTGCATCACAATCTGTGCTTAGGACACCCAAATGGCTACTCTCTGCCTGTAAGTTGGGCCTTGTTCCATTCTGCTACTGTTGAGGCAGCTGTTTACAGCTATGGTTGCAAGGTGACCGGTGCCAGTCATGGTGGTAATCCCCGTACCCGCTATAGACACCAAAGGGAGTCATCTAAAGGAGGTCTACAGGGCATGGCTGGTCTGTGGGTCTCCAGAAGCAGCAGTCAGGTACTGGAGGGCCAAGCAGGGTGCAGCAGTGGCTGTTATCAAGGCAAAATCTCAGACGTGGAAGGAGGTTGTTGAGGCCATAGAAAAAGACTCGATCAGCTCCAAAGAGTTTCTGAAAAACCAACTCACTCACAGCTGCTGACTGGGGTTATGGCCAAACTGCAACTTGCACAGAAGTCCAATAACAGTCCTCCCAGTCACGCCCCTCCAGGTCATGTCATTGCCCATATCAGGGTGGAAGTTCCCCAGCAGCAATCTCTGGGGCAGAAGTCTGGTGCTCAAATTTCAAAGGAGCGGAGCCCTATGGGGTGGACGGGATCTGTCCTGGGTATCTCAAGACTATGGATGTTGACTGTCTTGGTTGACACATCTCTGCAATGTTGCATGATCATCAGGGGAATTTCCTGTGGAGTGGCAGATCAGGGTGGTGGTCCCCATTTTTAAGAAAGGGAACCAGAGGGTGTGTTCCAGCCTCCCTAGAAAGGCCTACTCCAGAGCGGAGGGTCCAGTCAGCCCAGGACACACTGGAGGAATTTAGGCTGGCCCGGGAACATCTTGGGGTCCCACTGAAGGAGCTGGTGGAGGTGACTGGGGAGAGGACAGTCTGGGATTCCCTACTAAGGATGCTGCCCCATGACTCAGATCCAGATGAGTGGAAGAAAGTGAGGCGAGGCAAGGATCGAATTCTTAGGATTTACAGAAACAAATCTGGAAATTCACCAAATTATGATCATTTTCATAAGCTTATAAAACAAAATTAACAGTGACATTCAGAGACATGAACACACCAGTGACCTGACTTCCTAACTTTAAATAAAACAAATGGTTCATTAATATTATTGTTTTTGTTGTTGATTTGTAGTAGTTTTAGCTGGTAAATTAATTTTGTACATCATGGTGTTTTGGTCTTTTTATTTCACAAAAGCAGTATAATAATAAATCCCCTTCCAAGTAGTTTCTGTGTGATCTGAAATAATGCATTTATGTGGGGAAATAACAGTTACTACAGAACTGTTGCAGATTATTTATTCTTAAAATACCAAATTTAAAAATATATATTTTACTACAGGTTTCTGGCCACTTCCCTGCTTGCTTCAGAAGTAAAGTATAGTTTAACTATAAATCACATGAAAAATGTAATGTAAATGAAACAGAAATATGTGGGCTAATAATAGATCAAATGTTTATGACAAAACAGTTTAACTTTACCTAAAAAATGACACAGTGGGTATATTATGAACTTCACATGAGTGTTACAGGAGTATTTTTTTAGTGTTGTCTTTAAATTATGTAACACAAACATACCCCTACATGTAAAGTTCAAGAACACACCCTAAAACCACCTGAGTCAGCAAAACAAGGCAGGAAAACTTGCTGAGTAAGGCCTTCTAAGTGGAAACATAAACTATGTTTACTACAGCTCATCACAGGTGACTGTAAATAAAAACATTATCACTCACAGTCTGAACAGTTTATCCTGGCTCTGAGCCATCAGTCCTGTCTTTAAATGTTATTCCTCTAGACTCTCACTAGATGGGGATAATAACCTAAAACCGGCTGATTAAACTTTCATTCACTGCTTTCTGTTTTTTAAACAAACTTTATTGAATAAGCAAAGACTTTATAATTTTGTCTGAACAAAAAGAAACTAGTCAGATACGTTCAGTTCAGAACTTTATTCTCCCACAAGGGGAAATTTGGTGCACAGCAGCAATCAACAACACTCAAGGCACAATTCACACACAACCAGTAAAATAAAATAAAAACAAATAAATAAATTCATTAAAAGAACATGTTAAAATCACAAAGAGTAAAAACACTAAAATCACGACATCTCTTTAGAATGTGCCAAATTTGCTCAAGGTTGATTAAGAGCTTTGATTGCACTTGGGACAAAGGAATGTTTGTACCGATTACATCTCATTGTTGGCAGCCTGTACCTTCAACCTGAGGGAAGGAGAACAAATTCCTCTCTAAGGGGGTGGGCTTGCTTGCTAAAATGGTTTTGGCCTTTCTAATAATCTGACTGTTCCAGAGTTCAGACAGGGGAGAGCATTGTGTAGCGTAATATAACCTGATTTTATTGTTATAATACGGACACACTTCTGCAAGGTTATTAGCTTAGTTTTGTTGGTTTTAAGGCTAATCACTGTTAGCTACCTTCACTAACCTAATTGTTATGCAGGATAACTAGATTCTTTCTGGTTCAAAGGGAAGACCTACGTACGTTATATTTGGAAGTTATAACCCAGAAGCAGACTTAGACTACAGTTATTTTATTAAAGAAACAGATTGAACGAACAGACAGAGATGAGGTAGATGGTGCATCTTAAGAGATTCTTCTGATATTATTAAGCTGAGAGTTAATGACGAGAGCCCGTGAGATATTAATATATCTCTAGGGAGTCTGAGCTAGTTAGGAGGGGAACTGAGCCTAACTTGAAGGAGTGTTATTTATCAAGAGCCTCAGTTTAACCAGATCGGAGTTGGTACCTGCTGAGACCGCTCCAGATCGCCTCGGCGTGAGAGGTGGAGGCTCGTCGGTGAGATCGTTGGTCTGACGAGCCTCAGATTAGCCCCCGGGGGACGTGAAGTCACTCGAGGCACGGAGGTGTCTGAACGAGTCGACGCCAGCGGCTCCATGATCGGCTGGTGCAGAGGCTAACAGGCTTTCCCCATGGCTGGTGAACAGAAGCAGATGGATGGTGTCTGGCTTCTAGCCGGGGAAATTGTCCTCGACTGCTTGGGGCTAAGACCCAAACGTTTCAGTCGGCATCAAAGCCTACCGTGTAACGGAGAAAAACGGAGGCCGTATTCTCTCGTTGTTGGCTGAACGAGAACTGTTTAGCTTCCAGACAGGAAGCCGGACAGAGGGAACTTTGGACGCGTGGCCCAATGGGAAGTAGTTACCAAGTCACGTGGTTCTCGTCATTAAGGAACCCAGGAAGTTAGATGGATTATTAATATGCTTTAACCTTTTTAGCAAAAGTAGAAACATGAAATAATACTGATGCAACATCAACATTCATGAATACTGGAAGAAAATGAATTAATCCTATTAAGACATTTCTGGACAGTGGATTAAAGGTAGTGTCTTTTAGAATGAGACATCAAAGAGTTCTTAAGTTTAATTATTAATTAAAGGAAATCTTCTGAGTCTTCCGACACGACCGGTCCTGGAAGGAATGTTGATTCAGGTTACAACATAATAAAAGAGTCATTTTAATCCAAGTTATTGGGACAAAAGATGAGTTATTGTTGTGATGAACCAGATGTCAGAATTCAGAGATAGTAACGCCTTTGCCGGCGCTACAATTGTCTATGATGTTCCCAGGTACCTGTAACTGTCCACAGTCTCCACAACCGATCCCTTTATAGCTGTAGATCCAGCAGGGTGGGGAGTTCTCCTGAAGTCAATGACCATGTCCTTTGTTTTATTGATGTTCAGCTTCAGGTGATGCTCATCACATGACTTCACAAAGTCATCAAGTACCGGCCCATGTTGAGACTCTCCATCCTGACTGGACTAGAACAGTGTCATCTGCAAATTTAATAAGGTGCTTGTTCTTATAGGCACTTTTACAGTCATTAGTATATAAAATATACAACAAGGGAGAGAGGACACACCCCTGAGGTGATCCTGTAGACGAGAGTTGTTTACTAAATAGAACACCATTTGCTTTTACTGCCTGTGACCTACATGTTAAAAAGTCTCAAATCCATTTGACCAAGCCAGCATCTAAATTAAAACAAGGCAGGAGTTTGTTCACCAAGATGCGGGGTTGAATTGTTTTAAAAGCTGAAGTAAAATCTACAAATAAAGGCCTAGCATGGATTTTTGAGCCCTCAAGATGCTGGAGCAGATAATTCAAAAGAGTGGGAGTAGCTTTGAACAGATAGACGATACAGCATAAACATAAGAAATAAAATAATTTTAAAAACACTAAAAAGGCAACAATTCTAAATGAATATGTATATGATGGGGACAAAGAGAAAAATTTAGAGTAAAGTAACATTTTCAAATTGTGAAATAAATTAAATTAAAAAAGCCAGATGGAGTGCTACTGGGGTGTGATAGTAATATATCTTCCTCTGGTGCTCTTCAGTGAAGGGATAAATAAATATTCAAAAAAGGGGAAAAGCTGAGGCACTCAGGAGGGTAAGATAAAAAGCCTTTATTAAACCAGATGATTAGAAAATGTCGACTAGTTTCAACCTCAAAGGGCCTTCGTCAGGACAGCTGTGAAATAAATTACTTAGTGACTCCAACAACTTCATGGAATTTGCAAATAAACTTCAATCTAGCATCACGCAGTTACACCACCACCAGCCTGAACCGCTGATACAAGGCATGATGGATCCATGCTTTCATGTTGTTGACGCCAAATTCTGACTCTACCATTCGAATGTCGCAGCAGAAATCAAGACAAATTTTCTGTTGTCCAATTCTGGTGGGCCTGTGTGACTTGTAAGTAAGTAAGGTTTATTTATATAGCGCCTTTCACAGTTATACATCACAAAGCGCTTTACAATATAAACAAAAAACAAAACAGAGAAAACATTGAAAATAAAAAACAAAACAGAGACTTGGGGTACCAGCAGGGGATCTACATTGTAAATTATGAGATTATGTGGGACATTGACTTGAGCACAAAACTAAAAACTTGGGTAGAAATATCTGGGCAAACTTCAATACAATATTTAGGCAAAACAATAAAAATGGGAGCAGAAGAAAAGGGTTAACAAAAGGGAGGGAGTAGCATTTTACATACAGAGTCACAACAACTGGAAAAACACGAGGAGGGTGGGTGGGTCAGGATCTCCACCAGCAGTTCAGCACAGCTGACCGTCCTTCACTTCCAGCCGAGGGGGAGGAGAAGTTAGGGTGAGAGAGCGTAGAAAAGGAGGGGCTGAGCAGCCGCTTCATTGACTCTGTTGAGTAGGAGATTGTCTTCAGGGTCACCAGATAAGATAACAGAATGTGTTTGGAGCATGCAGTCCTGTTTGTTACAGCCGCCTTAAATGTCTGTTTCACACTGGCTTCATCCCGTCCAAATTACAAATCCTGGCCAGTCCCATCTGATCCGTGTAGTTCGACACATCGATCATAATTCACTCCGCGCCAGAGTTTGTTCGCAGACAGTCCTACAAGACAACTCAGTCCTCACGAATGTTTCAGTGTTCAAAGCACGCATCAGCCCCCTTTGAAGCACAGGGATCCTGTCAATTTCACCTGTTAGCTCCGTTGTTTTCTGATAAACCAGGTCCATGCAGATTCCAATGAGCGTGCACCTGATCATCATTAATCCAAAGTTGTAGACCTCCAGAGACAGACTTGCAAAACCCGCATTTCGATCCATTACGAACCTCACAGCTCTTGTCTCAGTCAGCCGTGGAGTCCCCTCCTCCGTTTTGAGAGTGTAAAAAATGTTATCCATAATGTTGAGAAGCCAGCAAACCAAAGCCATATCAAGAAAAAGAAAAATATTTAACCAGAAGGAATGAGGAAGTTGCTCAGAAGACAAAAACAGTTGCAGGAGTAACACACAAGGGAGAGAAGGAACAGTGTGACCGCTCTCAGAAGCCAATTGTAGCCTCAGTTTCCTGTTCTTAGCTGACAGGAGTGGCCCCCGGTGTGGTCTTCTGCTGCTGTAGCCCATCTGCCTCAAAGTTCAACATGTTGTGCTTTCAGAGATGCTCTTCTGCAGACCTTGGGTGTAACCAGTTGTTATTTGAGTTACTGTTGCCTTTCTATCAGCTCCAACCAGTCCATTCTCCTCTGACTTCTGGCATCATTAAGGTATTTTCACCCACAGAACTGCTGCTCAGGATGTTTTCCCTTTTTCGGACCATTCTCTGTAAACCCTAGAGATGGTTGTGTGTGACAATCCCAGAAGATCAGCAGTTTTTGAAATACTCAGACCAGCCCGTCTGGCACCAACAACCATGTCACATTCAAAGTCACTTAAATCACCTCCCATCCTGAAGCTCGGTTTGAACTGCAGCCACTCGTCTTGACCATGTCTACATGCCTAAATGCGTTGAGTTCTCACCATGCATTTGGCTTATTAGTAATTTGCATTAGTAGGCCGACAGGTGTACTCAATAAAGTGGCCAGTGAGTGTATATGTCAGCTTAATTAATCTCAGCTGGCCTAATGATGCCAAAGATCATGACAGTTTGAGAACAAAGTCAGCTGTTTCTGTAGATTCCAGTGCTGTATGGTGTAGTCGTGCTGTAGACTTTGTAGAGCTCAACTGAGCTCTTTTTCTTTTCATCTTGTTGCTACTAGACAACCAAATCTGCATTAAATCATGATGGGAATGCAGTCAGCATGCCAGAGTTTATTAGGGTGAGTGATTAATTAAAAATTAACAATTCATATTTCTACTATATGTATCGACCTGACGGTGAGTTGCTGCTGCTGGAGTCTTATAATTACATTCAGGCTAAACTCAGTTTTTTTTAAAAGGTTAATACTTTCTTTCAACTACTACTACTACTGCCACCAATAATAATAATAATAAAGTTATGTTCTGTCCAAAAAAAAAAAGATCCAAATGTTCACCTTTTATTAACCTTAGACCTATTATTGGGAATAATACAGACAATAATTCAGATTAATCAATAGATGTCTAAGATGTGATGTATAAAGAAAGTTTGTAAAGATTAGTTTTATGTTTTAACCAATCCTCAAATGTCACCCTGTCTTTACCCTTTAAGTAATGTAGAACAGTAGAATATTTTTGGACTTTTCTTCTAAAGAAATTGTTTGACACCAAAATGTGATAAATTCTAAGGAGCATGACATTTTAATATTACAAAGCAGGCCACAATGAGATCAGCTGGTTTTTAATGAGCTAACAGGAGAAATGAGTCAACATTTGTTAAGCAAAGTGTTATAGCTTCAGACCAATGTGCCCAAAAGCATGAATGACAAAAAGGAGTAAAATATCTATTTAATATCTATTTAATTGTGCTGTATCTAACACTTAAAATGTTATACTGTGGTTTACTCTCAGCTTATAACCAGATTTGCTTTTAAAAAGATGGTGAACTTCTGTCATTCAATACAGGAAAAAAAGATCATTTTAAACTGAATTTTTTAGTGCAACAAAACACACAAATTAATTGACTTTATTTTATTCTAGAACTGCACCACACAAGCTTGTTTCTGTAGCTCTGTCAAGTTAGAAGTAATTTTTATTTAGTGAATTGTTCTTGTTCATTTTTCTAAGTGAGGGCATTGCTTTTTGGGTGAGTTTTGTTCAGCTTGGAGAATTTTGGCTGTTAAATTTTCTACTTTTCAGCCACTTGTTATGATGCACAACATCAATATGACAGACTTGTTTATGAGAGGAAATAGCTATTTGACAGCTCACTGAGCAACAGTCCAGTGCTGCTTCTCTGTAGCCCAGGTCCGCCGCTGTTTCTGGTTCAAAAGTGGCTTGACCTGGGGAATGCGGCACCTGTAGCCCATTTCCTGTGCACGGTGGACGAGTGCTGCTCAGTGGTCCAAAGTACTTTTTTCGGATGAAAGCAAATTTTGCATGTAATTTGGAAATCAAGGTGCCAGAGTCTGGAGGAAGACTGGGGAGAGGGAAATGCCAAACTGCCTGAAGTCCAGTGTCAAGTCCCCACAGTCAGTGATGGTCTGGGCACCATGTCAGCTGCTGGTGTTGGTCCACTGTGTTTAATCAAGGGCAGGGTCAATGCAGCTAGCTATCAGGAGATTTTGGAGCACTTCATGCTTCCATCTGCTGAGAAGCTTTATGGAGATGAAGATTTTATTTTTCAGCACGACCTGGCACCTGCTCACAGTGCCAAAACCACTGGTAAATGGTTTACTGACCATGGTATTACTGTGGTACTCTCCTGACCTGAACCCCATAGAGAATCGGTGGGATATTGTGAAGAGAAAGTTGAGAGACGCAAGACCCAACACTCTGGATGAGCTTAAGGCAGCTATCGAAGCATCCTGGGCCTCCATAACACCTCAGCAGTGCCACAGGCTGATCGCCTCCATGCCACGCCGCATTGAAGCAGTCATTTCTGCAAAAGGATTCCCCACCAAGTACTGAGTGCAGAACTGAAGATAATTATTTGAAGGTTGACTTTTTTTGTATTAAAAACACTTTTCTTTTATTGGTCAGATGAAATATGCTAATTTTTTGAGATAGGAATTTTGGGTTTTCATGAGCTGTATGCCAAAATCATCAATATTAAAACAACAAAAGGGCTTGAACTACTTCAGTTGTGTGTAATGAATCTAAAATATATGAAAGTCTAATGTTTATCAGTACATTACAGAAAATAATGAACTTTATCACAATATGCTAATTTTTTGAGAAGGACCTGTGTATTGTCTCTGTGTTATCATGTGAAATTCATGTGTCTCATTTACCGTACTTGCTTTTTATTCTCATGTGTATGCTGCTGTGACAAGTGAATTTCCCCACTGTGGAATCAACAAAGTAATTCTATTCTATTCTAAATAACCACTCGTTACAACCTGCAGAAGAGCATCTCTGAAAGCACAACACTTTGAACCTTGAGGCAGATGGGCTACAGAAGACCACACTGGGTGCCACTCCTGTCAGCTAAGAACAGGAAACTGAGGCTACAAGTCACACCGGCCCACCAGAATTGGACAACAGAAAATTGGTCTCTATTTCTGCTGTGACATTCAGATGGTAGGGTCAGAATTTGGCGTCAACAACATGAAAACATGGACCCATCAGTTTTTTTATGGCCAACACTTTCTTTCAACTACTACTACTACTACTACTACTACTACCAATAATAATAATAAAGTTATGTTCTGTCCAAAAAAGAATGATCCAAATGTTCACCTTTTATTAACCTTAGACCTATTATTGGGAATAATACAGACAATAATTCAGATTAATCAATGGATGTCTGAGATGTGATGTATAAAGAAAGTTTGTAAAGATTAGTTTTATGTTTTAACCAATCCTCAAATGTCACCCTGTCTTTACCCTTTAAGTAATGTAGAACAGTAGAATATTTTTGGACTTTTCTTCTAAAGAAATTGTTTGACACCAAAATGTGATAAATTCTAAGGAGCATGACATTTTAATATTACAAAGCAGGCCACAATGAGATCAGCTGATTTTTAATGAGCTAACAGGAGAAATGAGTCAACATTTGTTAAGCAAAGTGTTATAGCTTCAGACCAATGTGCCCAAAAGCATGCATAGGAGTAAAATATCTATTTAATTGTGCTGTATCTAACATTTAAAATGTTTACACTGGTTTACTCTCAGCTTACAACCAGGTTTGCTTTTAAAAAGATGGTGAACTTCTGTCATTCAAAACAGAAAAAAAGATCATTTTCCCCTGAATTTTTTAGTGCAACAAAACTGAAATTCACAAATTAATTGATTTTATTTTATTCTAGAACTGCGCCACACAAGCTTGTTTCTGTCGTTCTGTGATGTTAGAAGTAGGCTAGTTTTTTAGGCTAATAATTGATTATGATGAGGAATATGAAATCTCTTGATGATCTTGAAACGCTGATGATGACCCTTTCAAACTTTGATGAATGCAGTACCATGTTTTTCACTGAGAACTGGCTGCAAGATCATCTTCCCGCATTCAACACCTCTCTGCCTGACTTTTGGATAATATCAGCAGAGAGACATTTGAAGATTAGCAGGAAAATCTAAAGAGGTGTATTAGCAGTGCTTATCAGCAATAGATGGTGTAATCCAGGACATGCTACTGAGTTTACCAGTGTTGTCTTGGTAGCAGTATACATTCCGTCATCAGCTGATTCTGCATGTGACGCCATCAGTTTAGTTGTTTCCAAACTACAGACGCAGCGCTCAACAATGGTTTTGTGGCAATATCTGAAGATTTCAACCATGCCTTTCTCTCTTCTACACTTCAAACTTTTCAACAATATGTCAGCTACTTCACCAGAGAAAATTATACACTTTTATGCTAATGTCAAGGATCCATAAAGCTCCTCTGAAAGATCTGTTCCTGGCAAAGTGAATCATATTCTTGTCAGCACTTTCTAGAGTGTTCTACACTCCCCAAAGTGCTGTACAACACACAAACAGTCATTGGTGGTGATAAACTACAGTGTAGCCTCGGCTGCACTGTGGCACACTGACAAAGGCGGGGATGTAATGCACCGGTGCCCACTAAGTCCCTATGACAACCAATAGGCAAGGTGAGTGCAGTGTCTTGACTTGCCCAAGGACAAAACGACAAGATAACCCAGCTGGAGCTGGAATCAAACCTGTAACCTTGTCAGACCGACCATCTACTGCTATATACCCAAAATAAAAAAGCATATATTATTTGCAATTTGGGTCTTTTCTTTACTTAAAATCATCCATTTGGTTAAAACGTCTTTATGTGCATAAAAGGCAAACAGCTGTATGGTTATAAACATTTATTTTAAATATGACATAACATTCAGCCACCAGAAAAAGCAGAGCTATGAGTGAATGCAAGCTAATCTAAGTCTATTGATGCTAAACTACAATAAAATGGAACAGTGTGCTCATGTTATTTAATGTTCATTGACTTCTTGATGGCATTTTTTATTATCTATCTAAAATGTAAATAAGTGTTTCATCAGAGAGCCCTCAAATTTCTTATTCACATGACATTTGCTAGATTTGAGGCTCCTCCTCTGACCTCAGAGGCTGAACAGACTATTTAACTCCAGTCAAAATCACTTGAAAGCTCAGACTGAAGGGAACCACCTGAAGACTTTGAACAGAAAGCTTAACTCTGAAGCCAACCTTTTTCGCAGCAGAAGATGCCTCAATTTTTGACCAGAGTTTTTGTGCTTCTTGTGCCATGTTTTTATGGCATGGCCTCCGGATTGGTCAGCAGGGAATTTTCTGAATGTTCAGAGTTCTTCTATAAAAGAACCCCACCACAAGGATTTATAGGGGAAAAATATCAGCCAATTTGTCAGCGCTACAAAAACAAGTATTACTTTGCCACGCTGTATGATCGTACACGATATGCAGCACTGTATTCTGCATACAATTTCAATACAGAAGTTAGAGAAGCCTCGCGACCCAGGGGTGAAGACGAAGTCTGGTTCTATGAACCACAGGTAAGATGCAATAGAGAACAGTACTCACATAAAAGTACTGTGTAATCAAAGGTAGGTCAGTATACAAGATACCAAACAGCAAAACACAGTGTAATGTGCTGCAAATGTCTAAAGTTGTTTCTCCTGACTGAATATTATTCTAACAGTAGCCAGTATAATTAATTATACAACACATGATTTTTAAGTCATTGTTAATAAACATAACTGAAGCATTATTTTATAGCCTGATTTAAATGTTTTCTCATTCAGTTGGAGGATACGAAGAGCAGTTTAAATATGGAACCCATAAGTGACGAGACAAAATTCCAATCCCAGGCATCCCTTCTTGACTACAAGGACAGCATCTACACCAAAGGCCATCTTGCCCCGAGCATGAACCAAAGAACATCAGATGGTAAAAAGTCCACTTTCACTCTGACAAATATACTGCCACAACGTAAATACTCAAATAGTGGAACGTGGGCTGCATGGGAGAAAGAAATAGTAAATCGTAAAAAGCTCTGCACTGGGAACATGTATGTGATCACTGGAGGAATACCCTTTGAGTATGTGATGCAAATGAACGATAAAGTGTCCATTCCTGAGTACATGTGGTCTGCTTACTGCTGCACAGCCTATGGCAAGGATGCACCACCAAACACCTTCCCCACCAGTGCAGCCGTGGGAAGAAATGATCCTACTAGTGGAAATGACATCGTAAAGAAAGAAAACAAAAATTATAAAGGACTTGATGTTAGGCAGATGACCTTACAGGATCTGACAAAGATCCTGAACAAGAGGCTAAATGCAGCAATAACTTTGTTCAAAGGTGATTGTAAATAGCTTTAGTTCTTTGCTGACCTGCACTCATGCAAAGTGCACCACAAGTTTCAATTCCTCAATAAAAGATTGAAATGTCTTTATGGCTGGAAATGAATGTCTAAAAGAAATGATTAATAAAACTGTTCTGAAATGCATTTTGTCATGAACTCCTGAGAAATTAAATAAAGCACCAGATGCCTTAAATCATGGACTAAATGGTTTATTTCTGTAACAGTGTGACAAAAACACAAACATACAAAATACAAACCCTCAATGATACCATCAGAAAAAAGGCTTATACTTATTGCTAAAATGATTTTTTTAAAATGCACAAAGCAATTTTCATCATAAATAAGCTCAAGCTCTACACAAGTCCACAACAAAACAGCTGAGACTTTTAGTTCTCCTCCTATAAAGAAAGATTTACAGTTGAATTCTTGCCAGCAAAAATCATCAACATGTTCGCTGCTTAGTTGATCACTGAGGATGATTCAGAAACCAGTCTCATTTATCTGCCGAATCCTGTATCTGACGTTTAACAAGGGTTTTCAAAGCACTGGTGGTCCTTCAGCTGCTCCACATCACAGAAGCCCCTCCCACAGTTGGAGCACTGCAGCGTTGCCTTCTCGGTGTTATGGATGAGCTGGTGTCTCTTTAAGTACTCCACTCGACTGAAGCGTTTCCCACACGCTTCACACCCATACGGTCGCTCCCCCGTGTGGATCCTCTGGTGCCGTTCCAGGTTGCCCAGACGACTGAAGCAGCGCCCACACTGAGGGCAGCGGTGCGGCCTCTCGCCTGTGTGCACCAGGTGATGGCGTTCCAGGGAGCGCGAGTGAGTGAAGCGCTTCCCACAGATCTCGCAGCAGTGCGGCCTCTCGGCGGCGCAGGCGCACTCGTGGTTTTTGAGAGCCCAGGCGTGGCTGAATGTGTTCCCACAGTGAGCACAGGGGAAAAGGCTGTCCTCTGAACCGCTGCCCTGTAGATGGACGCCACCTAGTGGACAGGGATGCTCATCCACCTCAGCTTCTGAAGTGAAGCCTCCTCCACACTGTGGGCAGAAGTGGAGCAGATCTCCCCCTCCCTCCTCCTCTCCGCTCTCCCCGACACTTCCTGGAGCTGACAGGTGAGGCAGCTCGGAGTCTGCCTGCTCCACAGCATCCTCTACAGGCTTTACTACAACACAGTCGTCCTCTCTCAGCTTCTTTGGCCAACCTAATCTCAGCTCCACTCCTCCTCTAACACCATCCTTCACCCTGCCTTGTCCGACCTGGTCCTCTCTCTGCAAAGTGGGCGGCTGAGGATCCAGCTCTTCTTCCTGCTCCATTCCATCAAGTCCAATGTATTTTGGGGCCACACCGATCTCACTCCCTCGTGCCTCCTCTGGATTGTGTTGTGAAACCGTTCTGGCCACCTGTTCACGGCCTCTCTCAGCTCTTAGAGCAGATTCCAGACCCCGCAGCTCCTCCATTGTCATGCCCTCCTCTGATGGTTCTGTAGAGTCCATTTCCCAGTCTTTTTCCTCTCTCTGTCCAGGATGAAGAGTCGGGGGACAATCGGACAGGTCTGCAAAGGGAGGAGAGTTTGTGTGAGCAATAACTTCCTTTATAACTACTTGTTTGAACATTTTTCTGACTTGCCCTCCCAGGATCATGACCTTCACTCTGGGTTTTGGAGCTAATGTGTAGGTTCCGGTTGGGTGAATTCATCTTCAAAGCTTCCTTGATTAGCTGGAGAGAAGGAGGCTGATAGCCCTCTGATGGACAAAACTGCACACAAAAATAACAAAGTTAGAAAGCAAACAGCTGAGTCAAGGAGGAAGATTGAATCAAAACAGCTACTTGTTAACTTACAAACAACATTCACAACAGACATAGATCATCAACCAACAGTGGGTAGTCAAAAGTCAAATGTTCACTCGCTCATTTAATTCTGGTTCATTTTAATCCACTACAACAAAAAAAGATGAAGAGAAAATGTTTAAAAAAAAAAAACACCACAACAAAAAAATCTGGCTACTTTAAAATGTTTGAACCCTATAAAAGCTTTTTCTACCGTCTTAGACCTCATGTAGCTTCATTGTTAGGAGCTGGGCAGGTTTACATGTCTAGGTGATGCAAATGTCAAAACTTTGTCAATACTAAACATTCAAACTTCATCCCAACAATTATTCCATTATCAACTTATCTAAGTAGCCTCAGAGAACTCTGAAAATGCAAACTGATGTGCTCAAAGCTGGAGAAATTTATAAGGTAGGAATAAGATGATTCATGAAACCATTACTGGAGTTTGTCACAAGAAACAGTAGTTAATGTTAAGTAAGGAAGTTTAAGATGAGGTCAGGAAGACCTCGAAATTTACAAGGAAACTGCTCAGATTTTCCTGGAAGACAAACAAAAAGCAGCATTTGACGACCGTCTGGTTAAACCTCCATTACTACAACAGAAATCTAAAAATGAACATCTACAAAAGTAGGACATTTAATATCAACATATACATGTTGGCTAGAATACCAAACTATAACCTCTAACTATTAAGTACAGGAGTGAACTAGTTATGATTTGGTCTAAATTAATTTTAATTAGTCACAAATTGTTTTTTCTTTTTACCTCTGTGGTATGAGTTTATATTGGTTTTTATTGTTGTGTATGTCTTGTGTTTGTTTTTTATAACTTTTTATTATTGTAAAGGATTTTGGTTAAACTTTTTTTCCCAATTGTGCTTTACAAATAAATTGGACTTGGACTAGTGTTTTAACATTTGACTAGGAGAAAGAAAAGTCGAACGACTTAAATATCAGCAAATTCTAAAAGCAAAAACCACACCTGCATCAGAAAACCTGATGAATAACAGAATAACGACCCTAAACACACCTTAAAAATCCAAAAAGACATTAAGGGATACAAGCTAAATATGAGTCGCCAAGGAAATAAAATTAAAAAACAAACTTGAAGAAAAACATTTGCAGAGATCCACTAGATTTGATAGATTTACAAGATCTTAGATTTTACGAAACATAATCTAAACGCTGTGATACTTATAGCAACTTCCCATTTTTAAATCAAATTTCAACTGTGAAAGAAATAAACTCAACAAATAAATGGTAATTTTCCATTTACAGCTATATTCTGATTTTAAATTGGTTTGTTAAAAGCAGTTACAAGGATTAAGTGTTTAACTGCAGTAAACAACATTTAGATTGATCTCTGACTGAAGAATTACAAAAAACCCCTACAAACTAAGCTAACCAGAGCTCAGAACAGAGCTATGAACACAGCATGCTTTTTACAGTCTAAAACCAGTTGTACCTCAAAGATTTAGCAGCAGCTTTAGTGAGCATTTAGAGTGGATTTGTACACCACGTATTTTTGCATCAGTTACTAAAGACCTCACATATTTCAGCACTTTCAGAAGTCCATTGCAACATGTCTTACAACATGTAGCAAAATGGGTCATATTAAGCCGTACCAGCTTGTATATGCGTGTGAACAATGTAGCATTTGATTGGACCGACTAAAAGAAAAATGAAAGGACTGTTTTGGATGGTAAAACGCTCTTCTCTTCTTCTCCTCTCCCCGTTTTAAAATCCTGTTTATTTCAGTTTTCCCTAAATATAAATTCTACTTATTCCTGGAGGTTGAGAAAACTCTATTGTCTAATTTGGGTAAGAATTTCATGTTTCCTATGCAGATGAGGCTGAATGTTCGTTATCTTGCTGCACTTAGAAACTGAATAGTTCCTGGCTCAACAGGCTCCTTTGGAAGCTAAACATCACATCAATAGCCTTCTTTATCCTCCACTTCTCTGCAGTGATTTGGTGGCTGAAAATTAAAGCTCTCCTTTCATATTTTCTTGCTGTGTTTGTGTCAACATTCCTCCTGATGAAGCTGCTGAGCAGCACAGAGATGCTGTGCCACTTTCTCCTCCTACTCCTCCTCCGAGAAAGCCTGTCTCCCTCACCTCCTCTTTGATGTTGGCCGTCTCCTCCCCCTCACCGCTAAGGCTGCCCTCCCCGTCCTCGTCATCCTCCATCCCTCCCTCGTCTTCTTCATCCTGGGGGAACTGGACGAGGTACGCCTCTCTGGCCTCCTTCCCCACTCTTCCTCCTCCTTCTCCCATACCTAGAACTCCTCCACTTCCTCCTCCTCCCCCGCCACCTCCTCCTTCCTCCCACACACCCCCAGGCCAGCCTTTGCCATGAGCTGCTGCTGGGCTCTTTTTCGACTTGCCTCCTGTAGAGAAAGGAGGGAGGGTGATGAAGGATGGTGGGAGGGAGGAGGAGAGACAGAGGGCACAGGGAGACAGCAGATGAAATATGAGGGGGAGAGAGATGAGTGGGAGGAGATGATTGGAAGGCAAGGAGTGAAAGATGAAGGAGAGAGGAGGGAGACAATGAGGAGGAAGAAGAGGGAGAAATTAGAGAGAATTTGAGGGGTGAAGAAGAGATGAACCAAGGAGAGGGAGCATGATGAACAAGTGAGGAGAGGGGGCGTAGAAGGACATGGAGGAGAGTGGGAAGGAGAGAAAACATGTGACATATGAGAAAGGAGAGGAAGGAGTGGAGTTGTGGAGGAAGAGGAGAGGAGGGAGGACATGTTAAAGGAGAGAGAATGGAGGCAGAATGAAGAAGTGGAAAGAGGGGAGGGAGAGACAGAGAGGAGAGAAGTTGGATTAAAGAGGGAGTGTGTAATTATGGAGAGAAGCAGGAGAGGAAAGGAGGCGGGGGAGTATGTGTGTGCAACGTGATGAAGGAGAGAGCAGAGCAGGAGGAGGTGGGGGCAGGGAGAAGAGAGGAGGAGAGGGCGTGAAGGAAGGAGAGTTAGAGGAGCAGGAAGGGGAGGAGGGAGACAGGAGGAGGTTGGGGGGAGGGAGAGGAGCACAAGCAGGAGGGGGAAGGAGGAAGTGGGAGGAACAGAATGCAGTGGAAAGAGAGGAGAGGGGGAGGTGAAGGACAGAGGGAGAGATCAGGAAGAGGAGGCGGAGGAGGAATGGAGGGAGGGAGGGAGAGATCAGCTCTGCCAGATGGTTTCCAACAAAACAAGTGTGTCAGTGGCTGCTCATAGAGAACCTCTCTCTCATTAAAAATCACATGTACAGTCCATAAGATGGTGTTCAAGTTACATGGATTGAAAAGCTGCTTTCAACTCATCACCCATCTCATAACAAAATACTTACGGGTCATGTCAACTTTTCGTTTGAGCCTCCTCCCGGCCCCCTCTTCCGCCGTCAGCCCGGCGTTGCGGCGGTTGGCCGCCCAGCCCATCCCGTACTTGCGCTCGGTCCTCAGCTTGCCCTCGGTGAGCTTTAGCCGCAGTTTGAGCGTCTCGTTCTCCTTCCTGTTGAGGGACATCTCCACCAGGTAGTCGCTCACCGTCTCCTGGAAGAGTTTGGTGATCTCACAGACCGAGGCGCGGATCAGACTGTCCATAACGGCTGTCAGATGCGTCTCAAAAGCGCTCACCGATTCCTCCATCATCTCGTCCGCTGGTTCGGACAGCTGTGGACCAGACGAACATTTGATGTTAACCAAACATGCACTGCCAGATCTTTGTTACATATAGCTTTAATACGAATTTCCTAAAAGTTGATCATACCTAATCGATTTATTATTAGCTGTAGATTACGATCTAATCACCCGTTACTGGACTAGTTAGCTTGTTGCTAATAAATCTTAATGATTTTGACGTTATTTAAAATTACTAAAGATCTGAATTACTGCATCTCTTCTGGTTATTTAATCGTCACAACAAAGATGCTGCGGTTCAATAAATAAACACATTCTTTGACAGCTTGTTGGCAAACTTGTAGCTCTGAGCGATGTTTAAAAATCTTTAAGTAGATGAAACAGCAGCCTCTCGGTAACGTTGAAAAGTGCTAACAGCTTAGCTTATTTAGCTCGGAATACGCACCTTTTGGTAGATAATATCCAGAGGATTTACTTATTCGTCGTAAAATGAAGACACGCGAGATTATTTGACGGATTACGGAGAAACTTCTCGGTGTGTAAACGCTGAAAAACGGCGACAAAAGGAAAGCGTCGACCAACTTCAGCCCTGCGTCTCCCTGACTCCTGCTGCCACTGTTTTCTTCCTCGCTTCCTTCGCTGCTTATGATGCTTGGGAACACTGCGCATGCCCAGTACCGTAATTATCCTACTAAAACGCGCAGCCGCATCCTAAAATATTACAAATCTCAGACTCGCCAGTCGCCATATTGTGAGTGGCAAGTTAGCTCTGAAAACCAGTAAAGTATATGTGGAAACTATGTATTCTGAACAAAATAAGGACTAAAAGTTACGCTCAGCTCCGTCTTTTTGTATGTTTATCCTTCTGTACAGTACGGGACAACGATCGACTGTGGGGACAGCTGGGAACACTGGGGCATCACCATGGTGGACCACAAGGGGCCACTACGTGCAGTGCCAGTAACACAGACAATTCTCATTTCGAAATAAATTATAACAGCTATTTATTGGTGGAAATTATGTGACACTTGACCAGTAGCAGGCCATTACACAACTTAAACATTTACATCTAAAATGCAAGGTTTTAATGAGTACCTGTCTTTATTTGTGATGAAAACACACCTAAAAGATTAATTACTAACTGGATGAAGCATTTTTTTACCTGCAGAGTGCTTGTCTGGGCATGGTTTGAAATGTGAATTTTAAGAGGTGTCAGTTAATTTAAGCCTGTAAACGATAGGAAAAAAATCCTAGTACTTCATGGAAAGGAGGGAAGGGTTTTATTATAATATGTATTTAAGCTGCCCAAATTATCTGCTAGGAAAAAGCAATAAAAACAGACCAGAAAAGACTGCATTGGTGTTGTATTTTGACCAAAGCATGTCAGACATTTCATTCTACCACTGGAAATATTGTCAACTTGTGAAAAGGAGCATGACTGGTCTCTGATAATTGTCAACCTTTGTCTGTAGTCTAATGAAAATCAGAGAGATTTTACTTTATAATTTAATATACAAAACAATCACAAAAACATGGAAAATGATCACAATGGACAAGTGAAGTTTAATGAATATTCCTAAAGACTGAAGGTATGGTGGTGAGGTGGGATCAAATTTAAATTTTCTAAAATATTTATTATGAAAATGTTCTAAGATTAGCAAATAAAAAACAAACAATGATAAGTTTTAACATGTTTTTGTTCCACATTATCAACAACTTGATGACAATTTTTAAAGGGATTTGGATTTGAAGTTTTAAATGGACATTACTTTCAACTTGGAGCATATTCTGTTTTATGATGACAACTTTTCAAAGGACCATAACACTGTTATTTTAATGAGTGAATGTAATCTTCATGCAAATGAAGAAAATCTGTTACCTTCACTTGCAGGAAAGAAAATTGGGTTAAAGTGCACTTCTCTCAGTAATGTTATTTGCTAATGCACACTCATTTGTGGAAACAATATGTGACTGCAAACAACATATTGATATTTACATCCAAGTAAATATTTTCTCCAATTTTTAATGGCCTTACTCACATTGAATGACGTCTCATTGTGTTATGCCATGTTTTTTAAAAACTACCGGTATATCTGGTGGAAATCACACTTATTTTATGCTATGCACAGTTATACAAGAGAAAAATATACATAATTATTATGAATAATTCAATAAATATTTCATAATAATAAGTACTAATATGTAATAAATTAACACTAATATTAGTGAGATAAATAAACTCTACTGGGATTTTGTTCATATATACTTCAAGATATTTTGACACTTTTCATTTTCAGTTTCTTAACAAACTGGAGTGTTACATTTCAATTGTTTATAAATGCTACAACCGTTGGAGACATTTAATAAAAACTACACTTGTCTAAACAGAATGATATAAAAAGGCACTTGACGTCACTAATAAATATACAAAAATAAATGAAAGAAAGAAAATTACTGCAGGAGAACTTTTCCAGTCCTAAATATTGATAAAATGACAGAGCTTTTGTATAGCTGCTAGCTGCAGTGCTATTTCGCATAGGAAAACAGGGAAAGTTTTTTAAAATTTGCACCTTTGTATAAATAATTTGAAAAAAGATGTTCTATTATCTCTCGATGTCCGAAACGTTGAAGGAATTGGTGTTTGTGTAAAATAAAAAAAATGAAATTGTGTGCGGGGAAAAGGGTGTGCTACCAGACGTCGTTCAGAAGGTGGCGCTGTGGTTGATTCGTTACACGTTAAACTATAAAAGAGGAAGATGAGTGTGTCGTTCGTCTTCCGCAATCCGCAGAAGGAGAGTGTTTGTAACGTGAGCGGGAGTGAAAATTGAAAAGAAAAAACCCGAAAAGCAATCATGCCGATGTTTGTGGTGAACACTAACGTGGCTAAAAGCGATGTGCCGACGGCTCTGTTGTCTGAGGCCACGGAGGAGTTAGCTAAAGCGATGGGTAAACCTGCACAGGTAGGTCAGGGAGCGATTCCTTCAAACGTTCAACTCACTCTTCTCTTGGAACATTTATATTAATTTATGTATGTAGGATACCTACTATGTAAACACATGTTTGTTAACATTAAACAAAAGTAACTGGACTTTCCAGTTCATTTGAGAGGGAGGGGGCTCATTTATGTCCAAGAAATATGTTATTATTAATCTAGACTCTAGTAAATATAGATAAATTATTTAGCTGCATTTTTTTGCACATTGCCAGGGCACAAAGGAATTCAATGGGCTCTGGTCTAATACAAATACTACTTCCCTGTTTCTTAGGAAGTGATGTAACAGTGTTTGGATTTTCAATCAGTTAAAATTTATAATCGTAATTAATGGCATGAGTATCCACAGTTAACTCAGTGATTTGAGGTTGCAAATAAATAGCAGGATATGTTTCATGCTTCTATTGTTCCTCTAAGCATAGGAGCAGACAAATATACTTAATGTTAATGCAAAATGTATATAATTTTAATGTAAAACAATTGCAAACGTTTTCTTTAGCTGAATATCGTTGCTTTAGTCTTCTTCTTAATATTAATTAATGTTAATTTAAGTTCAATTTTTTTTGCATAATTGGCTCAGTAATGCAATTTATTACTCAACTATTCATTTAATGACAGGCACCAAAAATAATATTTAAAAATATAGAATTTTTGGAAGCTGCCATTAAAGAGTGCAGTTACAATAAAGAAATATTTGTCAGAAAATCATACTTTATCTTTACTTTTGTATTGAATAAAACACTTAACTTCTGGTTCTTCCACTTGAGTTTGTCTCTTATTTTTGTTGTATTTTTCTTTCATTTGTGTATTCAGTACATTGCTGTGCTTATCAACCCCGACCAAATGATGATGTTTGGAGGGAAGGGAGACCCCTGCGCTCTCTGCTCCCTTCACAGCATTGGCAAGATCAGTGGTGCTCACAACAAGCAATACTCCAAACTCCTGTGTGGACTTCTCAACAAACACCTGGGAGTCTCAGCTGACAGGTATCAGCAATTCAGCATGCATCTACATTATGACTTGATCAGACGCAAACTTTCTGGGTTGCATAACTACTCATTGCTCATTAACCATTTTCTTCTGTTGTCTCTTTCAGGATTTATATTAACTTTGTGGACATGGACGCAGCCAATGTGGCTTGGAACAACACTACATTTGGCTAAGATGGATATCAGCTCTGAAATCAAAGATCATTCCAGTAATTTCAAACTTCTACAAGCATGAATACAATGAAGAGCTTAGACACTTTGTGATCCACGTCATACTGTAGGGGTACCTTAAAAGCACTTAACTGGACCCTATTGCTTTAAAATGATCCTTTTTGCCATTTAAATAAATAAAGTAAACCATACACGAGTCTCTGTTTTGTTTAGTTGTCTTGACAGGAAAAGAGCATCTTCTTTTTAAAAGTTAATTATTCACATTTAATGATTTGTGAAAATTATTCAGAAATGAACAAAAGGACAATCAGTTGTGCAATTTATAATCAAAGGCCATTTTACTGCAATGAAGATTTACTGTTAACAGTATTATCAGTTAATATTTCATAATTCACTCATCCATAAGAATTGGACAATTATTTATTTATCTGGCTGAGTCAACTAGTCCTATTTGTATAGGTTTACATTTCCCCCCTTCTATTTGGATTCACTAAATACTCCTAAGACCAGACTTTATTATGGTGATTAGAGAGAAACATGTAAGTTGCTGGAGTTTTGTTCTTTAACCTAATAAATCCATCCAATGAAGGCAAACTGTATGTCAGTGTAAAGTGATGAATCTCAATGCTGACTGAAAAATAAAATGGAATTAATATTTCTACATTGGTGGACTAAACCACTGTATCAGGTGTTTATTGACGAGTGAGATTTAACCTATTAATAGCCTTGTGGTTCACATAATAATGTGAAGCAATTGATTCAAGGTCTAAACATTTTTGTTAGAAGTGCAAATGTGGAATTAAAACTCACATGAACAGTAATTTAAACTAAACTGGCATTCTTGGACTTCATTCTGTAATACGAACTCAAAAGTGTGTTTACAATATGAGGATAAATTTATAGTAAACAACACACTTGAATAAACAGAAGACAAACATGTTAGGCTCTTCACACACACGGATATATATATATATAAAATACTAAAGAAAACCTTTTTTCCTTCTGCTTTAAAATGACATTTATTGACTTTCTTTCGAAGTACGTGAATGCAGCATGAGATGTAAATGTGGGCGGTAACTTGACATAATGACATCACCGCATACCAGCTTTAGTACGTGTTGTGCCGAAATATGTTCCTCCGTGGAAAACCGTTTCCGCTTCAACTTCGCTACATCCCCGCATTGATATTTGATATTTTTGTGGTTTTAAACAATTATATTTTAACTAAATTGCTCAATTAAACTTATTTTATTTGACTTTTTTTTGTCTAATTGCAGTAGAAAAAAACGCACACCGGTGGCTAAAATGCAATTAAATATTATTTTTGCTGCGTTCAGCGGGGGAAAAGTAGAATACACGTTTGTCAAATACATACTACTGACTCCGTTACCCTATAACGCATATCACGAGATTTTTATTTTCACATTTTAGCGAGGAGACAACCCGAATCCTAGCTAGGTGGGGACAGGATGACACATCGCGACACAACACCTGTAGGTTATTTGCAGTCCACGGCGGGAAAACACTGGTGAAACGTACAGTTCCCTCGTTTCCTTCTTTTGCGTCAACATTATAATTTCTGACTAATGTATATTTGACCTCACATCTAATTGTATTCCAGGTAAGTTTTTTTTAATGTATCTAGCTCATTTAAAGGTTTATTTTCGTAGTATGCTCGCGTAGTTGCTTTGGTAATCACCATGCTGGTTGAGTCACAAACTAACCTTAGGCCCAGATAAGAACGAACATGTCGCTTGCATATTTAAGTGTGCCGACTCATTGAAGGTACGTTAGTTTTATAACGCTCAACTCGAGACAATCAAATCTGTGGTATAAATAGGAATCTGGGATTGAAATTATCGTGACGGTTTAATCTTTCCTCCTTGTCGGAGTACTTGGTTCTAGAGTGAAAATGGCGGATGAGGATGTCGCGTATTTCGGAAACAAACTAGCAAAAGCGGCTGCTTAAACTAATAGCTGTCTGAGGAAAAGTTAGAAAGCTAAGGCAGAGGGTTGGTGGTCCTCTGGTGCTGAACTGTAAACCAGCGGTTGGTATCTTGTTGTGCAAATTTGCTTGCCTTAAGAAAGTCAAGCTAAATGCTAATCTTTGAATGAAAGTTAGCTATTTTGCCATTGCAATCAATCGTAAGGATAAAATAAAATTACGGAAGTAGTTTAAGGAAGTGCTGCTGTTTTTCCACTAGAAGGCTCTTTGTAGACGTATTTTAACGTTGGTTTATTTGGTTTCCGATGGCAAACGTCATTAACTACATTTCCAAATGACACGTTTCGCTAATACGTTGTGTCTCTACACGGCACATTTTGCAAATGCAAAAGTCAACGTTAAAAACAAAAGGCCTGACATCTGAGGCCTATCAAAACATGTATTGGACTATCAAACCATGTGTATTCTAAAAGTACCGGTACTTTATCAAATCATCTTGTTATCTCAACACTGTTTGTAACCTGATTTTATGTTTCTGTGTTTAAGGGATAGCAACCTCCACTGCATCAAGGGGGTCTGTTCTATCTAAAGTGGCTATCAAGTGCTTTTAATCAAGATGTCAGACCATCTCATGAGAGGTTTCAGGGTCCAGCTGACCACAACAATGGACTCTGTTTTAAGGACAGCATTGTTTGAAGTGATGAAGATTTTTGAAAATGCACTACATGACCATAAAATCCAGCTGGCACAGAAAGGAGAAGAGATTGCTCAACTTAAAACGAAGCTGCAGAGAGCTGAGCTAAAGCTGAAAGACCTTGAGCTCGGATGTCCCAGAGAGGCAGAGAATAGCCAAACTCAAAAACAGACCACATTTGTTCCAGATGTCCCCGGATGGTCTTCTCAGAGGGATGTTGCAAGTAAAGTATTAGGTGTTATACCTCAAGTAAAATATGCCAGTGTATATTATTGTTCTTTGGCCATGTATAATTCCAGTTTGTAGAACATTGCCATAATTTATGATGCATCTGGTTGAACATTTAAGACCATTTTAATGATGATGAGAGCAGCCAGATTAACAAGGGCACTGTTTAAAAAAAACTAAAAGCAAGTCAATTATTTTTAAATTATTGTTTAAAACAAAATGGCATACAACTGACATTAAGGAACAGGAGATCAAGTGCCAATTATCAAAGTAACCAGTAATCTCTTACTGTAACTTTGTGTGTAAATTTCCCAAGATGTATTGTTCAATAAACAAAATGTTAATATACAATGTTTATCATAGGCAAATTAAACGTGTGTGTGTCTTTGTGTATGAATCTTAGCAGCACCTGATGACTGGTGTGCTCCACTTGGCTATGAAACGGTGACCAAGCAGGAAGTGACTCTGTATCCCAATGTGAAGCTGCGCCCATTTTCCATCCGTCTGAGCCACGTACCTGTCAAAACTGAGGTAAAACAGTTATCTGTTGTCATGGTTAAACCAGATCCTGCAGCATTTCAAATATACACCAAATTCTTAAACTAAATTTAAAAACTGTACGTTCATCTTCAAAGTCAGTTGATACATTGTGCTGAGGCATTGATTAAGTGTTGTCAATTTAATCACCAAATTTTATCAAAATACAATGTTTATTCTGGAACACATTTACATTTAATTATTTAATATGTAAGAAATGGTCTGTAACCTCAGGATTTTTATCTAAAATAATAATTCTGTCATCATCCCCCATCAGAACTGTAAATTGAATTGATAATGTAAAATTAAAATTGTTAGAATTTTCTGATAAGTTTGTTAAACTGTTAATTTAAGATTTACTTCATTAAAGCTTCTGTACATCTGATGTTTTTAGATACAATATAAAAATTGGAGTATGAAAAGTTTTTGCTGTTTTAACTGATCAGAGTTTCAGATTTGTTGATCTGCGTCACTGCTTGGAATGAAACAAGACCACTCTGCTTTCTTTACCCTGTGCATTTGTTGTCTTTGTACTCTTTATTGTACGTACTTGGAGATTTAATCAGTAATGTTCCTTTTTAGATGGTTAACCACCCCATCAACCTGCAGCGAACTGAGCGTACCAGGAGATCTGAAAGGAGTGAGTTGAGCTCAGTGTTTTTTAAGTATCACATTTTTACTCTCTTCTTATTGGTTGTACACACATTATTTTCTCAGAAATTATTTGACCCTCATCTGCTGTACATCTGTCAGATTGGTTTGTTGTGTAAGTTTTCTGTAATCTTAAACCCAGTTTGTTTTTTGTTTTTTTTACAGTTTCTGTTATAAACGCAAAGTCGGGAAAAGTCCTTGACAAGAGCAAATCAAACTGTGATCAAGGTCATCAAAGTCCAGTGCAGAGATGTGGTGTTGACGTGTTACTCAGAGACGTTCGACACATATACTCTGACCTATCAGGTTTGGAACGACTTAGAAAAAGAAAGAGAAGTAGAGAAACTTTAACAGATAAAGAAAATCCAAATGGTCAGAGAAACAGTACAGCAAAGGAATCCACGTCTACTGATCACAAGGAAGCAAAAACATACACTTGTCGGTATTGTGACAAGGTGTTTGTAAAGGAATCTGGCCTAAGAGTACATGTACATTATCACAAGAAATGCCCAGGCTGCAAAAAACTCTTTCGCTTTGTGGAATCTGTCAAATTCCATAAAGAGTTGTGTGAAAAATACAAGAAACAGATGGAAAATAAAGTTAGCACCCCTCCAAAAACCTCCTCTAAAGAAGTAAATGTACCTGCACCCTGCGAAACTCAAATTACCATAAAGGAGGAGGACACAGAGACCCCTGTCAACAACACTGCAGAATTTCCCTTAAGGCACACTTGTAGGGTCTGCAGTTGCACATTTAGATCAAAGGTTAAATTGGATAAACACATGCGCGTTCATTCTGTTAACGCAGTTTTCTGCAGTATGTGTCCAAGAGCATTCGTCAGCATTGGGGGGCTCAAGGTACATGTCACGAAACGACACCAAGAACACGCTCATGTCTTTGACACAAAGGAAGACCTTGGATGGACTAGGCCTTTAGAGGATATTGATGAAAATTAACAAGCGCTCAAGAGTAAAAGCACACATCAAAACATGAAAGATAAGTTTTCAAGTCAACTCAAGTAGTGAGTTTAAAAAACAATGGGGATCAAGACTTAAGAAGACAAAAATACTAGATTCAACACTTGAATTCAAACTTGGGAGAACCTCACTAACAGAGATATTCTGCAAAGTTTAATTTTACATAATTGTTTTAACGATGCCATCATTGTGTGACTCCAATTTAGGGTGTGGGAAACATTACTGCAAAAGTCATCTTAAGCACGTCTAAATTTTAAAAGGGGTAGTCTTCATAGAATACATATCAAAAGAAATTAATGGTCTGATTTCATGTCACAACTTGACAGCAGTTGTTTTTTTTTCTTTATGAACTTTGATACACTGGAAGATAGCTATTAGGCTCCAGATGAAGCTTTGTTATAATTTGTTGAGGCAAAGTCATAGGAAAAGGTAGACAACCTTCATTATTGTGTTACACATATAAAAATAGTTGTTAAACCAGTAATTAAGATGTCGTTCCTTTTCATCCAGTTAATCCTAAATCAACTGCAATAGAAATCCAAGTGAACCACATTCATGTTCTCGGATAAAATGAAGGCAGATGTAAACGAATTGGCATCAAACATGGATGGATACAGTGCCTATAAAAACTATTCACCCCCTTGTATTTGTGTTATATAAATCGATCATAAGCAGCAATATTTGGCTTCTTTGACTTTTTTTTAACAATTTATTTATTGTCAAAGAGAACCAATTTCTACAAAATGGAATTGTACTGTTTATAGTCACTATATTCAGTTCTCAGGAAATGTTTCAACGTGATAATTAGATGATTGAAGTAGATGAAATCAATGCACTGCATCTCATTGTAACAGTTATACAAATCCACTAGTGCATTACATGACAGTACAGCCTGTTAAACTGTAGCTACCTCACAAGCAGCTATATAAAAAAAGTTTGTTTTTAATCAGTTATTTATTCAACTACCGGACCGTTTTTTGGTTAAACTAAACATAAAAATGTGTTCATTAATTATTATTCTGTGGTTTGCCCTCATCACAGAATGGACATTTCTGGACTACCAACAGCATTGTGTCATCCAAAAGCCCCCAATGCAAATGAACTAGTCATTTTAAATGTTTACACAGTTTTATATAACATTCAAATGGCCAACCTCTGTGTAGCAAAATTAATTTTACGTCAGCAACATGTTCAGGAAGTTAGGAAAAAGGCATGTTTATTACTGCCTGATGTTCTATGAATTGTTTTTCTCAGTAGTTCTTGTTAATCTATTGAAGGCCTATGGTTTTAATGTTGCATCTAAACTTGACCCTTTCTGTCTGGAATCTGCTAAATCTGTTGCAGTGTCTTCCAGAACAATTTTATATAGAGAGGTTTTTGTTTTATCACAAATGGTATCCAAAAATGGTATCCTGGCTTCAAATGTTCAAATGATTTAACTGCACAGTATTACATTTGTGTAGTAAATTCACAGGATATTTTTTGTATTTGTGTGTTATGTATCATTGGGGCAAATTTTACATATTTGTTGTGTAAATGAAAACTTACCGACTTTTGTGAGATTGGGCTTGTATATCGCTGTTTTTAAATACTGAGTATAGTTCCATGTTTTGTTTTGTTTTTCAAACTGCAAAATGTACTGTACACTTTTGTCTTTAGTGTTGTTTTGCATGAACATTTTCCCTCCTTTTGCATGTGTTGCTTTATAAAAATAACGTGATTAAATGTATCCTGAGACCCAAGTTTTATTTTTTAAGGGGGTGAAATGTGTATTTCCATTCAGCTATTTAAGATAAGTAAGACCTCAGACATTTAAAACAAGCATCGTTCTTAAATAACTTGTAGTTTAGAATGAAAAAATGTTTGTAAAAAAAAAAGTAAATCAAGTTTAAAAATTTTTTTCTTTAACTTCTTACCAGGCAAGAAAGATTAAGAACACAATCTTATTTGCAAATCTGGCCTGGCAAAAGGCATTGCTTTTCGAGATGAAGGGATCATTAGAGCTGTTAAATAAGGACAAAACATGTAAAAACAACGTTATAAAAACATACACAAGCAAGACAATAACAGCAAGATACTATGACAAAGAGGACCTTCTAGTCCCATGTCTAACAGGTCAAAGTTGATGAGAATAAAACATAGTTCAAGAAGTCCTATTTAGGGGTTCTGATCTGATTCCCTGAGTCATCGCGAGATATTTTTTTTTTTGTGACCAGGTGTCAACCAACTTACTAGATAAGAGAGTCCCGTATTTTTTTAGGCTGGAAATTTCATGTATCAGAAAATGTTACTGAACACATTTTTGTCCAGTAGCTGACGCACTTTGTTATCGCGATACTTGCGGCCACTGACTCATGCCTACCAATTTGTTAGATAAGAGTTACGCTATTTTAGAGTTTAATGCAGTTCCGTTTATCAATGTATTTAGGCAATAACAAAATTACAAATGGAAAATGTTCCCGAGCATTACAGACGTATATAATAGTTCTTATTCAGTAGCTGACGCTATTTGTTATCGCGAGACTTGCCATCAAATCAGGTGCCGACCAACCTGCTAGATAAGAATATCGTTACTCTTGAGAATGAGGTTTGTTTCATTAACATAATGTTAGTCAATAGAGATTTCTGTCCAGTGACATTCTCCGCTGGCTTTACCGTCAGTTTGTTTTCCCAGTTATTTCTTTTATTGTTACACGTTTGGCGACGGTGCTAACCAGAACGAGCTAGCACGGGCTACACTTCGGCTCCGTTGTTTACATCTCATTCAGAGGTAATGTTAGAGCAGTACAATGTTCTATTTGCTAATGAGTGTTTTAAATGGATTGAAAAAATAATAGCAGTTTATGTTTTTTAATGCAAGCTTTACCTCAAACGACACAGGATTTTATCAGCTGCTTAGCATCACAGTTGCCAATATACCATTGGTTTTTGTTAGCAGTTTGATTTTAGTAGAATAACTGCAGTTTTAGCAGTAGGGCCGATGAAAGTGACTTAAAATCAGAAATGTTGTAGTATTCGTTTACATCCTCCAGAGACCAGTTTCTAAGAAAACTGTATATCTCAAACGGTTGTTTTAACAAAGGAGCATCATGGAGTCTGTTAGGACTGCTTTCCACGCGCAGCTGGCCACCGTCATGGACTCTCTGCTGGCAGCCGCTGTGTGTGAGATCGCCAAGATCTTTGAAAGCAGCCTGTGTGAGCAGCAAGCTGAACTGGTGCAGAAATCCGAGGAGATCTCCGACCTCCGGTGCAGGCTGGAGAAACAGGAGAGGAGGTATAGAGCAAAAGGAGGAGGGAGCGAGGAGGGACATATGTCACCAGGAGGAAGAGAGGGCAGCTTGAGGCAACAGACAGGGTCAGGTAATACACATTCTTGTAAATAATGTCTGATTTATTTCATGATTTTTAAAAAAGAAATCAGCACCAGGGATTCGTCCTCTTTTTTTCAACAGGATTGAACGTGTTAAAGAATGCATCTTCTGATTCAGACCCAGAGGAAGTATTCAGTATGCTGAAAGAGGAGGTTACAGTACAGGAAGGAGCTTCTATAAAACATGAGGTTAGTTTGTTTTCTTTCTCTTCATGTGACAGTGATGAGTCATGATTTTCTAATAACGTAGCAATTCAATCATACTCCACACTCACTGGCACCTATTTAAAAGCTTTTATTCCTGTGTGTTTTTTTAACAGCATGCTGGATCACGGTCCATTTCAGTTCAAGAGACAGATGAAAACCTTATTACACATGACAGCAAGCAGACTGATGGGCTGTCTGCTACACAAACTGAGACTAAAAGTGAGACAATCATCTCTCCGTCATATTCTACTGTAGTTTGTGAGATGAAAGTGTATATATTTTTTATTTTCCCCCTTATTTTCCTGCAGTATCTAACTGGAATCAAAGCAGTCACATCGCAGATCACAGACCTCTCCAAGATCAAGACTCTGCTCCTTTTCTCTCCATCTCCCAGAGTGGGCGTTGTTCTCCTAGGACTGATCCCAGTCTGCCTCAGCCAGGAGAGTGGTTACCTGGACCGGACACTGCTCGAGGTGGTGTGTTGGGTCTGGAGAACCTTCAGACGGACGGCACTAACTGTTCGGCTCCACCTAGCTGCAGCACTGGTCCTTCATGTTTCCGTCCTGTTTTCAAATCAGACGAGACCAGCAATGAAGGCGATAATCACACTTTCCAGTTTATGAACCGGGAGCCCGAGAACCAGAACTCCAGTCAGAGCACAGAACACGTTCAGGACGTGGGATTGAGGGGGACTCGGTCAGACCATCCCCATGCCTCCTCTGGTCAAACAGCATGGCAGAGGAGGGATGACAGGGCTACGAGAAGTCCCATTGTTCACACACGACGGATCACAAACTTTGGTAATAGAAATCCACTGCGGTCACAGTCTAATTCCCCGTCGCTTGCTGTACGACAGTTAAACGCTCTCATTCACCCTCCAGCTCCTGGTGGAGGTAACGGACGACCTTACTCCTGTCCATACTGCACAAAGTGTTTCACCTACCCATCCCATCAGCGCAGACACCTTTTACGGCACACAGGAGTCAGACTACATCCCTGCCAGTTTTGTGACAAGAGCTTCCTTACGCCATCAGAACTGACTGTCCACACTCGCACTCACACAGGGGAGAGGCCGTTTGGCTGTGCTCAGTGTGGGAAACGCTTTGCACGCAGCGGAAATCTGAAAGCTCACCAACGGGATGTTCACATGGGAAAAAGACCCTTTGCTTGCACAGAATGTGGAAAGAGATTTGCCCACAGAGGGAACTTGAGAGTGCACAATCACAGAGTCCATCAAGGAGATCCCTACTACACTGATGATCAGCCTGAGCCAGACATGGGCCCAACTGCTATTTAAAAAGGGGTTTAAGCTTGTTTGCAGAATTAATTATGAAAAGTAAATTTAAAGCTCCTACTGTATGTAGGTATAATTGACTGCATCTGTTTGTAAGCAAGCAATACTGCAACTGTTTTCCTTATATTTCCTGACCCAAACCTCTACCCTTATCTTCACTCATGACTTTCATGTGCATTTCCTTTGTGCACTTTCAAGTTCAAGCCATAACACTTTAAGTTTCAAAGATGTCTTGTGAATCCAGGATGTTGAGCTGTTGAATTAGATTGTTTTATGTATTTTTATTTCTCCAAACGGTATTTGACCATTCTACTTTTGTTCCAGGGGGTTTAAGAAGTGGTAAGATCACTTCTTTACAAAGTTGTACTTGCTGTATATATTTCCAATCTTTAAAACAATATATTGACTGTGCTGTGAAATAAAAATGCTTTATTGCAGAAGGTAGATAATGTTGTCGTGTTACTCTAAAGGGTCCAAGGTGGAGAAGCACTGAATAAGAACTGAATGAGGAGATAAACACCCATAAATAATTACACCTGTGGTCTCTGAAAAAGTAAATAAGCCTAAATAAGGTAAGTATATACTTAACTTACTGTGTAGAAATCTGGTGATCAACATGTAAAACTTTATTTTACAAATGGAGCATTGAAGATCATCGGTAATAGATCACTAATGTGTTATTTATCAAATATAAAATACTGACAAATGATTTAGTTGAGACTATTACCAACTAATATACAGAAAATGTTTAAAGAAAAAGTTATAATTTGAAAGGAAGTGAAGTTTGTAAAAAGCCTAGATTTAGAACAAAATAAAAGGAAGTAAAAGAAAGAAAGAAAGTCACTAAATATATTTAATAATGTATTAACTGAGGTTATTAATGAATTATGAATATATGAATTCAGATTGTCTAAGTTGAAAGAACAGGAATATGGTGGAAACTGACGAATAATTTTTTATACAAAAGGGCATAAAATATTTTTAGATTCTAAATTCTATTCTTTTTTATGAATAAATAAAAACATTTTTATAAAGTGATACAAAAATAAAGTCTACATGCAATCATGCATCCATATGATGTTTTTGCTACATATTATTGGATGAATGTCAAATATCGGAAATTTAATTGGGTAGAAGCGCCAAACGTAATCAGATTAACCATGTCGACGAGGTTGATGCAGGCAGACCCAGTGTTTTAAGTTGAAAAAAATACATGCTGGTATTCTCAAACAAATATGGGACAGAAATATTAATATGTTTATAGTATATAATTATTAGTGTATTGATCAGTAGTTTTATTTTACAGAAGTAAAAAATTCAAAAAACTGTTCTGAATCAAATCTTCATGAATCAAATTTACATTCACACACACAACCATCTGTTTAGTCACTATGCCTAACCCTAACCCTTCCACACTGTGAGCTCTATAAACTAGAGGGCCAGCCCTGCCTTTATATCAGGAGACTCCATCACTGCCTTCTATTTGTCTAAAAGACAATTCAGGACAAGACACCTCTCTATCTGCCCTCTCTCCATCACCTGACCCATAATAAATATCACACCAGGTCTAGTGAAGACATCAAGATCATCATCTCCAACACCTCTACTGTCTTTTAAACCACCCTGAATAATAATTCACTATTTAATTCATACATTCAATAATGTTAAATTTGCAATAATGACTTAAACTAATGATGACTGTCAAAGAGGTAGTTTAGACTTCAGCCATAGTGCAAATGAAATGGGTCTCATACTGTACATCTGCTCTATTTAAACCAACAGATATAGTGTTGTCACTTTCAAACCAATGAGGTATAATTTTTAGCAAGATTAGTATAGAGGAGATGAAATTTTGGCGAGTACAACAGTCATACTAATGTTTAAGTTTTTGTCTTTGGTCATTCCCGAAAAATGTCCTCCTTTATGGTGTTGTGGAAATGGCCACCCTAGTTGTCAAAGAGGGCCGTTCTTTTTGCATGGTTCTCACAAAGTGAAAAATGTATAACAACAAACAAACAAACAAACAAAACAACACATTTTAATGCAGTTGCACCGTTTTTGGTTAGACACTAGGGGGCAGTGCAAATAAAATGTTGATAGAAATGTTAAAAGGTTGCTTTCATAGATTTTACATTTAATTCACATCTCTCCCCCCCCCCACCACCTCCCATGTAAGGTCTGCTAGTGTAAATTATTAAATAATAATAAAATACATATATTTTTTCTGCAGTAAATATAATAGTTTTATTCCTTTTGTTAGAATTATATTTCAGGTTGTCCTCCTAAACCCCTCCAGTTGAAAGAAAAGGGGGTTACATTTTGCTGTACACTTTTATAATTTTTATGGTTTATTTTCCTAATATGTGTGGGATGTAATGGAGGAGGAGGAGGAGGAGCCTTTTTGTAAAATAAATAAATAAATAAATAAAGCTGTAACTACAAGAAACTACAAATCTACTTTTTGTGTTCCATTTTTGAGTTTTCTGCAAATTAGACTGGAAGCAGTGTAGAAGAAATACGATTTTGCTCTAACTGCATTTTATTGAGGCTGTCTCCTAAAACCTCTTCAGCTGAACCTCAGTTCACACCCCTAAAATGCCTTTGTGTGCAGAGAATGATGGGATATTTGTCCATGTGTCTCTCATTCTGTCTTCCACACTCATCATCTCGGCTGCTGAACGAGCTCCGGCCAGCCTCTGTGCGTGTATTCCCCAAGCTGCTGAGTCCGTGGTTTGTTCACAGAAAGATTACGTTCAGTGACCTCCCCTCCCCCTTAAAGGTCACCTGTGTGCCTCTCCCTCTTTGGAATTCATGCTTAGTTTAAAAAAAAGACAAAATTGAGGAATAAAAAAAAAAAGAAATGTAAAGGTTGCTGTTTACATGATTCAGAGTTTACCCTTTCTAAATCTGTTGACTCTGATTGTTTGTGTGTGTGTGTGTGTGTGTGTGGTATTAATGTGAGAGGATTGACTCTACTGAGTAAAGCTGCAGGTTCTTACAGACCTTCTAAGTGCACACATACTTAGTGTATTTATGTGCTAATGAAAGTGTGGGGTCAGATAGCAGATTACGCACAGATTTTGGTCTAGAAAGGCTTTATCTACATGTGTATGTCAGCACACAGACTTTTTTTACATTTATATTTTTAGCTGTGTCTAATCTCCTTTCTGGTCAAAGCAGCTTCATCCCAGACGAGAAATAAAACACTTGATTTGTCTGGAAGGACTTCAGGAAAACTGCTTTGAGTTAGAAGTTCAAAATAAAGGCAGAAATAGATGCTTCTATTACATTATTTAAAGTTTTTTTTAATTTATGTGTTAATTTCTGGTGCTGAGTGAAGAGGAAGTCTGTTAGCACTACAAATCAGTTTTTCTAGTGATTCCAATAGTTTGACATCATGATTTTGCCAGTGTTCATTAAAAAATCAAACCATTTTCATTCTATTTTCAGCAGGAATCAGCCTATAAATGATGCTTTTTGCATTTTAAGTCACATTTGTATATGTTTATTTATCTTGCCCTTCAGATTGCAGTTGTAATATGACTATTCAACTCCTCTCTGCCTTCATCCCAGACAGCCATTCAGTCACTGTCCTGCTATCCACAGCAATATAATGATCCCCAGACACCCAGTAAATGCATCCTCCTCCCCAGATAGATCATGTAAAATGGGAGGATTTTAATATATATATATATATTTTCAGACATGTTCCTCTGTGTTTTATGCGTGTACTGGTTGTAATTACATACATTTGTCTGAATATATGTGAGCATTGGGGCTGTAAGGGATTTGGAGTTGCCCAAAGGTTGTTCATAATCCACCCAGTTGCACCGCTCCCTGGGGTGCTGTGGTTTCATGTGTGATACCATTAGTGTACTGTACTGGACCCTCCCCCCCCCACTCCCCTTCAGGGAATTACAGACAGTTCTGTCTGCTGCTCAAGGCACTGGTTGATCCATCGTCTGCTGACGGTATTTAAGCTCTCACTTAATGTGCTAATACTGTTAGACTGCAGAGAGGCTGCAGAGCTTTTAACTTGCATCTCGTGAAGCTTTTTTTCCTGTTAGAAATGCTGATTTTATAGCCGCGGGGCTCAGATTCATTGAAGGTTGGTTAAAATTGCAAATCACTTAGTGAGGTGCTGGATAAGGGTTCACATTGCTGATGTAGGAGCAGCTCTCAGCTCAGACCCTTGACTTTATGGGGGCATTTGTGAAGGCAGGTGGTGTTTGGAGTTTATTTGTGTCTCCTTGCTGTATATTTTGGTGGGTGACAGGTCGTGGTGGAGGGCGGAGCGGAACTACATTATCCTCCTTCTTCCTCCAGATTTTCAAACGTGTGTGTGAGAAACCGCACGTTTGAGTTTGTGTTCTCCATAGGCTGCTGGTGGGTTGCTAAGCAACCCTATGTCTGCTGCACTGAAGTGGGGGTGGGATGAAAGGGAGGCACCAGGTCAACAGAAGCAGAAGCAAGTGTTGCTGCGTCTGATTGGACACATCTTATGTCTGTGATGAATGACGCTGATCATTATCGTGCTGATGAGGGGTGGGCCTGAGCCCTTTTGACATCTTTAACTACTCTGACCCAATCAGTTGATCTAGTTCAGGAATTCTACACCTTTTGGCTGTACAAGGAAGAAACTCATAAAGTTGGCCTGAATTTAACAAGTAAACATTAAAGCAACATTTATATGACACCTTTTACATTAAAGGATCTCAAATTTAATAAGAATCAGATTCAGAAGATTAATTGTTAACTGTTTTCCCTTCTTTATCAGTTTTTCTTTTACATAATCCATGTTGCTGCAAAAAGGTAATTCCAGGCAAATAACATCACAGTCCATTTTTTGACAACAAACTTAATGTTAATTGTTAAGTGTTTAAAAGATGATGGAACACCAGAGTCCTCTCCATCTGTTCTGAAGTTGATGTGAGGACCAAAACAGTTGCATTTTAGGGCAAAGGGCCCAGATCAGGGAGGGGATGGTGGATGCTCATGCCTGCTGTCACCAAGGTAACAAGATGGTCCAAAGCCAAGTCTCCACGCCTGAATGGTCCAGTCTCTACAGGAGACAGACTGCAGCCACACAGGCAGACCTAGGCAAGGTCATGGCAGGTTAACAAGGACAAGCTGAAATGGATTTACTGTACGTGAACAAACCTGCCACATGAAGGGTGATGGCAGTGATTACGGTCTTTTAGGATTAGTAGGAAGATTTAAAAGTTCTGTCCAATGTGCTACTGGTATTTGTGTGTGAAAACATTCAAGCCAATAATCGTGGGTTTTATTTAATAAGAACATAATTAACACTTTAGGACAATAAACATACATTTGATTCAAAAATCAAGGCAATATTTAAAATTGTATTGTCTATATGGTCATTCTTTTCAGGAAAACATAAAATAATTAAAATAATTTAGAATGAGGAAACTCTTTCTCCGGTTTTTCAGTCTTGTTTATTTAACCTGCTCAGTCTCAGTGCCACTGAGACTGGAATAAACTTTATTCCACCTGGAATTTTATTTCTCCCACAGACCAACGCAGAAAGCTGTATTTAACCAGTTTAACCAGCACCAGCTAAACGGTAAGTGGATGTTATACTTGAATAGTTAATGAAATTATAAGTGACGAAGAGGTGAGCTAAGAAAGGTTAGCAACACGTTGCTAACATGTTAGCAATTAATTAAAGCAAGACATTCAGAACAGGTTCAATATAAGTTAACTTAAATTTTGTTTTAGTTTGTTCTGTATTAAATTTTTTTTTTTATTACAGCTCCGAACTGGTCAGTTGTTGCTCTGTGTTTTTTAATAGTGATCAAATTCAAGCTGCAAGTTTCAAATGTTTAAGCTAAGTTAGCTAAACAGACGAAGGTTCTGGAAAACAGATATTCACTAACCAAACATTTTCATTAGATGTTCTTCTGCTTAATGTGGCAGATGAATCAAAATAAATTAATATATATTCATATGAACTCAACATGTATATTATTATATGGTGAATCAAAACAGACCAGAAATGTATAAAAAATCTAAAAACATTAAGTATTTGCAGTGTTATTCATCTCTTCCTCTACATTTTCATTTCAGACATTTATGTTGAGATGGATGGAAACAAAAATCAGTCATACAGGTTTATATTTAACCAGAGTGCAGGTAGCTGTACCTGCATTTGGGATAGAGACCTTTGTGATAAATGTAAGGTGTTCTGTTAAAGGAGACAGGGATGTAGTGTGCAGAGCATTGATCATGATTGGTAAGTAATTAGTGGGGAGGGTAAAGGCTGGCAGTTTTTGGGGAAAGAAAGATAAACAACAGTTCTTGTTTCCTGGGGTTAAACCCTGGAGGCAACCAGCCAGCAGCAGTGATGGCAACAAATGTCATGGCGGCCTACACTGAGTGCTGCCACAATAACTAAAGCCTGTGTGTGTGTGTGTGTGTGTGTGTGTGTGTGTGTGTGTGTGTGTGTGTGTGTGTAATTTGTCATTATTGATATTTTAAAGGAACGATGGGCAGTATGGCTGAAATGTTTATCTCAATCTTGATATCAATACTTTACAATATTTGTTTCTGTTTAATAAAAATGCATATACAGAGAGCTGCTTATAAAGAAAGGTCCAATAAATACTAAATATATATACACCGTTGTTTTAAAGAGGTGAAAATAATCCAGAAGACCAAAAATGGAGGAATTTATTTTAAAAAACATAATATTACTTTAAAAAGTGCCAGTTGCTGTTTAATTAAAAGTAATTTGGGTTTTTCCCTGTCCTGGTGTTAAGTGAGGACATCAATAAATTATGAATACATTATCAAAAAAGATACAAACACTATTCCCGAGGTTTCATGGAGAACAGTCCTCATTGACACTCTTCTTGGACTCAACTGGTTAACCGGTGGACTTCCTGTGATGATGGTGTCATAAAGCCATACCTTATTTATTTATTTTTGGCTTTTTCATGGATGAAACAAATTAGATGGTGTTAGAGTTTGATCTCTGACTTCTTCTGTTTAAAGCAGTTTAGTGTTGATGTCTTTCAAATCTCTAGAAGAAAATAGATTTTTGAACTATGAAAATATTAAAAACCTAATTAGATTGTGACATGATGCTTTTAACACATCTCCAGGTGAATCCTTTGGTAGTCACTGTTGTTCACATCCAGCATCAAGAGAAACGGTCTCATCCCAGTTTCTGGTCTCTGCTTTTTCCCTCATTAATCACAACCTTATAAGACACTCCACTGCTTCCGCTGTGCCACCCACTTCTCCATCCTCTCTGCTTCTTCATCATAGTTAATCACCTACAATCAGTGGTTAGGCAGATCTCAATTCTTTGATGATTGGCTGTGCTTTATGTGAGGGCGGGGCCTGCACTGATGCATCATCCGAACGTACCAACGCAGCAGGAAAGATCCTCTCTGACTCTCCCTCCCCCTCTTTTTACCTCTCACTCTGCCTCTTGTACATACGCAGAAGCACAGACTGCAGCAGAGCTCAGGGCCAGCAGGATTTTCCTCCTCATTCTGGAAGAGGCGAGAAACCGGAGACAGGTACCTGCAGCGGAGGCCGTTTACAGAGGATGCACTGAGGAGTATCATACCTGCAAGCTGCTGATCTGTAAGTATGTGTTTATCCCACTGTGTGTCTGTGTGTATACATTTGAGTTTACTGCAGAAGCAGCAGCACTGCAGATACTCCGACCAAAGCTCCTGCTCATCCCTCCCTCCCATCCCCCCACTCTCATCTTCCTCATCTCCTGTTCTTATTTTGAAACAAATTGGGACTTTACACATTTTTCCAGAACACCGTGATATCTGGACCCAGGATAACTACAGGGTGGACCTGTAATGTTCCCTTTCCTGCCAAGCTTATGTTTTCTAATGATCCTCCCTCTGCAGGTTTACATCTGGCGCTCAGAAGCAGTTGCGAGGACTCCTAGAAGCACCCACCTCTCCTGCGGGACTGCCCCACTTCCTCCCCGCCTGCCACTCAACCTCACTTAAGATTAGGATGCTCGGCTGTGCGCCCCTGTGCTGAGGAGGCGTCGGCGGGCAGCAGCATGGGCGCTGTGCTGACCGGCATCCCCATCACCCCCTCCACCACCAATCTGCCACCACCACGCTGCCCAACGGAGACGGGCGCTCCCCTCAGCCCTGCTGATGGGCGAAGACACTGACGCCACCCTGACGCTCAACCACCACGGCTTCCTCCCCGACCACAACTATGTGACTGAAGGTAAGACCCAGAAAAGTGTATGTCTTAGATCATACTATGGATGGTGCATTTATTTGTGGCAATTTAGAAGAGTCTGTGTGGGACAGAGTGCGTGTGTTTGACTCTGGGACAAAATAAGCTTAGGACGGATTCCTAATCTTCTCTAAGCTCTGTGTTGACTCGTACAGACAGAGCTGCAGACTTTGGAGCAAAACGCAACTTCAGTCCTCTCACTCTTTTTTAATAGTTTGTGTCCTGCTCTTACGTTTGTGTGCCGTTTGTGCTTTTTGTAGCTGTTGTTTTATCATGTGTAACACAGCATTTTGTTACACAGTGGGGAGTAATGGATCTGGTTGGTGTCCAGTTGTGTTTCTGTTTTCCTCAGATTGTTTCTGAAACCTTAAAAGGGAAGAGTTTTTTTTCTCTCTCCAGTAGAATAAGTAGAATTTCACAGAAAAATCAACCTAGAAACTTCCAGCTTTTTCCTGCAAATGAACCGAGCTGCATGTTATCTCCCACAACCTGACAGACACACACACACACTCTCTCTCTTTCTCTCTCTTTCTTTGTAGCTCCCTGCTCCAATTTATAACAGGTGCATGTGTCAAACTGAGTACATATCAGATATGTGTCCAGGGAATATTAAAAAGCTAAGCAGCACACCAGCCACACAGATCTCCAAATCTGGATATTTTCTAGCAGCGGGCGGGCTGTAATGTTGTATAACACCACGTATAACACCTCTAATCTTAATATTATGCTGGGTTCCCGGTCTGCCCTCCTCTCTGTTTCTTACAGCTTATTGTTCTCCACGCTTCTCTAACCAGATTTTCATTATGACAGTGTTAGAAGCTTATTTATGATCCTTTTATTTGAGCTAGCTGTTCTCTTAGCTGCCACATATTTCCAGAAACATAGAAGCACAAAATCTAGACAAATTGTACTTTTTATCCTGTTTTTAGTAAAGGTTTTTTTTTCTTTATTTGTCTGCATGTATGAGTGTGCTCCTCTATTTGCCCTCATGTATGAAACCTTTTGGTGTTTATATGTGTTATTTTAACAAGATATTCAGATGAATGAGTAGCCAAAACGAGTCCTAACATCCACCACCCATTTATTATTGCCATAGAAACACTCAGCGGTGATAAACATGCTGCTTTTCACGCTTGACCAGAATGACTGACGGGCCGTCTCCACCCACCAATAATGACAGTATTAATTATTCCACACATCCCAGGCAGACATTATTCAGGGTGAATTGCTGATGTGCTCTCACCAAAGTGGACACACACTCACACACACAGACACACAAACACACACACCAAGCACTATTGGTCTGAAAGCATCATGTCAAAAACACTGAATGCAGAGGATGAAGCAGGATGGAAAAATCTATAAATAAATCTCATAGAAATTCATCTGATGATCAACACATTATTTTTGTAATAAATAAAACATAAAACAACTGTCACCTCCTCTAAGAACCCTCCCCTCTACCTTTCATCCATGTTCACCCTGTCCCCATTTCTGACCCCCCCCCCCCCCCCCCCCCCCCCCCCCCCCCACTGCTCCATCACTCCTCCAGTGTAACCAGAAGCACTGTCCAGTGCTGAAGTGGTGAATCTGCCAAACAATTATCCAACAGTGCTCTAAAGGCTGCTCAAACACAATGTGCTTCTGTGTGTGTGTGTGTGTGTGACAAAGATGGACTGGTAGAGTCGGACAGAGACGTGTGATTTTATGTGTGTATGATTTAGATGTCAGTTCATCCTTTATTTTAATTTTGTATGTTTCTTGCCCGTGTTCCATTCAGATCACAGATGTGTGCCTTTCTGTTTGCTCAGGATTGTGCGTATATGTGGTTACGTATGTGTCTGCATGTGATTTGTGTGTGCGCATTCATATCAGTGTGTCTGTTGATTTTCCCTGTAGGGATTCCCTCTGCCCTTTAACTTCTTAGGGGGAGGGATGTTGAACGCCCCCCTTTTTCTTACTGTCCCTACCCCCCTTCCCTCCCTTCCATCTCTTACTTTCCCTCCTTGCATGTTTTAACTTCCACAATATTTCTCTTTCCTGCATCAGTTCCTTCCAGCTGGGGGTAGCATTGGGTCCAAAGATGGAGGAGTGAATATTAATGCAGTCTAAATCAGGATATTCTTGAGTGTGCTGGTGAAAACTACAAGTACATGTGTGTTCATAAGTTTTGAGTTATTCATTGTTTTTGTGTGTTTTACTTCCAATCAGCCAGATTTTTTGCAATATTTTAAAGCTACTAAAGTCTAAAGATAAAACTAAAGAATCATCAGAAAATCTATAAACAACTTGACAACTAAATCTCTCTTTTTGCACATTACTGCAGATTTAAAGGAATTAGCCTAGTCATTATTTTTAACAAGTACGTTGAGACTATTAAGGTAAAATCTTGTATTTTAGTAGTATTGACTGACATCTTTTTTAAATCAGAGTAATTTGCTTCTTTTTAAGTGTAGTGAGAAAATCAGTCCTGCCATCTGAACAGTTTTTTTAAACTCTCACTGTCCATCATGTCCAAAGTAATATCAGTGACTTGAATCACAGCATACTAGTCAAATATGGGAATTTCTGTTTTTAAACCCCCATCTGTTCTTTTTGGACTGGTAGAATATGAATTAAAGTGCTGCAGTTTAGTTTAGTCAGTCTTATGTCAGCCTGTCTGCTCCGCACCATCTCATTAAAGTGATCATAAATTATAGTTTAGGCTTTTTGTTTTGATTCAGTTTTTCTCTGTTTCAGTTCAGTATTTCTCTACAGAGATCTGATACTACATTAGTTCTTCTGTAAATACCTGTGATACTTCCCTCCCTACATCACTAACATTATTGGGACACTCCTAACTGCTTGGTGTCAATTTAGTGGCAGAGCTAAGGAGTAGAGGTGAAATTAGATTTAGCCTTAATTTCTGCCTGTGTGCAATAATATTCAATGAAATGAGAAGACAGACATCTTTAATCTCAAATGTCAAGGTGTGGAAAGATTTTTCAGATGGGCACTTTTAGGATGAACTTGAAGTAAGACCAGACTTTTGAGTCATCAGTTCCAGTTAAAAAATCTGGACTTGTGAGGACTTGTTGTTGCCGGATAAAGAGCGCTGTCTGATCTTTAAAAGTATTTTTAAATGTCTTATTTTTGGTAGCCAAAGGGGAAAACTGCCATTTTTAGATGTTTGCTCATAACGTTATGGCTGATACAGAAAACATAACTATTATATATATAATGTTTTTTCTGATTAAAGCAAATTAAAGATGAGTAATAAATCATTAGTCACAGAGGAAAACGACTAATGATTGACTAATGTGAGTACTGTAGTGGACAGTTACAACTTGAATAAAAAATCTCCCTGATGAGACCAAAGAAGACATTGAAGTCCTCTCCATGTCCTCTGTCTCTCTCTGTTCATCTCTCATGTTGTGCTAACCTTCCTGCCAAACCCCACCTGTGAATATTTCATGTTTCATTATTATGATGTGATCATGAATACACTCCCAGTAGATTTTTGTTTTGGTGAGTACTCATGACCGAATGTGGTGATGTAGTAACTCAGTCCCTCCCCCCCTGCCCCGGTCCCTTTTCCTCCCTCACCCTCTGCCTCCCTGTTGCCCCGCTCCCCTCCCTTCCCTCCCGTTCATCATTGCTCCTCTTACAGGGCTGCTCCTGGCTATAGCCTGAAGAGCTCCGCCCATCCTGTCCACCCCTCTCCACCCTGGAGTCCTCCCCCAGGATGTTGAGCCCCATCCAGGTCCTGTGCTCCGACATCACTACCCTTTCTCTGGAGCCTGAGCCGTTTGCCTCTTACACTGAAGGTGTGTGCCCTATCTATCCTCTTCTCTCCCAAAGGTCGTATCAGTGTCACACATTTACGCCACATGACCCCAGAGTGAGATATGATAGTGTATATGAGTGTGTGTGTGTGTTTGGTGGGAAAGTGTGTCATTAAGAGTGTGTGTAGGAGTAGTTTGAGACTGCTGAATTCTCATGTGAGTCTGATTGTTATAAATATCTTAAACATCCCTTTGTCTCAGTCTGCCTGCCTCATCTATTTGATGTGTGTTTATTTTTGTCTGGTTTTGTGTGGATTTTTGCGCGTGCGCCCAATATTTTTAGGAAGTTCAATCATATGACATCCCATTTCCTTCAGGGCATTGATGTCCTCATTTTACTTCTAATATTATACAGAAAACACAAAAATGTCTTTATAGCATAAACACACATACAAACAAAAATGGCCACCAGCCCCCTGAACCTGTAAACAGTTGTATTTAAAACACAATACCTGCAGCCACCAACACAAATAGGACAAAAGCTAAAGATATATTTCATTATCAGTTCATCTACTAATAATTTTATGTTATTTATTTAGTTTGTGTTACACCCAGAAACCAACAAAAGTCTACCTGCTTGAACATTTGTGCATATATGCTTAAATCAAATCTTTAGCTGTGCAAAACTGTACAAGATTTACCGATCTGTTAATCTACCCCTGCCAGATCTGCGTTGAGAGGAGAAAGAGAACATAAAAGGGCGCTAATCTTTTTTTTTTTAAACATTTAACTATTCATGAGGTGTCAACAGTCACAGCTTTCAGCATCTCTGGATAAGGTTGGGAGTAAACCAGCTAAGCTTCTAATCTTTTTGATGTTAAATGTCAGAAATCTTGTGAAAATATCCAGATTTCTACTAAAAATACAGCATTCTTTACAGTTCTGCGATGTCTTTATGCATAGGATGTTTTTTGAAGTGACATAAAAGCAGGATTTCAGGTGTATTCCTGCCTCACTGAAGCTGGCTCGGTTTTATGATTCTAATTGTTTGAGTCTATAACCATTAGACTCACACCAGCTCTGGTCCATTGTGCTGATGTGTGTTTGGAGAAATGGCAGCTTCCCTGCTGTGCTGTGCTTAAATCGCTCACACCTCTAACACAAACACAAGCACCATTTTAAAAAAAATAACTCCAAAACTGCAGGACAGGGATCAATTTAACATCTCCCTGCAGCAGTCTCTCTCCCCTCTTCTCCCTCCCTCCCTCCCTCCATCCTGTTTATTTCTCCACAGGGTAATTGTGTATGCACTTGTGTGCACATGCACACACAGGAAACGTGGGGTCTTGAAGCACACAGTTGAGAACACACATGCATGTACATCTCCTGCTGAGAGGAGGTTTGTCCTCGCGTTTAAGAAGTGTGTGTTTTTGGCTCTGCTTTAATGCGCTGTGTTTACCCAGAACTGAGATTTCTATAATTGGAACGTCTGCTCCCATTTCTGTCCCTATAGAAACACCAGAAAAAAAAGGAGTTCCCCTCTCTGCATCTTCACCCTATTTTACAAACCTCCTTTCCTCCTCTTTTATTGTGAAAGTCTGTAATAAAAAAAAAGAGGTTCAAGTATTTAATTTTCATTAAACAATCAGCTTATTATTTCCTATAAATAATTTGATTTAAGATGCAGATTGCTGTTTTGGCCACTCAGTGGTTTAGTATCACTTTGCTGTAAAACATTCCTGTAATTTTATATTTAGATTATTGTTGTTTACAATAGTGTTGAATAATAGTAAATTGTCTTCTGATTTAGCAAGTATACAGAAAATGCCAGAGTTTCACCTTATAAGCATATAAACACCCAATGAATATATTTGCTAATTCATTCCAAATTAGTAATACAGATCTTATCCTAATAACAGCAAACGTTTGTTAGGATTGAAGTTACACATTGCTGTAGAGACCTGATGATGGAAAGTGTTTCAGGGCTTTAAGTGCAGCCAGCAGATTCCTGAATAATGGAACTCCAGGCCAAAACTTCCTGTCCTCTTGCTTGATTAAATATAGGGAAACATGAAGAAGCTAATAAAATACTGATAGTTTAGCTTTTTAAAACATGTTCTCTTTTTTTGTATTTCATGGCTGTTTACCTCAAATTTGATTCATTACTACATGGACTACATATTCAAAATATGTCATTTTTGTTACCAACCATGTTGTCAGCAAAAATTCTGTAGATTCAATATGATAATTCAAATTCTACGAGTTAAATAACAAGGTTGACTTTTTAATTTATTATGAAGCTGCTGATCTTTAACACTCAACTGTGCATTTGAGTATTTGTGTGTGCTTTTTTTGGTGTGTGTGATTGGATTCATTCAGGCAGTGTGATATTCAGTGTGTGTGTGTGTGTGTGTGTGTGTGTGTGTGTGTGTGTGTGTATACTCACCTTTAGTCACAGTGTGT
>SSNR01000176.1:755855-808667 GCA_006937965.1 Callopanchax toddi
CTGTGCGACAAGCACTCCAAATGTGAGTAAACCTGCTGAGACACACGACTGAGATGTAAAAGTTGTCTCGTACTTTTTTTAACTGTGACCTAACCACCCAGATGGTTCTTAATGGATAAATGCTAGTCTTTGAATGAGTTCTTGAGGATTTTTGAGGTGAATTCTGTGATTTTTAAAAATTCATTGTGTGACTTCAAGGCAGCAACAAACTTCTAACTAATTCTGTCTTTTGAGTTTTTTTAGTCTGATTTCTGTGATAGCAGTTGGGCTTTTTAACCACCTCAAAGTATCACAAGTGAATTTTCCTGGTTCTAAAGATTAATCTTGAAAATAAGCACCTTCAAATATCAAATGTGATTTTGATGCGTTTGTCAGCTCTTTAAATGGACTGTAGTGAAATTTGTAGCATGTTTTTGAGCCTCCAGACTATATATTTGGCACCATCATCAGGTTGAAATTTAAATTGATTTTATTACCAAATACATCTGCAACACTAATTCTTGGATTCAGATCTGGATTTAGGCAACAGGATGATCTGTTAGACGTTAGACCATCCCATGCCTCTTGTAAAGGTTTTTATGCTAATCTATATATTTATCTATCTTGTTGCTGACAATTTTATCATTAGGTGAATTAGTGAACTATTATTAGAAAATTTGAGGAGAAATGGTGTTAAAAGCACAATATACTGCATTTCTCTTCATAAACATCCTTTTGTTCAATTCTTGTTTTTACCTCAGGCCTTTGTTTCAATAATACATTCATTTAAAAAAAATATAGAAACTATTTTCTGTTTCCATTGAAGGGCAACAAATTAGTTATTGGTTCATTTAGTCCTCGTACTTCATGCTCATAACATCCAAGGTTTCTTTTTTCTTTCACAGCAGCCTCTTGCTGAAATGTTTTCCATTTGATTTACAGCTCTGGCCATGAGTCACTGGTGCAGTGTTCCTGCACAAGCTGTGCTCAACATGAAGCTGGAGTGCTCATTTTTCTTGTCAATGTCAATTTTTAGAGGAATTTTAATTAATGTTTCTGAGATTTTAGCAGGAGTCTATACACAGCAGCATTCAGACAACATATTTTGCATAAAATTGAGCTCATTGTCACTGTTAAGACTCAACAGTGACTCCTGTTTATCTCTAAATTTGATATACATGTATTTCTGCTTGGCATCAGGCTTAATGGCACTAATTCTTCTTTATTTTTATTTCTACAAATTCCTGCAGTGTTTGAGGAGCCGGAGGACCCCAGCGCCCGCTCCTTTTTCTCTGAGATTATCTCTTCTGTGTCAGACGTGAAGTTCAGTCACAGCGGTCGCTACCTGCTCACCAGAGACTACCTGACCGCCAAAGTCTGGGACCTCAACATGGAGAGCAAGCCCCTGGAGACATACCAGGTGTGTGTGACTGGCTATGCAATGAAGGAAGGGACTGCATATAAGAAGAAACACCTAATAATAATAATAATGTGGTAATTCAGTAAAATGTTCCTCTTTTGGGCAAAGCGTATCAGTCATTTAATGATTATTCTATTGATTTTTAGAGGTCAGGGGTCATTTCAGGTCACGTTTTTGGACATATGTTTTCTGTGATCCTCACACGGCACGGTGTTGTTTCAAAGTTTTGGTTTCTAAGACTTGAATGAGATAAAAAAAACAATTAAATTTGTATTTTTAAATTCACGCACTATTAACAAAAGAGAAGAAACTTCTGAAACCAGTGTTTCATTGAATCTGTTTTCACACATGAATTTTAGGCAACATTCTGAAAATCAGGTCAGCTCATCATTTGTTGGTGCTTATTAAGACAATAAAGCCTGGGATCCACACAATACGTGAGCGCCGCTCCGTGTAGTGCGCGAGCCTTGAATTTGAAAAGAAACCATTGTAATCAGATAAAGTCGTCCCCCTAGGTCCGCCACGTCGCGTCCCAGATCCGCAGGTCTCCGCCGTGGCGCTAATGATTGGCGACGGTCCTTTTTTTTTAACCGCGGCGCGTGTGACACGACATTCTGGAGGACTTTATGATACAGAAACTACGACAATACGCTGAACCGCTACTAGTACGGCAAATATAAACAACCACCAGTACATGGACGAGGAGTGTTTCATTGTGGAATATTTATATAATAGAGATTTTAGAAACAGACTATTCCATTAAATAGCTCACTTACCCATTCTTGAGGAATTAAAAGATAATCCGACAAAACACGACAGTAGTTTTGATCTGACAGATGCGCTTCATACTTCCTGGTCTCAGTTCCCGCGAGATAGTGTGACTATCGCGTTATTTTGCGAGCTGCGTTCAACGTCGCTCCACATTGTGTGAGACCAGTCGCCACTGCTCACACGCGGCCGATCCACTGAGCGGCGCTCACGTATAGTTTGGGTCCCAGGCTTAAGAGATTCTCAGTGTGAGATGTGTTTTTATAAACATCATACAGGCACAAAATTTACAGTGGCCGCCGGCCGGATAAGTGTCTCAATTTTCCAGCAGAGTAAATTATAAAACAAATCTAGCAAATATCAGTGTGACAGTCATGTTGAATTTTCTGGATTATTTGCATATTTTTGACTTTAAACAAAGGAGTTAGCGGTGGAAGGAATACTTTGAGGAGCTCCTCAATCTCACCGATGTGCATTCCTATGAGGAACCAGAGCTGGGAGGCCTGGGGACGGACTGTCCAATCTCTGGGGCAGAAGTCGCTGAGGTAGTCAAAAAACTACGCAGTGGCGGAGCCCCGGGGGTGGATGAGATCCGACCTGGGTATCTCAAAGCTATGGATGTTGTAGGTCTGTCGTGGTTGACACGTCTCTGCAACATTGCGTGGTCATCTGGGACAGTTCCTGTTGAGTGGCAGACCGGGGTGGTGGTTCCCATTTTTAAGAAGGGGGACCAGAGGGTGTGTTCCAACTAGAGGGGGATCACACTCCTCAGCCTCCCTGGGAAGGTCTACTCCAGGGTACTGGAGAGGAGGGTCCGGTCGATAGTTGAACCTTGGATTGAAAAGGAGCAATGTGGTTTTCGTCCTGGTCGTGGAACTGTGGACCAGCTCTTTACCCTCGCTAGGGTGATGGAGGGGTCATGGGAGTTTGCCCAACCAATCCACATGTGTTTTGTAGATTTGGAGAAGGCTTATGACCGTGTCTTCAGGGACACCCTGTGGGGGGCGCTCCAGGAGTGGAGGATGGTCTTTTGTTAAGGGCCATTCAGTCCCTGTACCAGAGGAGTGTGAGTTTGGTCCGCATAGCTGGCAGTAAGTCGGACCTGTTCCCAGTGAGGGTTGGACTCCGCCCTTTGTCACCGGTCCTGTTCATAACCTTTATGGACAGGATTTCTAGGCGCAGCCGTGGTGTGGAGGGTGTCGGGTTTGGTGGCAGGAGTATCTCATCTCTGCTTTTTGCCGATGATGTGGTCCTCCTAGCTTCATCAGGCTCTGACCTTCAGCTCTTGCTGGGGAGGTTCGCAGCCGAGTGTGAAGCGGCTGGGATGAGGATCAGCACCTCCAAGTCTGAGTCCATAGTTCTTGGTCGGAAAAGGGTGGCTTGCCAACTCCAGTCGGGGGAGAGGTCCTGCCTCAAGTGGAGGAGTTCAAGTATCTCGGGGTCTTGTTCACGAGTGAGGGAAGGAGGGAGCGGGAGATCGACAGGCGGATTGGGGCAGCGTCAGCAGTGATGCGGACGCTGAACCGGTCTGTTGTGGTGAAGAAGGAGCTGAGCCGGAAAGCAAGGCTCTCGATTTACCGGTCGATCTACCTCCCAATCCTCACCTATGGTCATGAGCTTTGGGTAATGACCGAAAGAAAGAGATCACGGATACAAGCGGCCGAAATGAGTTTTCTCCTTAGGGTGAGGAGCTCGGACATTCGGGAGAAACTCGGAGTAGAACCGCTGCTCCTCCATGTAGAGAGGAGCCAGCTGAGATGGTTCGAGCATCTTGTTAGGATGCCCCCTGGACGCCTCCCCAGGGAGGTGTTTCAGGCATGTCCTGCTGGCAGGAGGCCCCCGGGTTGACCCAGGACACGCTGGAGAAAATATATCTCTGGTTTGGCCCTGGAGTGCCTTGGGATCCTGCTGGAGGAGCTGGTAGAAGTGGCTGGGGAGAAGACCGTCTGGGACTCCCTAATTGGGATGCTGGCCCCTCGACCCGGACCCGGATAAGCAGAAGAAGACGAGACGAGACAAAGGAGTTAGCTTGATCCATTTCAGTGTCTTTGGAAAATGTTTAGAAATGTTTAAATCTCTGTTTTAAAAGTTAAAGATAAGTTTTAAAACTTAATAGGCCAAATTAAATGTTGATGTAGAGTTTTCTTAAATGTTTTTCTTTGTAGATGTAAATGATCTGACTCATCTTACACTTGTTTTTATCCATCCTGCTGGTGACTAATTTACTTTCACTGAAGGAGGGCCTTACTGTCCAGGAAAATATGCAGAGTTGGAGAAATGAATCATGAGCAGAAGGGGAGCTTCACACGTTCACAGTAGTGATTGCATTTTTTCCAAACCTACCAAGAACATTTAAATTAATTTTAGTTCAGAGTTCCAGATTTGGCTCAACTCAAATAATTATAAATACTAATTCTGTACTATATTCTGAGATTAATCTAAATAGTGAATCATCAGCGTTCAGTAGGGAATATAATTTATCTTTTTTTTTGTCACTTCTGGGTGTTTTACAAGAGGCCACATCAGCTTTTGTTTATTCATGTATGGGCAGCAGAAGTGTTTATCAGCCTCCTTTCTTTCATTGCGCCTTTAGTATTCCAGCCGTGGGTGTTTGGGTGAACATGTGTGTGTGTGTGTGTGTGTGTGTGTGTGTGTGTGTGTGTGTGTGTGTGTGTGTTTGTGTCTGCCTGACGTGTGAGGGCCTATGAGGCAGCCACGAGTGGGAGGCTAAGATGCACCGGCGCTATTTATAGGCTGCAGAGCCTCCACTCATAAAGTAAAGCGGGAAGGAGGGATACCTTACACAGCGGCTGACACCTAGATCTGCAATGCAGCATGGAGATGGAGGAAGAGGGGGAAGGAGGGAGAAGAGGGGGGGGGTAGAGTGAGGATAGAGAAAAGAGGAGAGAAGAAAGAAAGAAAGACTAAAGGAAAGAAAGATGGTAGCAGTTTGCTTCATGTGGATGAAAGAAAAACTAAGTGTTCAAATATACCTGTATTAGTTTATAATTAGTTCTATAAACATGTCTCAAGGGTGTAATTATGAACAAACTCCTTAACTTTGTTCTTGTTCACACTGTGAATCATTCAGACATCCAGAGAAAATAAAAGCTACATCAGTCAGTCCCAAGTTTAACAGCATCAACTGAAGTCAGGATAAAAATAAACTCAAGTCTAATGAATCAAGCAAGCCTGGAGGTGTGATTCAGGGCTAATTTAACTTTATTTTTACCTTTTTTATTTTTGTGTGTAATAGAAGTACTTCAAACCAACTGTTGATAAAAGAAGAAGGCTTATAAGTGGCCATGCAACTACAATGTTTTCTTAAACACATTATAGAATGTTCACTCAGATAAAAAACAAGAATCTGTGTGTTCCAACTATAGAGGGATCACACTCCTCAGCCTTCCTGGAAAGGTCTACTCCATGCTACTGGAGAGGAGGGTCCTGTTGAGATTGAGGAGGAGTGTGGTTTTCTTCCTGGTCGTTGGACCATGAATCAGCTCTTTATCCTTGCTAGAGTAATGGAGGGGGCATGTGAGTTTGACCAACAAATCCACATGTGTTTTGTAGATTTGGAGAGGCTGGAGATGCCTCCTGGATGCCTCCCTGGGGAGGCGTTTCGGGCGTGTCCCGCTGGCAGGAGGCCCCCAAACTGGAGAAAATGCAGTGCATCTCCAGACTGGCCAGGGAACGCCTGGCGGTCCCAGCAGAGGAGCTGGTGAATGTGTCCGGGTTAAGGACAGCCTGGGGTTCCCTACTTGGGATGCTGCCCCTGCAACCCGGATAAGCGAAGGAAAGCGAGGCGAGGTCACTGTGTGCTTGATGTTTGACAAAGAGCAACTTAACACTTTATGAAAATGTGTTTGAAGACTGATGATACTAAGGCTGGCTTCAAACCACCGGCGTCACACGTTGCATGAATAAAACATTTCATTTCAACTGCCATATTAGCAGATCAGAGCATACACATGGATAGTTTTGTGACTGAAGTGGGACTCTTATGGTTAGAGCTGTTAGCAGAAACCTGATGGTGGATTTACTCATGTTGTAACATTTACAGATCTACATATCAGTTTTTCTTTCTTCATCCGTGAATCACTTAATCATGATAAAAATGAGTCACTTAATCCAACACTGCAATATGGTTACAGATTCCTGTACAGGTTTCTGGGGTGACCGTGGATCAGGGGATGATAGGTTGTCCACTTGGCCAAGATACTGTAACTGTAGCGTAAATCTACCTTTGTCACTTTGCTGCTGGTGCACCTGAATTTCCCCATTGAGGGACAATAAAGGCTATTCTATCCTAAGGTTCCCATCTAAAAAACCCAGACTGAAGTCAGGAGAGACTTTTATAATATATATTACAAATATATAACTGACATCATTAAAATTTGATCAAAATACCTAATGTTTCATCTGAATGTAATGCAGCTTTGATCTGCTGCTACTGGTCAAAGCTGCAGTCACAGAAACTACTAAATGTTCTGTTTATTTCTCGTGATGATGCACACAATACATATACTGATAACTTTAGATAACATTTATTTAGCTAAAACAAAAAGTAATAATTCAGAATGTCTCACAGGCTCCTCCTCACCTCTGTTTGCATGTAGAAAAACTGTTTCCTTTGGTAAATGTATTGTTTTATTCCTCTTGAAACTTGAAAATATTTTCAGAGGAGTCATTAAATTGTGCAGATTGAAAAAAAAAGTTTGCACATTCAGCTTCAGTTAACATTGTCTCTGTTGACCCTGTGTAGAAAACCCACAGGGGAAAACAAAAAGGAATGTCCCAGGAAGTGGTGTACAAGCATGAGGTGACCTCAGCTTGACCGTTTATTGATTTGTTGACTGGTGACTTTATGCAGAATGTGAGAGGTGGGGTCCTGATGCAGAGCACAGCGGCTGCAGGACGGTGCAGATTTCATTCGCTTGCATCACCGAACTCACAAAATGCTGATGCAGACAGGTTGAATTAAAGCACTATTAGACTGTGTGTGTGTGTGTGTGTGTGTGTGTGTGTGTGTGTGTGTGTGTGTGTTCACATGTGAAGCTCTATTATCACTCCCATGAAAGGTGTAGTAAAAGTAGATGGGATATTAAAAGATTTAGTGTAATGGAAAAAAGGTGTTTAGATTAAAAAGTACTCCTGGATGTTGTCGGTTTTGTAAAGCGCTGCCTTCTGGGAGGTTTCTGTTACATCCTGGACAGAATTGATGTGTTTCGTCTGTTCTGATCTTTGTGTGTGCGTCTCTCCTCCATTCACAGTTTATACCAAGAGTCTGTACCTGAAAGTGAAGCAGCCGTGTGTTAATTATCTTCATTTGTGTGTATTCATCCAGGTACATGATTACCTCCGCAGCAAGTTGTGTTCACTTTATGAGAACGACTGCATCTTTGACAAGTTTGAGTGTGCCTGGAACGGCTCGGACAGGTAACTGATTTCATGTCTTGGCCTTTTTGTTTCTGTGTGTAATGGACAGAAATTAAAATTGACCAAGAAACATTAAAAGAGCAGGTTATTATTTGCTACATACAGCTGATTTTTACTTACAATACTGTATAAACGTTTTAAACCTTTCTTTTTTAAAACTTTGCTTTTAAACAGCCAGAATTTCTTGTAATCTGTGAAAAGTGATGAATAATTCTTCAGACTTTGGCTGCTTTTTCACTAATTTTGAGTCAAGTTCTTGCACCTGAGCATGAGAATGTTTTATTCCATGTGAGCCTTAAAAATGAAGGAAGGGCACACGTAGAGGATAAAAGAAGAAGTGTTAGAAATAAAACACCATTTACAGCAAATGGGCAGTATCTGAATGTCATTTTTTAAAGAAAAATAGGGGAAACAAATCCAACAAGAACCTGAAACAAGATTTGAAAGATGCATTATCCTTCAGTTGATCATCCATTTGCATAACACGTTTACAGCTAATAGATCTTTGGGAATAACCTTGTTGGTGCTGAAATCCAATTTTTTTTCATCAAGCTGTTTTTGGTATTTTAAAAAGCTGAAGAAATAGGAGCAAGTTGTGTCTTTGTGACAGGCTGCAGGGAACAAAGTGCCTAAAAGTCTAAAAATATTTTTTAACCAAGTTGTCTGTTATGTTTTGACATATCACTGGATCATCCTTTGAATTTAGGAACCATTTACTACCTGAATGATCAAAGATCAGAGTTAGATGAGAACAAAGAAAACTCATGACTTTGAAATTGGTCAGATACTAAACGTTTGGATCATAAACCAATAAATCTGGGGTCTTGATGTCATCTCCAGATACAGTTTAATACCTAAAACAATTCCTAATAGAATATTCATACAGTTATTGGTGTAAATTTTAAATAGTCATAAATGTATAGAAGTAGTATAACATTAAACATGTATTAAATATTTGTATAATTCCAGTGATTTTATGAAGTAGCAAGTTTTCCCATTGCTATTTTGTGGGTCCGAAACATAAAAGTTTGAACACCACTAAGGTCTTTGACTGAAAATGAGGAAAAAACTTTTAAATCATTTAAAATGAATCAGGTTAAGTCATATATTTAATAATTTTGATTATTGTGCTCCAATAGCTCGATACGACTCCTCATACAAGACTACTTGTGTGAGTAAAACATTTTGGCTGTAGTAGTGACTGGATCTCTTCTCCTCTTCTGTCCAGTGTGATCATGACCGGAGCCTACAACAACTTCTTCCGAATGTTTGATCGTAATACCAAACGAGACGTGACCCTGGAAGCATCGAGGGAGAGCAGCAAACCCAGGGCCGTCCTAAAGCCGCGGAGGGTCTGCGCTGCTGGAGGAAAGCGGCGGAAGGATGACATCAGCGTGGACAGCCTGGACTTTACCAAGAAGATCCTGCACACGGCCTGGCACCCCACAGAGAACATCATCGCCATCGCTGCCACCAACAACCTGTACATCTTCCAGGACAAACTCAACTCCGAGATGCATTAATGAACGGACGGCAGAGGTGGATTCAAACGAGTTTACAAGCAAACACACAGCTATAATAGAATGTACATTATTAGACTCACACAGTGGATCACACACCCAGGAAGATGCCTAACACACAGACACACACACACACACACACACACACACACACACATCTCCCTCACCTCCTCCTCAGCCTCCCACGACTGAAAGGAATCCAGTCATGTCTAAAATAGAAACCGGCAGGATTACACAATGGATTATGGATTAGAAACTTGTCCAAACTGTGGATTTTTTGAATTGTTAGCCTGTGGATTGTGCTCGATGGTGTTTTGATTGCTTCAGCTCGGTGTCTGAAAGCGATCAGATCTCAACAAACTGGAGAGATGTTTACCTTTTTTTTTTTGTCTTTTCTTAATTTTTACCTTTTCAGGCTCTTTTGCTTTCTCCACCTCCTCTTCCTCCTCCTCCTCTGTATTTGTGCTCTCAAGCAAAGCCTATTCTTATCCCCTAGCCCACTGTTTAGTGTAAAAAAAACCTCTTTGTGTTTGTTTACCAGCAGGACTGATGAGAAATGGGGCATTTATGTAACTGTTTTTCATTTCCGATAAGCTGTTTTGTTTTATAGCTTAATGTTAAAGGATGTTGATGATGGTTATTGCAGTGACAACACAAAATAGTTTGTGTAGTGTACAAGGATGACGTTACGACCCTCCCCTCAACCCACCAGATGATTCTCTGATTCAGGAGAAACATCCAACAGCTCAAAGAGGCGAAGCTGAGGTTTATAGAGCGAACACGTTCAGATCTTTAATGTGTTTAAGGAACGACCGTTTCCTCTGCTGCAAAAGGTCCAAACTTATCCGTTTGTGGTTTCTGCTTCTGGTCTGGGGCTGTGTTGTGTGCTGCTTCAACACTAAATACATTAAACTCAGATGAAGCAAAAAGAGAAAAAAAAAAAGTCAACTACTTTCAACAATCAAGCAAAAAAGATGCTGCATGTCAAACAGATTTATTCTAAGTATTTATAAATTGACTGACTGACTGACTTGGCTGCCTTCTTAAACATTTAGCTGTAGAAAGGCTTCAGGGGCCCAGGGGCTCCGTGCAGCACGAGTAACCATAGATGACCGAGCCCTTCTGTGTTTATTTGTGTCCTCGGACACGGAAGCATGTTTACCAGTGTTCAGTTTATACACGTCAACAAATCGGTTTCTGCTCACTGAAACTGGGAACCAAATGAGGAATGTTTCAAATAAATGTTGTACTCTAAAAAGGATTTAAAAAATCAAGGGGCCTCAGTGGTGTCTGTATATATCACCTCTGTTCCTGACATGTATGAGGTTTTTGTTTTGTCTGTATTGATGATTGCCTCCAAAGCTACAGCAGAGCGATGGTACTTTATTCTCTTTGGCCTTCCTCACTGATGACTTTGCGGTTGTGCAGAAGCTTTTATTTTTTAGAAGACAGCCGTTTCTTCTTTAATTGGTCATTTTTTAAACATCTGTCAGTCAGACTCAATGTCCTTATTGAATAATGTTGATTTACATATTTTTGTCTAAATATATGTTGACATGATTGTCAAACGAACAAATATAAATAATGTTAATATGCTTTTCTTTCTGAATAAATGATCCAACAAAATTGCATCCAATGAGGGGAAGGTTGTGATTTTTATTGTAGGGTTAATCTGTGGCTGGAATAGAACTTTTCTACATTCAGTTATGTAGCATCAGGTGTCACCTAGTGGCCATTTGGATGTACTACATGTGAATAGATTACCGGAACTGTTAATTTTACTGGGAGATTTATCATTTTAATTTAGGTCATTATTATATACATAAACTTATTCATTCTTAACATTTTTTACTTTTTTCCTCATGTATTTGTACAAATGTTTCACACTCAAAACCAAGGTGTGCTCCCATCACGAGAAGCTCAAGCAAAATGCACTTTAAAAAAAAAAATATATATATAAGTTTAAAATTAGTAATGTGCAAACAATGTCAAATAAAACAGCATAGAGCTCAATCTTAATTATTTTTATGGGTCACAGTACAGAAAACAGTAGTGACGTTCAAACTTACAGCACATCATCAATCAGAGACGTTAAATGTTCAGTAAATTAAATCTCTGCACAGCAGAGATGGACACAAACACTGATGGAGACAAAAACAAAAAAGGGCACAAATCATGTTGCTCTAATGCTGAAATGGAACATGAACGTGGCTGAAGTTATCAAAATAATAAATCAGGTATTTAAACTTATTTTATATTCAAATTACTGTTTCAAGGCACTTCAACAATGACTTCATAGACAGATATTCATTATTAAATGTTAAATAATGGTTGAGAGCAAAAAATATTTAATATGTAAACTAAAAAAAATCAACTTCCTTTAATAATTACAATAATGTAGAATACTGATCATTTTAGCAACCAAATATATCAAAGTATTGCCCAAGACAGAAAAACAATTGTGTCAAACAGTGTTTGTATGGAAATGAAAGACTAATCAAAATTACTTCAACAACTAGAGAGCACCTATGCAGTTTAAATTGGATAAAATATTTCTAACAAACACACAGCAAGAAATGTTTAGTTTTTTTCCCTCTAATGTAGTGAAAGGCAGTAAAGTTTGTGTTTCTGTGCTTTTATATTTTGGCTTAAAAGCTTTAAAAATACAAACGTGTACTTGTAGATTTGATAAGTGCCTGAGGATCTGTCCATTCTTCTACTGTCAGTCTCTTTAAAACTGTAAATAAGAGCAGTGTTGTACAATCATTAGCATTCTTCAGTTGAAAGTAGTTTTATCATGATGATCTTCTCCCTAAAAGGTGCGATCCTTCTGCCCGCCCTCCTCTGTCTCTGTTTCTGTCTCTGAGTACTCCTCCAGCCGAGCGGTCAGGAAAGGGCTGAAGAAGAAGTCAAAACCAAACTGGAGTGCGTTCTGAGCCGTGCGTCTCCAGTCGTGTTCGATCTTGTATTGCTTGCGGCTGAGCACGCGGACATCGCCGCATGAAATGCAGTGGATGGCTTTCATTTCAAACACGGGCCATTTGGAGCCCAAACGCCCCTCCAGAATGGTGCTGAACTCCACCAGGCTGCCTGAGTTGAGGTGTAAAAGCACAGATTTGAACTCGTTACTCGCACGCAGGACAATGTCCTTAGTTGCATCTTCGTCCTCTATGATTGTCCCGTTCTTGGTCTTCCTCTCCAGAGGCATGCCCAGTGTCACTTCAAACTTGTAGTGGTCAAACCGTTTGACGTGGCAGTTGTGGTTGGCCAGTCTTTTGAGTTTACAGAGCGAATCTTCTAGAGGAGGAGCCGGAGCGGGTAGCGGCTGAGGTTCAGTGGCTTTCACCTCATCACACGGCGGATAGGGTTCCCCATATAGACAACGCACCCAGTCCCCCAAGAAAACAGGAAACAGGTTGATGATCGACTGTGGCCCATTCTCGATGTCTGTCACACGGACATATTTAAAGCGTCCCGTCCAGGTGACTCGGTGTCCTTCAAGGTGAGAGCAGAGGATCTGTGTTTGGGCCATGTTGGACTCCTTCCATGCCAAAGGGCCACAGATGTTGCTGTATTCAGGCCACGTCAGGGTTGAGTTATACACCTTCATGCCTTCAGACCTGTAGACATACATCCAGCAGAAGAGCAACACTGCACTCAGCCACACCAGGATGAGCTTCACGATGCTGCTATGAGACAAAGACCGAAAAACCCTGATGGGGTTGAGGCTGAAGCGGGTCCAAAGCCTCAGCACAACTGGCACGAAGCAGACGACCAGCGTGACCACCATCTTGGTCACCTCCAGGGTGAGAAACCACTGCACCAACTGGATCATAAGCATCGCAGCCAGGCCCAGTGAGAGAACAGGAAGAGCAAATATGAAAAGGAAGTAACCTACACAGGTCCGGATGAGTCCGATGGCTGTGGAGTTATTGAGAAACACCAAGCAAAGCTCACACCAGGTGAAGCAAACCAGGTAGGGGACCAGACACAGGTATGTCCCCTTAAAGCCTCTCAGCTGGGCCATCCGGAAGAGGAGATAGAAAAGATGTCCATACAGAAGGCATGGCACACCAATGTTTAATGCCACAATATCTCCCACAGGCACTGTAATGAACGTCATCCCAAAGATCCGGAGGAACCAGAGGGCTTCTGGCAGGAGCTGAGTGAGGGCGCACGCTCCAGAGAGGACCTCAGTGAGAAGGGCTTTACGAGCAAAGAGCTGAGCGGAGGCGTGGAGGCTGAGGAAGGCTGTGATGGTGAAGAAAAGAGCAATGGCAGCTAGCTCTGAGCAGGGGACCCAGGATTTATCAGCAACGGGGAAGGAGAAAACAACAAAGACAACCGAGAGCAGGAAGTACCTGGGAAGACAAAGGGATCAGGTACTATATTATACTTTCAAAATAAAATGCATTTGTATTCTTAATTTCATTCAGTGTCTCTGGGTTATTCTAGCAATGTTTTGACCACGTTATACCGTCTGTACACAAACAATAATAATAAAAAATGCCTCTAATCAAACTTTGTCTTCAAACCAGTAAAAACACAACAGATCAATGCTGAGCCAATCAATTATTTACATTTAAATTACACAAAACAGACAAACTCACAAGTAAGGTTCTAAGTGTGTCCATCCAAAGTTCGTCTCAGCCTGCTCCAGATCAAGACCTGGTTCGAAATGAGCCAGCAGGTCTGTGAGCGCTCGGAAATGTTCCCACGCCTTTGAATTCTGTTGAGAAAGATGTTTAGTGTCATTTATTTTTAATTTAATAGTTATGCTCATTGTCCACAATCAGATTCAATGCTGCATCGTTCATCACCAACCTGAAATACACGCAGTGTGCAGATGACCATGGAGAAGAAGGAGAGGTAAAAAGCCAGCAGAGGGATGAGGAAGATGAAGAACTCGATGGTGAGGTTGGAGATGATGAAGAAGAAGATAAGTGCGTTAACGTGGTGAGTGGGGATGAGAGCGCTTAGCCACTGCATGCCAGCTCGCGACGCCCAGTCGATGAGATGCTCTTTGATTTCCAGCAGAGCGTAAAGAGGAAACTTCAGCATCTGGGGATATACACGGGATGAGATGTAGACTATCAGTGAGATCACTATCATTATGTAGCATAATGAGTTAAAAGCTGAGGAGTTCCTTTCTCGCCGTTTGCTCTGACTGTACAAGCAATGGTATGTAAAACTTGAGTTTGCATCAAAGTTGAATGATGAAGTTTTAACAACAAAAAGCGTCTCACCTTCTGATGGAGGGGCAGCTCATCCGGATTTTTCACCACCACGTGATCTTCATCATCCTCGTCGTCTCCTGCAGCAGCCATGACTGGCGACGGTGGAATTCCCTGAGCGAACCTCTTTGTCATCTCCACAAAATCATCCAGTCCAACATGGGAGCTGGCTGCCAAGCAGAGCAAGAAAAAAAACATTTTGTCTCACTATATTCATGATTTCTTTGTTTCAATATCAGTATAGTAAAAATATATATATCTCCAGGATAACCAAATTATGACATAGTAGCCATGTTCTGGGACACACACACCCTCACTGGTGACCATGGTCTCCAAGACTCGCCTCTGCTTCTTGGCAGAGCTGTTTAGAGGTCCTGAGGTAGCAGGTTTCCCTAAAAAAGACATATACATAGTAAAAAAACAAAAATCTTTTTAGAAAATAAAAACAAAAAAAGACAGAAATAAAATTTTTAATGTTTTCTACCTGGTTCGGCATGAACATGTTCAACATTCTCCAGCAACTCAGAAACGGCCACTTTCTTCTTTTTCTCTGGGTTCAGCTTCCAGTACATGAGCAGCGCCGCCTTCCTGACTCCTCTCTCAAATCGTGTCTCTGTGCACAATTTCTTCACCTCCTCAAAGTTCTCCAAAGTGATGCCTGAGGGGCATACATAAAAAAACTAATAATTTCTGCTATTACACTGAAAACAGCACATTAAGAGTAGTAGCAGTAACTCTTTGAACCTTTCCTGGAAGCTAAGCACTGCTGCAGCAGTTTGACAGCATCCTTGCGGCCCTGTTTAGCAGCCTGGACCAGCCATGTGACAGCCTTACAGTTGTTCAGTTCTTCATCACTTTCTTCTGCCAGGGCCAGAAAGTACCGGCCCATCTGGACATGCACACATAAATAAGACCATTAAACTTGCAAGAAAAGCATCACTGGGATTTATTGACCTGCCCTTCCTGTCACTATACTGCTGACGCTTTTCATTACTTAGCTGATCTGCTCTGTTTCAACCATATGGCCACCAAAATCAACAGTGTTTGCAATATGTTACGTGACTGACCTTTGTTTGTGCTTTAGCATCACCTGACTTTGCATTCTCCTCCAAATCCTCAAAACTGAACTCCTCCTCTGGCTCATCTGAAACAGAAAACTGTAAATTACTCAAGACAAACTGGAGTTCATGTTATAGATGCATCTATTTCTTGCAAACCCAAGGAGTCACATTTGTTGTCTCAATAAATGCGAAAAAAAAACAACAACAAAAAACAGGGGAGGAAAGGTTTTTCCAATGTTCAAAATTCCCACGGGCTGTAAAAAAAGCTGGTGAGTGAAGCAGCAGCCAGTCAGTGTGTGGGCGGCTCTAGAAGTCGAAGAAAACACTGATGATATCCAGTTACTTGCATTGTATTCCTTCCAATGCTTCTGCTATGCTGCACCAGCTCGACCTCTCTCTCTCTGAGCCCTAAAATAACTTTAGCTCTCAGATTTAATGTATCATAAATTTAAGGATAAAATCTAATTTATTTCATAACAAAAATCTATTTTATTATTTTGCTCTTTCTTTAATCAAAGCAGTATGAGAGCTTTTTTTTTTTAAAGAATGACCGAGGTGTCAAATTTCACATTTACCTGAAATACTCCATCTTGATATCATTGCTAAGACATTAAAAGTTTTGAATGTAACCTTTATATGCTGGAGATAAGTCAGATCCATCTATCTGAAGGCTACTTGATACATTTGATTAAATAAAAAAAGTGATGTCAGACTCTGGGTTTTCCCATAAGTCAACAGGAAGGGAGCGGCTGCTTTACATGTTGTGCTAGATGTCAGTGGTTGTCATGGAGATCCACAGCAGCCTGAAAGTATTTGCTGCACTGATTAATAAGAAAGTAAAACAATGTAATGAAGTTGTTCTTTTGGATCAAAGTTCTGAGTTTGATTCCTACCTGGTTCAGGTGAGGCAGGTGGTTGTGGCGCTGCAGCAGCTCGAGCAGCTGAAGGTCCAGTAAACAGACTCCCTGTAGAAGCTGCGTTGAGCTGAGATCTGCCAGACTGAGAGAGACTTCTGGTGGGCTGGCGAGGAGACGAGGAGGTCAGGGAGGAGAGGGAGGAAGAACGAATATGGAGACTTAGAGGTGTCTGAGGGGAAGCCGTGGAGGGGGAAGATGAGGGAGTGGTTGGAGGGGTTGGCATCGTCAGTTTGGGCTTCTTCTGGTCTGGGGTTGATGTGGTAGCCGAGGAGCCAAGGGAGGATGTGCCTGGTCTCATGGTGGTGGGGGAGGAGGGGTTGAGTTTTGGTGTGGGAAAACTGCTTGCAGGTGAAGGGTCCATGGCTGAAACGGATCAGATAAAACATGATAAAGTTTAACTGTGATTTTAAATGAATGTTACTGCCTTTTTAATGATTTCTTTCCAAGGACAATAAAGTAACATGCTCACAGTAAGAGCAATAAGCCTCGTACTCTGCTTATAATTTGAGTCATCCCTCATTTGTTTATGTTTTGCGTCTAAAGCAAACAGATTTTCTTGTAACCTTTTAAAGTAGTCTTGATCAGTATTTAGTTTTTCCAATTGTCTCTCAAAGTTTTTCTTCAAACTTTGGCTGATTTTTCACTTCTTTTTAGTCTAGTACCTGACTATTTTTAGAAGGTTTAAGTATTTATTTGTCTTTTAATTCACCCAACTCTCACATGTGAAACATTCAGGCATGATAAACTCAAGTAATGAACCAGTGCTAGGTCCACAAATAGCAAACAATTTTGAGAGCTAATTTTAAACAAGATATTTAGGTACTTTTTTTTTTAAGAAGCAGCTTGTCACAAACACACAACACCCCCTTTTTCTTAACCAAATCTATAAAAATACCAAAGATAGATAACACAAGGTAACATAAATAAAATAGGATTTTAGTATCAGCAATGTGAATTACAAAGGAGTTTTAGATAAACACTTGTTATACCATAGATGATCAACTCAAGTATAAACAAGTCCCTGACTGTAAATGAGTGAAAAGCTGCCAAAATCCAAAGAAAATGATTCAAGAAAATTTTCAGAGCCTGGAAAACCATTGATGAAGAAAAGAAAAATGTACTCCTTTTATATTGTACTGTACATGTTCATAAAAAAAAAAACAAGCTATATGTCCTTTAACAGACATCCCCTGCTGCAAAGTGACAGTTGTTCTAAAAAGCACTTCCACTTCTCATTTGTACACATTAGACCTATTGTTACCTTACAAAACAAGAGGACATTGGTAAAACATTTCCCACAAACTAGAGCTAGTATTATAATTACAGCGGTTCCATATAAATACAACGTAGATTGAGAAATGTACACAGTTTAAGATCAAACAGACTAAACATGGGAGTAAATAACAGGTTAGTTCTGTTTGTTTTTAGTTTGGACCCGTACACAGCCGATGTTCTTTTTGGTTCTCTGTCGTAAACTAGTTTTGTTCTCATGTGTAGAAGCTTTTGTTATCAGCTAGAAAGCCCTCGTTTGTCCCTACAGTCTATTTTAGACATCAGGGTTAGGGTTTAGCTCTGAGCTCTGTGGCGTTAAACTGAGAAGGTGACATCCTTGAAGTGACTGGAAATACTGGGTGTCATGTTCCATCTGAGGGAACAACAGGTTGATATAACATGAACACAATTAATATGTGACATTTAACAGATATTAAAGTAGGTAGCTTATGCGGCGATTTAGCTAATGCTAACACTCATTTCTGCCGATAACTCACCTTTGCTGCGAACAAACCGGTTTATTTCAAGTCCTTCAAATGAAATGTCTCACTGAATTATTTCAGGGTGTTTAGTGTTCCGAGTCATGTTCCCTTTCTGGTTCTGTGCAATCAACATGCCCTACTGTTTCTGTTTGGTCAAACTAAACACTCAAAAGTAAGTCACTCAGCTGTTCCGGTCGATGCATACGCCTACTTTCCATTTTGCGGGTTGTGATTGGATAGAATCACTGACTCACGTCTCTAAATTCGATTCGATTGGCTGCAAAAGCAGGAAGTAAAACTATTTCTATTTAGTCAAAACTAATCAAACATCGAACTATACTAGAAGTCTCTTTTTGTTTCAAACACTATTTTGAATGTTACTCTAAAACGCAGGGTTCATATCTTATTAACTCTTAAAATACGTGTAAAGAATTTAACTTGTGGTTGTTGTTCTTCTTTTGTTTTTATTTATTAGTTTTTTTTCTAACAACATATCAGTCTTTTACCAGCAGATGGCAGCAGATAACTGTCTTGTATACAATTTTCTTCTTTTTTTTGCTCAATGTCCCAGGGAAAACTTTAAAATACCTTCAGAAATCCAGAAAGATGATTAATCACAACACTTAAGAATATTACAAAAAGCTAAATATAAAGAAACAACAGTAATGCACAATAGTGGACAGATATAATTCAAAAGGTTTAATCTTCTCAAATGGCTTTTGTTGTTTTCCAAAATTATTAACCACATACAACATACAATTGTGAAGTTAATCCTAGCCATATTCTGTAAGTATTTTGGTAAATGTTCACAGTGTGTTTGGTTGAGTTTTTAAGTGGTTGATGAGGGGTGGAGGATATTTTCTGACACAAAAAATATGATTCAGTGTTTTAGAGTGTAATCACACGATGCAAATTATACTTTGTGTGGATCATATTTTTATTTATTGTCTTTGTTTTAATCATAAAAATACATGTAATACAACATATTGTATGTAATATGCAGTAGGATTCAATTTGGTAAAATAATACCAACGCAGTATTAGAAAACACACAAGGAAAATAATAAAGTTTTGTAAAATGCTCAGAAGTGAGGTAGGCTACAATAAAACAGGAAGGAGAAAAGACAATTATTGGACATTAAAGACAACAAGACTCAGGGGAAACACTTTAAGTTCAAGTTTGAGGATAGGAGAAGAAATCAGTCTGTGGCAGAAAAAAAGGAAATGAGGGCCTTAATTACCAAGCTGCAGCTGCACTGAAGTAGTTTTGTAATTGCCTCTTGATTAGTAAATTAATACAACCCAGTTTAGATGATAGGCAACCCCGTTTAGTCTTACATATGCACACTTTAAATTTATTTTAGACAATCTATTTCTGGACTGGTCTTTGACATGTACACACAGGTCAATCTCAGCTAATGTAGGCAAAGCAGCTCAAGACAGACATTTCCTATAAAGAGCTTGTTATGAGTCCAAATCTTCTGATTATGCTAATCCCTTTGGAGGATTGTCAGACCCAGACTGCCCCTGCTTGAAACGGTCACAGCTAGCACTTGCAGCTCTGACCAAGAAGCCATTACTTATACTCATTACTGAAAATTAGAACAAGCTGGGTTTGTAGCTCCCATCTGCTTGTTGACCTCCAGCAAGCAAGGACTCAAGTAACAGATATCATGTTTTCAGTCTTTGAAGGTAAAAACCTGCTGCAGCAACTTCGACACAACAAAAGCTAGACTGTCTGCGATGCGTTCAACCCACTCTTTGTGCAGTCATCACACAGCTTCCCCAGCAAGTTGTCCGCCAGGAGGAGAGACCTGAAGAGGAGAGGAGGAGGTATGATCGGTAACCATGGCAACTAGCAGTATTTTATGTGAACAGACATTGATTGCAGTGAAGATGAATCTGTCCAACACAAATGGAACGAACCTTTGAAGTTTCTCTCTGGATTCAGTGTTCATACTTTGATAAAATTGGAATTCATGAACTATTTTTAGTCACGATCTGTTTTACTTGTCAGTATTAGTGTAAGAACAACTAAGAACGTCCCATTTACCATCAGAATTTTAACCAGTGAGCTCATTACTAAAGGAAATACTGCAGCTGTCTATATTTTGACAGCTTTTGTTTTCATTTTAATCTACTTTTTAAACTCCTGTTGTGCTCACAGGAAGTTCTAGCACTTTTTGGAAAGAAAAACCCACCAGTTCTTCCTGTGGGTTATTTTTCTTGTTCAATCTTTCCACATATTGATCTACAGCTGGTGGCATCAAGGTAAAGAAAAACAGAACATAAAAAAAAGAAAAAACAACAAGGGTTAGCTTAAAATATTTGGTATGTGTTTTTATTTCTAATAAGTGCTCAAAGTGTTGTCCCTGAAGAATAAAAATGCTACAAGAATTTAGTCTTATAGAGTCAAATAGAGTTTGTGTCAGAAGTTTAGTTTGAAAATATTTTTTCTTTTTGAATCTATCTCTCAGCTGATTCTCATCTAAGTGTGTTTGTAGGCTCTTTTTGCACTTTGGCTGTAGATCTTTCTTTAATGATCGTGGGTTTAGGCAGTAAAAATGTGCACTGTGTTTGTAAAGCATTGAAATTCTTGGGTTGTCGACTGGAACATTTGAGTGCACCTCACAAAAAGCATTGCTATTAAACACCTCATAATGTATCCAGCTTTCTTTAAAAAAAAAAAAAAAAAACTTGAACAAATCAGAGAAACCAGTGAAGCCAGTGGGATTTTGGGCAAAAACGTGGAATATTGGGCTCAGACTTTGTAGTGACTAAAAGTGGTGACTCATGCCTGGAAAGCCTAATTACCTTCATATGAAAGTGTTACGTCACCATGAGCGTTTCACTTAACTTGTGTAAAATAGGTCAGTTTGGACGGTTGGTGCTGAAATCGTCTGCAAAGATGGATGTTGTTTCATTCTGCTTCTATTTTAGGGGTGTGTGCACCTCCTGCGAAATCCTGCTGTATTAATTCGATTCTTTGACCTGGTTTTAACACTGAAGCCTATCTCTAAAAGCTATAATAGGTTTATTCTGTGCAGTCATGAATATGTTAAGCTCATTGTGCACCACTCACTCAAAATAAGATGAAAATAAAGATGATTAAGCTGGAAAAAAAACCTTACAATGCTCCTTGTAAATGTCCACAAGACAACTGAAAGACAAATTACAAATAATGTGAGATGTAACTTTGAAGAATTTAATTTCCCCAAATGTTCTTATCTCAAACACCTTAAGTTCTTTTTATCACAAGGCCTTATCACAAGGGTTTTGTGACGTCAAGTGAAAAAGTTTCCTTTCTTCTGTTTCTGAGAACTGCACTCCTGTTGTTTTATTTCCAGAGAGAGCATAAACCAGACTGACAAAATATCATGTTGCCAAAAACCGAAAGAGGAAAAAATACCTCAGGCAAAACAATCAACATCCAGTCTGACACACATTTGCTCCCAGAGACAATTTTTAACAAAATGAACTAGAACCCTTACTAATCTCACCATTGCTCTCTGCACCAGTGTGTTTGTAGTATACATAATATATACAGTATGTAACAGTAACAAAAGTGGAATGCAGCTTAGAAAAAGCTAAATCTCTAAAGACCTAAAAGGAGGAGACACTGTGCACTTTTGAAGCTCGTTCTGACCATGTGTTCTCCCTCTTGTGACCTCCCTTGCCTTGCAGCAATGAGCTACATATGCTGCAGCGACAGAGAGCTGTAGGATGTGTTTATAGCTGCTCATGAATGGCAGACTGGCAGGCGGAGGGTGGAGAGGCAGAGACAAGCAGCTGGGCGTAAGTAATGCATCCTCCCCGGAAACTGGGTCACACTCGCACCACTTTCACATTGTCAAATTATTTCACCTACTTTCATGATTTGGCATGTCATATTGCCCTAAAGAATAATGAGAATGCTGAATTAGCAAAAGCTTTTCAGATGAAACTTTACAGAGAGGAGAGGCGTTTATCATTTTTATCAAATAATTTAAAATAATTGAACACCTTTTGAAAAAAACAATCCATTTTTACTAGTAATGATAGCATGAGGAGGGAGTGTTTTTATTTAAGAAGCATTAACCCCCATTACTATGTACAATAACGGAAGTGCTGCATTTTCTATTTGGAAATAAGATGAATTATTGAAGATCTTTTAAAGGTCTTTTCTTTTATTGTTATTTTTTATTAATCTCAATATTTTTCTCACTGACATTTTGAAGAAACAAACATTTTTAAAAAATTTTCTGTATTGTTAATTGCATATTAATCATGCAAATATTGCTTAACAAACACATATTTCTATTTGATTTGATAAAATGTTTAGTTTTTATCACTAGAAACCCTTCTAAATCAAATTGCCCTTTATTGATTAATACATTATTGAGTCGTCTGCATTGAAACGAATTGGAACAAATCAGACTAAATTCAGGTCATGAGGAACAAATTATTTAACTATTGGATCCGGTGTGTTGGAGCAGGGGAAATAACAAAAACATGCAGGGCAGACACTAGAGTAGAGCATAGGTGCTCTACACTGTAAATTTGACCAAAAATGACATAAACCTGAGCCTAAATTGACATCAGGAAAGAATAGTTTTTAGCATGTTTGCCATCTAAACGTTTTATAATAATTGCATTCAGCAGAATGACTAATAATGCATGAAGGTTGTGCTGCCTGTAAACTCAGTTTCTAACAGAATAGTAGATTTATCTGATATTATAAACACACTACATGATTCCAGTACAGTTGGCTAAAATTGTTTGACCTAAAACTGATGCTCTGACTTTATAGTGTTTTGCTTCTTTTTAAAAATAATAAGTCACAAAGCAGCATAAACTGTAGCAGAAATGAGTCTTTATTAAACATGTTATTGTTTTTAGGCATCAGGTAGATTCATATTATATTTATATTTGGAAGAAGGGATTGTTAAAAGAAATGTTTTTAACCCCTGGTGTGGAGCAGATCATTGTGACATCAAATTCAAATGATTATCATTAGAAATAAAATGCAGAGACAGAATTTAATGAGTGTTGTTAATTAGAAAGCATTTAAAGTGTATGGTTATGAAAAATTGCAAATAATAAAAACAACAAAAACAACCCAATGTCCTAAATAAAACCATTGCACATGTTTTCTATCTGATTTAGTAGTGAGAACTGCTACAGTGGTCTCTCTCTCTCTCTCAGTCTGAACCACCCTCACGCACGTTTCTTCTCCCGCACGGGCTGCGTGTCCACGCATTAAGCGCGCGCGGTGTCATCCTTGAACACGCAGTCAGGTGTCGCACCTCTTTCACGCTACCGGCGACGCCCTCGTCGATAGGCTACAACGAGAAACGTTTTATTTATTAATTTTTTTTTTTTACTCGTGCGGATGCAACGCAAAGCAACGTGTGACGTAGCGCGAGCACTCGAACGTGTGTGTATATGTGTGTGTGGGCGTGGAAGAAAATAATGAGCAGCGCGCGAGGGGAGGAGGAGGAGAAACCCCGGGGCTGGATGGCTCTGGTCGCGTGAGGCTGCTGAGGCGCAGCTCCGGTGTTAACCGCTCAGATAACGTGTCCGGTTTTATGCGGAGGAAAGTTGTTGGTGTTCGTTGTCAGTCAGCGGAGCTCCGCGTTTTAACGGTGAGTTAATTCAGCGCTCCACACGCCGGAGCCCACAGTCGGTCTCCCTCCCTCCCTTCCTGGATGTAAAGGCAGCTCCGTTTCATCATCTCAGGCCACTTGTGACCGCTGCTTCGGACCTCCATTTCAGGTAAGTTTGTTCGGTGTGTGAGGCTAGACAACTGTCCACTGAAAGGCGGCTAGTTTCAGTGACACATGTTATCCGCGTTTTCTTAGCTAACGGTTCAGTACCGGACTCCCTCCGGGGTTAATATTTGTCTTTTTTCGTTTTAGTGAAGAGAGTTTGGGCTTCTTATAGTAAACTGCTGAGCTTTTCTGGATAAAATGACTACAAGCTGAAACTGACGGCTAGCTTAAAGCCTGTTATCCAAAGCGAGTAATTAACAGTTTTTAATGTTCGCCTCCTTAATGAACTCGTTACCGAGCTTACTTCTTTTCTCTGACCCGGTGGCGAGGGCAGACCGTGGCTTCCTCTGAAGCCTCCACCAGCAGCCCTCTGAGGCTGGAGGATGCTGCAGCAGACCCTCGCATGTCGCCGCGGGGTGTGGTTGGCAAACAGGACAAACATCCTCCCTCCAGCAGCTTCCTTTAATCTCGTATTTGACAGCCTTAGAGAGCTGACCACGTCACATTAAGCTATCCTAACATCTCCCAGCTTGTCCTTTAACCAGGCTCTTCTCTTTCCCCTGCTTGTTGTCTGTCATTGAAGAGGTCTGCTGCTGTGTCAGGCATCTCTGGAGGCTTGTAAATCTGCCCCAGTGGACAGCCAGCATGTGTTTCACACTCACTTCTGTTTGATCAAAGGCTATGTGGCATCTTGTGATGATTTTGGGGGGCTTCTGGGAAGAAAATCTAATAATTAATGCAACATAAAGGTGGGGTCACTATCTGTTACTGTCAAGAGAAAGTATTCACTTTCAGTTTTAGGGTTTTATGTAACATGATATAATAAATCGTTCTAAAATTCTTTAAATCTAAGCTCAAAAATTTTTTGTCATGCATTAAACAAACCAAGCCAAAATGGAAATGCTTCGTGTGAACTTCTAAATCCACCCTTGCTGCTTTCACAGGATTTAAGAGGGGAAGTAGCAGCCAGGTGCTGCTGATCAAATGCACTTGAATGACTGATCATCAGTAAGTAGCACCACCGGTATTTTGCTTGCTTGGAGCATATGGGTGAGTGTTAACACAATACCAGGGAGGAAAGGCATCATCAGCTACCTTAGATAAGCAACTGTTGCTGTCCGCCAGTCTGGAAAGGGTTATAAAACATACTTACAAACAAATGGAACTCATTTAAGACATTTAAGTAAACTACAAGACTTTTGGAACTATCTTGGTTGGACGGAACATACCGAAATTTGTACCCAAAATGCACAGAGCACATTGTGAGAAAACCAAACGGCATTTCAGAACAAACGCCTCATATCAGCTGTCAGCACAGTGGAGGAGGGCTGATGATTTGGGCATATTATGCAGCTGCAGGACCTGAGCACCTTGCAGTTGACCATGAGCTCCTCTGTACTAAAGTCAAATGTGAGGCTAGCTATCAGAAAGCTACCACATCCTCAATTGTGGTGGGACGTTTTGAATTCTGCGCACAAACAAAAATGCATGTAAAGTGAGCTTAAGTTATGTACAGAAGAATGGGTCACAATTCCTTCATAACAATGTGAGGGACTGATAAAAGTCAAACGGAAAATGACCACTTCAAGTCATTGTTGTTGCTAAAGGTGGCTCTACTATAGAATCATAGGATGGACTTTGTTTTTCCACACACATTTTTCATGTTGGCTTAATTTTTATTTAAAGGTGTGGTTTACTCATTTGTTTGCAGTGTTCGCTAGTGTAAATCAATGCCTTATGAGTAATTTTTATAAAGAAAAAAGCTTTGATGCTTCTATTCTCTGCAGAAGTTTGCTAATGCAGAGCTTTGCTTGAAACAGCAGGATTCGTCACTATTATTATTAATGATATGCACACCCCTCGCTTCTGATTGGCTATCAGTAGTGCGTTTACATGCACATCAAAAACCTAACTATTGCCTTAGATTGCCTGAAGTTGTTTTTTTAATGCATGTAAACGCGTTAGTCTGGCTGAAGTCAAACTGGCTCTAATCGAGCTGAAGCACCTAGATAATGCAGTTGTAGCTCGATTTCATTTACATGTAAACAGCTCAGTTGAGCTGAGACTCGGCTGGACGCTCCTCTTCCAGGATCGCGGCAGCAGCTTTACAAACAAGAAGAGGGCAGCAAAAATAAACGCCAGTGCAGGGTACACGAGGACACCCGTGCAAATTTGTGTCCAATTGGCGAGACCATGTATGCAAATTTGCAGCATGACGTAGAGCTGCAAGGTTTTTCAAATCCTAGCGTTTCAACCTCAAAATTCTATCAGAAGTTAATGCTGGAGATACATAAAGAAAAACTGTTTTCATGTTCAGCCTGCATGAAAAGCTCAGAGTGACCAAAATGAATCAGAAAAAATGTGGAAAAAAAAAAAGTTTTCGGTAAACCACAACTTTTAATAAACTATGACGTGGTGGAATCTGTTGTCTCTTGTAGAACATGTTAAAGATTTAATCATTTTTATTATGTCCTGATACATACAATTCTAAAATTCAAAGAGGGTGTACTTTCTTTTTACTCTTGTGTATGTGTGAGGCACACACTCATAACAGTTTAACAGTGTCACATCGTTCTCTCTCAACTGTAACATTCAGAGTTCCTGACAGTTACTACATCTCCCTTTAACCAGTCTTTTTCCATTTCCACTCTTCTGAGCATGATTTGTGAGACTTACTCCTCATTTATAATCACATCCTTACATATCACTGCCATCATCACCATAATGTGCTGAGAGACTAGAATTATCTACTGGACTATTACTCCTATGTGTATAAGACTCCCTCCTCACCATAGTTTCTTCATAGCCTCTGATTAAGAATATACAAATTTATCATCTTGGCACTGACATGTCCGTCTAAAGAAATTATGTAATTTTTGCTAACAGAAACTTAGATACATCCATGTGTACAAAAGCATGCAAATGCCTACTGTTGATGTTATTGCTTAGGCTTAGAAAACACAATAACTCCAGTAGTTTACAGAATGAATGATCATAATAAAAAATTATTAAGTGTTTTAAAACTGAGCAATAAAAGCAGCGATACAATGCATAAACGGTGCCTAATTCTAGAGAGAGAGGCATGTATTTTTTGTTTGGGTTGACCAATCATTGGGGTCAGTTACTTGTATTCATTAACCTGTCATAGTATTTTTCAGGTCATATACTCCACCGGTGTTGCTCTTGGCTCGGTCACTTAGCCTCATAAACTTATGTGTCTTAAGACTGCTGAGTGTGAGTGTATGGACTGTGGGATGCTTGGAGCATAGCCAGACCTTTTTCTGACACGCTACAATCTGCTGATGCTGATGTGAGTGCGATGTGACGGTATGTCTGTGTGTGACAGCGCGTGGGCCCAGACACTGCAACAGATATATGGTATAAACGAGAACAGGTTACTGAATGTCAGCTTGTCCCTCACAGTCGATTTTTAAACTAACCCGAGAAGAGAGGAGTCTTTCTTTGAGCTTCTATTTGCCTTTGTATTTATTGGACCTTTTATGTTTCGCTGGTGTTTAGTTAATGTTTGACACGCTGTAGACGTGTGTGGTCTGTCTGGCTTTGAGGAAGTCCATCTGGAAGTGTGTAAAAACCTTGTGGGTCTTGCAGAAACAATAGAATGCCCAACACATTGAAGTAGCTGCTAAACTCCAATAATATTAAGGACAATTATTTTACAATGATAATACAATCTGTTAAACCTGCAGATACGAACCGGCTACTTTGTTCCTGTCAGGCAGCAGTGTTTACCACCACACCATTGAAAACTGAAAAGGAAGTTTTAGGTTAAAAAGAAAAATTCCCCTGTCTTACACAATAAAATAAAAATTAGTATTTTTTACGGCTAGCTACAGAAACATCCCAAGAAGATTCGGTTTTTGAAGCTTCTTAAAGCAATGACATGTTCCATGAATCAGGACTAGATCATAATATTAGAATTATTTTAAAGGTTCACTGAGGAATCTTCAAACAAGCTAGGTAGAGCTAGCTATTTTACACAAACAAGTCTCAGAGCTCTCACCCCTCCTGTTGGGTATAATCCTTATGACGTGCCTCCTCCGGACATGCGACCACGCATTGCCACAGTAACAATAGAGAGCCAAACATCAGCTGCTGAAACGTTTCCCCAGGTTTTCCTCTTCTACGTCCAAACGTTTGTTTTCTTATAGCTGAAAAGGTGTTTTTCTTTTGAGGACTCTGGTATTTTTTCCTGAAATTGAAGCGATAACAGCAGGCCGTTTCTGGCCTTCTCTCACTTTCAGGATGTTCTGCTTTAAAATGCACCAGCACGCATTAATGGAGGATCCAAGCAGTGTGGAAGTGAGGCGCTTTGGCGAGACACAGCCGGATTGTCTAATAGTTGCTTTCGGTTCGAAACATGTGATTGGCTGAGGTTTTTAAAGAACTGCGAGGGAACTACCTATTGATTTCTTTTGGGTTTTTTTTTTATCGCCACAATATATTGTAGCGCTGGCAAAGCGTTATATTACGCTACAATATTTATAGCTATATTATAAAGAACGTTGTTAAGAGGCATGGAAAAAACATTTTAAGCTACATTGTTTAACAAACTCCCTATGGCACCTTTTAAAGAACTGCTAGAACTGCAAGTCTAAAAAAAAAAGGACAAGAAAATCAACTTCTATTATGGAAGGCAGAAATACTCGTTTTATTTCTCCCCCAAGGGGTTTATGTATCATACAACCAACTGCCTCTAGGTTTCAAAACTGGTTACTTTGCTTACAAGATTTAAAAATATCAAAGCGCTGTAAAAAAGTTATTACTCAGAAAGAAATTATTCAACCTCCATTTAGAGACAGATCCTCGAGCTAAATGCCAAAAGAACACACAACGAGGATGGAATTCCAGAGAAAGTTTTAAAATTGGCCTATATGTTACACCGTTTAACTTGTTTTAGATAGTTTTTTTTCTTGCACTCATTATCAAGTAAGTTGGCTGGAGTGTTTTGCAGTTGTGCAAAACAATACTCGATTGGCATGTTGATTGTTTAATTCATTCAATAATATGGAATTGTTGCAGGTATTCAGGAGTGAAAGGAGGGATGGTAAAGAATAGGCGGTTATTTGTCTCTGTTGACAGGTTTACTTCCACTTTGAGGCTTGTTGCAGAACGGAAGTTGTCTATACTTGAACTAGATGAGGTAATTTAAGGTCTTCGACTTGCGCAGACTTTTGTTTGCATCTGTGAGTATTAAAGGTGCTTGTTAGTGTCACAGTGCCCCTATAAACTGTTCCAGTCTCCTATATAACATTCCTGGTTTTAAATGAACTATAAACTTTGAGAATTGGTGCCTGCTTGCCATCTTGGGAACACGTGGCTTCATGAAGATTTCTGGGGACTGTGGGTGTTGTTTGACTTTGAGCTTGTAGATACATGTTGGTTGTAAGAAACTTTATCAATTATTTTGTTCTAGCTTGTTAAATATTAATACCAGTAGTTACCAGATAAACCTCTGTCTGTAAGCACCAGGTGCTAAACTGATCAAAATAACTATAAGATTAAACACGCATCTCTTTAAAAGTATTTCAACACAATTTACCATTGCAATCCTAATAAAAGTACCGTATGCACTTCATTATTTTAGCTAGCTAAATGTTAGCTTGATTGAAAGGGTTGAACAGGAGATTGACATACATTAGGGCTCATTCATCCAGATGATTGTATAGTAATCCATTCCTCTTTTTTCTTGGAAACAAAAAAGCTATAAAACAATTCACCATGCTTCTCAACCATTTCAGCCAAGGAAGACTTTGTCTCTCATAATGACACAGACAAGCATAAACATGCTGAAAATGGTGGCAGGCTTGAATGTTCGTACAAAATGTTGAATTCATGCACAATTCCTCTACACAAGTCGAGTCTGACCTACTGTAAATAAAACCCACATTTGTTATTTAAGTGAATAAGTGATGAGGGCTTTTGGTGCAGATGTGAATATGTGTCAGCTGTGACTATCCTCAGTGGTTCAGTATAGGGCTCATAGAATGTGTGTGTTTGTCTGTGTGTGAATGATTTCGCTCTCTGCGACTGTCTTTCTGTGTCTGTGAATGAGAGCGAGCTGAGTAACATCACCATGCCAGCAAGACGGGGTGGAGATGGAGCAATCTCAGGGAATGTAAGAAAAGAAGGGGAGATGGTTAAGGCTGGGAAAGGTCTGCTGTATTTTTTTCCTACTTTTGATTATTTTCTGTTATCTTGTCTGCATATCTCATAGGGTCAGTGCTCTTCCATCTCTTTCATTTTGTTTCGCTTCCATCTTCTCCAGTTATCTCGCTGTGAGTGCTGTGTGCAAATGCATTTAGAAGCTCCCTTGCTCGCTAGCATCAATGTAGCTCTTTTAGTTAATCTCAATGGATAAATGTGAACTAATTACACATTTAAGTGTTCCGTATGTGTTAAGTATGAATATTTTTATGTACAACCATCATTCAAATAGTGCATCTTTTAATTCTCAGTTATATTGTTCGTTTCTATCATCTTTTGCTTTGGAAAGATGAGGGTATTTAAGAGCAGGGGTTGCCTTGGTAACCGATTCTGCCATCTGTGTTTTTTGTATGGTTGTGTAGACAAAGATGGAAGCGTCTGAATGCTTCCCTCGTCCTTGCATTATTTATTTAATAGGTCAGCAAAAAGACTCGAAGGTTACTGGGTTACAATTCTCTCCAAGAGGAGGTTAGAAAAGTTCATTTTCAGCTCCATGAATTTGTGTCATTGTAGCAGCATGTTACAGCAAAACGTACAATAAAAATGCATGCTCTTATCTGGAACAAAGTAGTAGAGGGGATAAGTTAATAATTTAAATCCCCCTGTATTTGCCTTGGTTTGTGTGTTGCAGTTTACTTTTTGCGTCTTAGTCAAACGCAGTGAAAAAGCCCCATATATCTGACATTTTTCATTTTTCTTTCCAGTTATACCAGCTGATTTTGCCAGTACTTCAAACTGATGTAATTGTTCTTTATTTGGCAGAAAAATGTGTTAATTCTCTCTGATATTCTATTTATATTTAGAATGGGAGTAATGAAGGCAAAAATTGGTTGTATTGTGCTAATGGATATAGTGTAAGGAGTAATTGTTAATCCTTTGCAAAGAGGTAGGTACTGCATGAAATCAGCTGGTCTAAAGAGGTGATACAAAATCTATTAGTTTTATTTGAATAAATTATTAAAATTGAATCTTCCAATTTTTGTATACAATTTTCTGCATACTATGTTATGCTAGTTAAATAATGAAAAACATTTAAATAAAAATATATTTTAATTTCATTTGTTTGCAAGGCTTACTTCCATCAGGATATTGTGAGTCAAATTCTTGAATTTGAATTAGCTGTCGAAACACATAATTTAGAATACTGGAAAAATAATTACATTTCACTGCAAAGAAAAATAACAATATAAGTCACAACCCACATGAAAGCAGGTTTAAAACCCTGATGTGTCACTGCCCCCTCAAGGCTAAAGTCACTGTTCTAAAATTACAGTGCACAGATGGCAAACTACCTGGGTTGTTTTTATTTATTTATTTCAGTAGCAGAATTATTTCTGCTGATGATTCATTTGTAGTTTATTATTAACAAGAAAAAATGTAAAAATTTTATCAAAACTTCTTAAAGTAATGGATTTTTAAAATGTTTTTTTTAAATTATTTCGATTCTTCTGACAAGGGACTGAATCTCTTGTGGCTGCATGCATTTTCATGCACTGTGAGCCTTCTAAGTGCTGTCCAGGGAGTGCAACAGGATGATGATGAATGACCCTTGTGTGTATAAAGAGGTGACAGTGTTTTCCCAAAGTAGACCGTTTTTCAAGGCTGTGGTGCATCATGTGGTTTGGACCCAGGGTGTTGTACACGGTAGTTTTGTGTAACCCAGTTTTTAACACTGACTCACCATTTTTCCATATTTTCTCTGTGCATGTCTGTCTTTGTCAAGCAGAAAGTCCAACATCTCCTAGCAACAATGTAGATGTTGACATGAGGATGCAGGACCTCGCAGGGAGGAGGAGCAGTGACTGACACTCTCCTCCGTTTCACCACATCTCGTACTCTATGTCTGTCCTGAGAGGACAGCTAGAGTGCTATGTCATCAACCACACCCCCATCGGCCCAGCCCTCTAAAAAGGGAAGGAAGCCGGAGAAATCAGAGGTGATGGCTGATTCACCGCAAGCCACCAACGAGGAACTCAGGAGCAAACTCATGGACATTCAGATTGAGCTGCAGCAGGAACGTGGCAAGGTAAGAGGAAGAAGAGATGGAGGAATATCTGTTATTCAATTCAACCAACCTAACCAAATTTGATTCACATCACTAAAAATCTCAGTTGTTGCTGTGAGAGCTCTCATTGTGTAATGTTATCATTTATTCTTCTTCTATTTTTATAAACTTAATGTATAAAAAAAGCTAATTTGTAGTGGAGTCAATCTGCATGCTCAAGAATACCGAAAGTCCTAAAATGACCCTGAAATCAGCAGAGCATTTGAACGATCTGAGATTGGCTGTGCAGCAGTGCTTCACAGCCAGTCAGGTTCAGCTTGAATGCTTCTGCTTAACAGAGAAAGAGAAAGTTCAAAAGAAAGATGTTGTCACGTGGAGGCTCATTCCTAGGAAGCAGGGCTGTTGGTCTGTACTTGTACCCACTCAGACTCCTCTCTGTTTTGGGACAGTAACAGTAGATGCAATAAAATCCTGTGCTTTAATGGCAAAAGCTGCACATAAAAACAAGACATTTGCAAATAGTTACTTAGAAAACAGATGCACGCATGAAATTATTTCAAATTGAAGTAATTGAATTGAATTTTTCCCCTGTCTTGTTTCTTCTCACAGGTCTGTAAGCTCCGTGAGCGTCTGCAGGAACAGCGGCAGGCTCGGGAGCTTGAGCAGCACAAACATGCTGTGGCACTCACCGACCTGCGTGCTAAACTACATGAAGAAAAGCTGCGTGAGATAGCAGCTGCCCGTGAGGCCCTGGCACGGCAGCATGAAGCCGAGCTGGCCCGGGCGATCAAGATCCGGGATACAGAGGTGCAGAGGCTCCAGGGTCTTGTCAATGCACTGAGAGATGGAGCAGCTGACAAGCTCAAAAATGCCCTCCTCGCAGAGGCTAGGGAGGAAGCCAGGAGAGCTTTTGATGGGGAGAGAATAAAGCTACAACAGGAGGTAGGATTAATCATGTATGTGGGTGGTAGAAAGTTCCATTATGTACAAATTTTTCATGTATTGTAACAACCATGTAAAATGTATTAAGTGATAATCATGTGAGCTCATAGACATTTGAATGTCTGAGGACTTCACGTTTTCAGTGAGCACTGTGGTGATAAAGCCAATTTTTGTGGAAAAGGCACGAGTGTGTGTCTCTACATTCCTGTAATACTTTATGCACCTTTGTAAATTTGCTTCAGAAAAACAGGAAGCAAGTTGGAAAAGCTTGTTGCCAAGCTATTGTTTGACTGCAGCCTCTCAGGACAAACAGGGCATCTACATTATAAGAGTTTAATGGGATGGGGCTATGTATTAATAAATGTATGAATCTGTTTTGTGTTGTTGTTTTTACGATGGAGCATGTGATTATTATTATGTGTTTATTGGGGTTTAGATTCAAGAGCAGAAAGTGGCCAGGAAACAAGCTGAGGAAGTGCTGGCAAACGCTCTCCAAGCTGATAAAGCCAAAGCAGCTGATCTCCGCACAGCTTACCAACAGCACCAAGATGAGGTGCATCGCATTAAACGAGACTGTGAGAAAGACATCCGCAGACTGGTAAGGACACATGGATCTAGGAAGAAATGCCTTCCAACAAGACATGTATTATCTGTCTAAATATTTAGAAATGAGTTTTTAAATGGACATAACCTAAAGTTTATTGACTTTGATATGATGTATCCCATCCTACATGTTAGGAGGCTGGTTGTTGCACTCTGAACAGTCATCAGTCTATCACAGGGTGAACACAGAGACACATTTATACCCAGTTTAAAACAACAGATACCTTTATAGGCTGAGGGAGGAACCTGGAACACCCTGAGGAAACTCATACTGGCAAAACAAGAATGTGTAAACTCCACCCAGAAAACACTAAGGGAAACATTTTACATGTTTCTGACTAAATAACTAACAGTCAAACGGATATTATCACTTACTGTTTAACTTTGAAAGACAGAGTTAAAGTAACACAGCTGGATGCCCCTGAGTAAACATTTGGAAAGGACATATTTATTCTTTTTAATCCTGATTACACAGAAAAGCAAAAACCCACAATTCACTGTAACTTTATCATGAACTATTTTAAATGCATGGTATTAATTAATTCACATAGGCTAAGTAAGAAAAGTTATTGAAACTTACTATCACATTATGACTTGTATCAATGAATGAACTAAAGTTATTCAAAGTTCAAGCTACTGTTTGGCTGTTGTAAAATGTAAAGTTTGACTCTGTCCCAGAACGAAATAGGATTCTTGCGGTAGGTAAACTGCTCAAACCCAGCAGCTGTTGTTTTTATAGACCATATCTGTCTTCAGTGTATTTGAATATTATCAAGTCCTACTAAACCAACATCTGTTTCCCTGCTGCTGCACTTCAGCTGCAGCTCAGTGCTTATCTTACTAATGTTGTATGAAGGTTAGAGGCTAATTGCTGCTGTGCCTGTTGTTTTACCTCCACTATGTTGTGCTTATCACCATAAATAAAAGCCTGTATACCTGATTCAGTTGAACATTAACTTTGCTGCATACAGAGAGCTGATATAACAGGCATTATTTTCACCAAAGGAATGTTTTGAATGAGAAAACTAAAAAAACATCATTGTTGGCAAATGAAAAGCCAGCGACAGAGGAAACGCTGGGAAACGCTGGTGTTAAGGAACAAAATAAGGAGGGAAGCAGGAGAGGAAACAATGCCAGACAGACTTGTGTTGTGAAATTATTTAGATTTGTTGCTTTGAGCAGCGCTTTGAGATGACTTGTTTTGTGAACTGGTGCTTTATAAATAAACTGAATTGAAGTCAGAGGAAACATTAAGCTTCTAAAATTGATCACAGTTGAAATACAAATCTAAATGCCTGAACTACAGTCTCCTATTCTGCTCTTACACATCAGAGCACAGAATGTTTTAGAGTAAAAATAAAAATCGTTTTTCATTTAAAGCAGATACTTGTATGCTAGTTTTTTATTGACCAATAAAACAATCGGCTGTTTTACTGAACAATTGACTGTTCTCTGCAACTTGAGCGTTTTCATTTATTGTGAATATTTTTAAATTAAATAATTTGGCCTTTTGATAATAAAACAGTCTGTTTGACTAACATGGTACACCTCCTTCCTGTGCACCTCCTGTAGATGGATGAGTTGAAGGCAAAGGACCGGGTGGTGTCTGCTCTGGAGAGAGAGCTGGGGGTGCAGGCTGGTTATGCCCAGAAGCTTCAGCTTCAAAAGGAAGCCCTGGATGAGCAGCTGGGTCAGGTACGAGAGGCTGAAAGATTCAACCACGGCAGCCCCAAGCGAGAGGCGGTGCCTGGGCTCGGAGAAAATCCAGACCTGCTTAATAACCAGGTAGAAACACACAGAACCATATGCAAGCATGATGTCACATCTACTGTATACTCATACTCATGGAGGAACATTAACTCTGAAACGCACTCATTCTGTGCATAGGACTAAATTAGAGACATGAAATGTATTTTAATGAAAGTGTTTCTCACTGGTGATTTACAAAATAGTTATTTTGTAAAATGTTAATGCTTCTAGTGTTTTATTGAAATATAGTTTTGTCATCAAAAAATAATATAATTAAACTTTTACTTAGTTTGATTTATTCATCATACAGAAACTACAAACTGCCAGGTAAATTTAGTACTAATATTTGAAATTTTATTTACCTGCTGTAATGTGGCAAAACAGATACTAACCAATGCCATGAAATTAATATTTTAGAGATGTCTTCATCTCTTTCATGGATAGTTTCTTTAATTATTGACGGAGATGAACACCCTTTACTTTTAAAGTACATGATTGTGTGTGTGTGTGTGTGTGTGTGTGTGTGTGTGTGTGAGTGAGTGCATGTGTTAAACATTCAGATTCACACTTTAAAGCACCAACTCATCTTTCATCCCATCACCTCCTCTTTCTTATCCACCTCCATTATCTGCCTGCCTGCATGTTCTCCCTTTTTCAGTTTTTGTCTTCCTCCTCCTCCTCCCCTCTCCCCTGTCTCCCCCCTGCTCAACAGGAGGTGGAGGAGCGTGACATGAGGAGGTTCCAGCTGAAGATTGCTGAACTTCACTCCGTCATTAGAAAACTGGAGGACAGAAATGCGCTGCTGGCAGACGAGAGGAATGAACTAGTGAGGAAGATGAAGATGTGCACATAGTTTACACATATTGTTGAGACAAATATAGACACTAAAACACTCTTGGCTCTCTTAAAAATGTGTAATAAACATTCAGCCCTGGTTCTACTTCTGAACTAATTCTGGGTTGCAAAAGGTCAAGACCTAAGATTACAGTGTTTCCCCACCCTGCTTCCTTCCTCTGTTCAGTTGAAGCGGGTGCGAGAGGCAGAAGGCCAGATGAAGCCCATGTTTGAGAAGAATAAACGCTTGTCTAAGAAGAATGATGACCTTCTGCAAACATTGCAGCGTATGGAGGAGAAACTCAAGAACCTGAGTCGAGAGAATGCAGAGATGGTGAGTTAAGTCCACTCGTACTACCTGCCATGTCTTGCTTATCTCATGTTACAAACTAAAGATAATATAAAACTTCTAATACTGTACTTTAAGGTTAAAGAAAATAACACGTTTGCTTTACTCTCTAACTGATCAAATCTGGAAAACCGGCGGGCTCCCCTGAGGACCCCCTGCCTTTGAAGCTGATGTGCGACCTTGTTCCTGTCCTTGGCCCAGCTATTCTAAACATTGTGAACACCAGTCTTTCCACTGGTGTGTTTCCCATGGCCTTCAAAAAAACAGTTGTGCAGTTGATTTTGAAGAAGCCTGGTCTGGACTGTTCAAATTTTGACAACCTACGCCCAATTTCGAAGGTCGCGTTCCTGTCGAAGGTCCTGGAGAATGTGGTCTATGCCCAAGTTACAACTCACATGGAGACAAACGCATTGTTGGACGTGTTTCAGTCTGCTTTTAGGCCACACCACAGTACTGAGTCGGCTCTGATTCGTGTGCGCAATGATGTTCTGGTTGTATCTGATTCAGGGTCCCATGTACTGCTGCTGCTATTAGATCTCTCAGCAGCCTTTGATACAGTTGACCACCAGATTTTGGTGGATCGCCTAGAGTCCTGGGTTGGTCTTTCAGGGACAGTGCTGGACTGGTTCCGTTCCTATCTGGCTAATAGATCCTTTTGCGTGCAGATTGGCGATTGCGCCTCCAGATGCCTTCCGCTGAATTGGGGGGTGCCACAGGGATCTGTCCTGGGGCCCCTCCTATTTTCCATCTATCTCCTTCCTTTGGGAAAGATTTTCGAGCGATTTGATATTGGCTATCACATCTACGCCGATGATTGTCAGATCTATCTGGAGATGAAGGGCCCAAACACTGAGTTGGTACTTGAGGAGTGTCTCACGGAAGTTAGGAGGTGGCTGGCTGCAAACTTCCTCAGGCTAAATGAATCAAAAACGGAATCGATTCTTTTTGCCCCGAGAAACCTCTCTCGCTCATCGTTCGTCCCAGATCTTCTGAGTTTTGGCAGTGAACAGTGTGTCACTAGCCTTGGGGTCAAACTGGACGCTGGATTTACAATGGTCCCTCAGATAAATGCGGTTGTGAAATCATGCTTTTTTCAACTGCGCCGCTTAGTCCGTTTAAAACCGGTTCTTAAGCGGGCTCATCTGGAATCTGTGATTCACACCTTTATCACATCCCGCCTGGATTACGCTAATTTACTCCTCATTGGTACCCCTGTTTCAGCTTTAAAACTGCTACAGATGGTGCAAAACGCTGCTGCTAGGTTTTTAACAAACACAAACACCCCCGTGCTGGCCTGGCTCCACTGGTTACCGGTGCTTTTTAGGGTGTGTTTTAAGATCCTTCTTTTTGTTTTCAAAGCCCTGAATGGCTTTGCACCATCCTACCTGTCTGACCTGCTTGCGCCCTATGTGCCAGTGCGCTCTCTCAGGTCTGCTGACCACTTACTACTTTGCACATGTTCTATGAACTACAAAGCAAGAGGGGAGAGGGCTTTTGTACATATGGCCCTCGTCCTCTGGAATGCACTGCCCATTACTATTCGCCAGTCATCGCCCATCGTTGCCTTCAAATCACGTTTAAAGACCCATTATTTCGAGCTGGCTTTTATATAGAAACTTTTTTTTTGTTGACTTTTATCTAAATGTTTTTAAGGGTTTTTAAATTGTATTTATTGTTTTATTGTGTTTTTATTGCTTTTATTGGTGGTTTTATTGTGTTTTATAAGATCTATTGGGGGTTTTTCATTCGTGCTGTGCAGCGCTTTGGTCAGCTGACACGCTGTGTTTAAATGCGCTTTTATAAATAAAGTTGGTATGGTATGGTACTCAGAAGAAGTGTAGTTATATTAGTTTTATGGTGTCACAGACTTTAATAGCAAACAGGACCTCTACTGGCAGTTAGAGAAAAAGCAGTAAATATAATTTGGCCTTTTATTTCCATCCATCAGAAGGAAAAGGCTTCTTCCTCTCGACCACCCTCGCAGCCACAATCCACTCAGTTAAAGAGACCAAGCTCCCTGACTGACCTTACTCATGCCCACGAGGAACAGGAAGTAGAGTTCCTCAAGCTGCAGGTTGTTGAGCAACGAGGCATCATTGATGAGCTCACGCAGGTCAGGATTTTATTTAGAACGCCAAGATTACATGTAAAAAATTAGATATTTACCTATTTTTAACAGTGTTTATTGCATAACAATGTGATTAAAGCCTGAAGTAATAATGCTATGCATGATACATAATATGAACAGTTACTCTGGTTGGCTTTTTCCCCACAAAGTATTTATTTTCCTTAATGACCCTACTCATCACAGGCTACCGATTCCTATAATTTAAAACTTTATTGACTGTATCTCAGGGATCTTAATTCGGACATTATTGGCTGAACACTGTTTTTTATTCTGATGACTGCTCATTTTGTAGATAGATTCATTAGAATTGTATTTCCCATAAGAAAAGTTAGATGATGTGTTTATCTAGACATGAAATTTGAGGTGTTTAATTTGCTGTGTGTCTTTAGGAACGTGACCGATTAGTAATGAGCAAGAAAAACAGGAGGAAACCACCCAAGCTGCCAAAAGTAAGCGTCCATGTGTTTTAATACATCTGTTAATCCAACCGTGTGTAACTAAGCAACTACCTGTCTGTGGTTGATGAATCTGAGTATTTCTTCAGCTGACTGTCTGTGTGTGTTTAGCTTTAATTGGGCTCCAGGGACTATGATGACAGCATGAGGATTCACTCATCTCCTGCTTGAAGTCCCATAGCTAGTTAAAAATATTTTGTTCCATTGTTGATTTATTTTATGTGTATTTATTGTTATTACAGGTTAATTATCGCACATGTTCCGCAATATATTTGTGTGAGGTGAAGCCTATTGGAAAAACTAATTGCTTTGATTACGTGCGATTGGGAGGGCGTGTTTGGGCTAATTTATCAGGGGACATTGTGCAGTCTGGGATGTTGCTAAGAGGAGGAGTTTGTAGTTACATGTCATATATTTTTCTCCCACCTCTCTCCTCCTGGATCCAGTTTTGTATCTTGGATATCTGGAGTAGAGTACATCACAACCGCTTCAGTCTTGGACCTGCATGTGGAAATTTTTCATTTTTTGGGGGAAATATAAAGCACAAGCAGATTATTTTTAAAGGAATGGTTTGGCTGTAACTAGAGACTTCATTGTCTGTTTTTCTATTTTGTGTGGGAGTGTGAGCAAAAGCAGTTTAAGTTTTTTGTGGTTGCTAAAACCCTGGATTATACTCTAGAATAGCTGCTATTAGTGCAAGAAATAATAGACGGGTTTAGAGAAATTTTTTTGTAGTTTAGTGTTTTAAATTTAGGCAATGACAGAATACCTCCTTCTCGTCCTCTATTTCTCCTCCTTCATTTGTCTGTGTGCCCTGGTTTGCCTTTATTTCTCTGGTTGCCAGGAGATGACTTACAAACATGATGGTAAGGATATTGTGGGATGTGGAAAAGTTAATGACGAGAACAATGATGCAGTAATCAGATTAGATTGATTTAAAAATCAAAGCCTGAGTTTTTTTTAATGAAATGCTGATAATCTGTTGCTCACTAATATATCTGTGTATATATAAGGAGGTACATTTTCCACAAGTATGTTTTCTTGTCTTCTACTCTTATATTCTGCAGAGGCATGTTGTGGAGACATATTTTGGATTTGATGAGGAGTCGATCGACTCTGAGACCTCGTCTCTGACTTCTTATAACACAGACCTGACTGATCGAACACCTGCCACTCCTGAGGAGGATTTGGAAGAGGTAAACCTTTGTTTTCTAAAAATAAAAAAGTATATTTTAAAGTAACACCTGAAATATGTAGAGCTAAAAGTGGATGAAAAGGTTTTGAATATATTATAAATAAGTAAAGGGTCATAATATGACTCTGCCCTCATTTATTCACAGATTGTTTCTCGAGAAGAGTCAGAGCTTCGTTTTCGTCAGCTCACCAGAGAATATCAGGCTCTTCAGCGGGCATACGCCCTCCTGCAGGAGCAGAGTGGAGGCTCTCTGGATGCTGAGAGGGAGGCCAGGGTTTGTATATGCTCTCTTTCTGTAAAACATTACATACTTTGTGGTATGACATTAATATAACACTGTCAGTAAAATATGTAAATATATTTTCATTTATACTTCAACAGACACGTGAGCAGCTGCAGATGGACCTCAGCAGCTGCCAGGCAAAGGTTGTTGACCTGGAGAAAGCCCTGGCAGAGAGGGGACAGGTAAAGGCAGGGAGCAGGGACAGGAGCTCACTGGTCCTGCTCTTATTGGCCCTCCTGCATGTGTGTTTTGCTGCTCTGCTTCTTGGATGGCACTATGCTGACCAGGTGTATTGCAGAGTCATGTGACAACTCCTCCTTCACCTGGGACTTCAGTTCTGTGGCTGCATGCTCTGCTTCACCTCCTGTCCTTACTGCTGGTGCCGATTTGTTTATTTTTGCTCTCTGCTCCATTAAATACAGACTTGAACTCTGTTGGTTTTGAAGAACATACAAGAGATTTGTTTTTATCTTACACCTTCACATAGTTTATTATGATTCTGGTTAATGTAAACGTCGTCATGAAGAACCTAGCTTTTTTGTTTAAACCAAGTCCAGTAAAACAGGTTAAAAAACTAAAAGATATCCTATACAAATATCTAAAAATGAGTTTATATCAGTCTATCCTGTTTATGGTAAAAATTCTCTTTGTTTCACTGCATGTTGCTTTTCCTCTGTGACTTCACTCAGCTCTGTTATTCCGATTTGCTTTGCTGCTGTCTTTCATCTCAGATTTCCTTTTGTTCCTCTGTTATTGTGAAATCTGGTGAATGCAGCTCTTCTGCATTTTTAAAGTTTTTTTAACAAGACCTGGCTTTCTTTGTCTGGATCAATAAACTTGTGTTACCGATACTCTGTTCTCCTGTCTTTTTGTGCATGTGTTCTGTTTGCATGTGTCATTTTGGGTGATTTGAGACGGCCGCTGAGCTGTAGGTTTTGTTCTGGCTATTTGTGTTGTTGACATCTTTGTTCATTACATCCTGTCACTGGGGATCCTTTCCTTCCCATAGCTGTTAAGGACCATTTCTTGCTGATGTTGTGTTTGGTTGTTATGGCAGGATTCAAAGTGGGTGGAGGAGAAGCAATACTTGATCAGGACCAACAAAGAGCTGCATGAGAAGGTAGATTACTTACAGCATATAATGATGTACAGTTATTATCTGTTTCATAGTAAGATTCTTTTTGCATCAGCCAGGGTTATAGATGATTTTATATCTAGAGCTAAAACTTTATTAGTTATCAAATTTTTGATTTCTGGCTTTTGTAAAATTCCTGATTTTCCTTAAGCTGACTTAAGACTTAATGGATAAAATACTATTTAAAGTCCTCAAAAACTGATTAAAATTAGCAACTGGCTAAGCAGGAAAAAATACAGAAGTATATGATGGTCTGCACTCTTTCAAAACCAGTTTAAGGTTCTGTTCGGGGCTATTGTCTATGCACTTCCTCCATTAGAATTATGTATGCTTCCTAATTTGAAGGCCAAACATCTATGAGTTATGTGCTATACATTTCTGATGTCTTTTGTCTGTAGATAAGCGCGCATCAGCAGGCAGAGTCGCGTCTGCAGGCCGAGGTCCAGGATGCTCGGGACCAAAATGAGCTGCTTGAATTCAGAGTGCTGGAACTGGAAGTAAGAGACTGTACCATCATCAAACTGCCACCAGGAGGCGACAATCACCTCATTACCAGGCGCAGAACATACATACAGTGACTCACAAAACATGCATATTTTTGTTCCTCGCTGTTCCTTAACGTGTGTATCCGTTTACATGTTCTGCATGGCAGCTGTGTACACACCCCCTCACTGAACTGGATTTATTTTTCTTATGAACAAATGTTGTGTATGAATCATATTTTTATTGGAATAAAATATATTTAAGTGCACTGTCCATTTAAACGTAGTTAATTTTGTCTTTTTTGTATGCATGCTGTAATTTTATTTTATTTTTTCATAAAATAAAAGATGGAAATTACTGAAAAACAGGATGCTACAGAATAATTTCGGTGTTATAATTTTAAATTGAAAAAATAATTTGGTCACTGCAGAAAATATAATTGCATCATCATGTCAGTCATTCTTATTTGTTTGAGCTGCATTTTGGTCCCCATGAAGGAGAGACTAATTCTTAGCTTTGAGTTTTAGCATGCATCCCTGTCGGTTTGTTTGTCCCCTGAAAGTCTTTGGGTTTTCACACCTTCATCGTTTTGGCTGATCCTGACCATTAGTTTCAGTTTCATGTAAGTAAATCCTCATTTCCTCCCCATTTCACTCTCCACACTGTTATTTACAATCATTATTTTATTCCTCTCACTGCCTACTGTCATCAGTATCATAAATGATTACTGTAGGGTTGCCATAGAGTCTTGGATGCTAATGTGTGTGTTCTTGTAGGAAAGGGAACGGCGATCTCCTGCTCTTAATTTTCACATGTCTGCATTTCCTGAGAACAGTAGCAGCGCCCTGCAGATCTACTGCCACCAGGAGGGAGTGAAGGTTAAAGACTCAACATATTTACTGTAAAGCTCACTTACAAACAACACTGTTAAAATCATGTCCTGGTTTTCATCTCTATAGGATGTAATCATTCCCGAGCTGATGAAGAAGCTGGATATTCTCGGGGATAATGGAGTAAGTTTATTCTCACAGCATCATATTTTAAAATCTTTTTTAGTTTAAATATTTCTAATAACTGTTTCTGATTTATTTCCTGCAGAATCTCAGGAATGAGGAGCAGGTTGCAGTTATCCAGGCAGGAACAGTGATCTCACTTTGTGAAAAGGTGACCTGAAAGTTTCTTTGACACATTTAGTATTTACTGCCACACTGTGGGCTTGTGCTGCCACTGCATTTTACCCTTGATTCAGCCACTGAACTTCAGTTATTATGCAGAATACAATTGTGAGGTTTTATGTCTACTTGTGCAGTGGTTGAAGCAGATAGACAGCACTGAGGCAGCCCTCACACAGAAGATGATCGACCTGGAAAACGACAAGGTGAGAAATCGATTTAAAAAAAATCTTCAGTTGTTTTAAACTGTTCCCACTCTCAAAACTCTGAGCTAATACTGAATTAAAATAAAACAGCAAATATATATTTTATCTTCAAATTTCAAATCCACATTGATTATTTTATTTTGTGATTTTATTTCCATTCTTCTTGCTTCTGTTGTAGGAGTTGTTCAGTAAGCAGAAGGGATTCCTCGAGGAGGAGCTGGATTACAGGAAGCAGGCCTTGGATCAGGCTTACATGGTAGGAGTCCTGGATCTGTATTACACTGTGGGGTTATACCTTCTGTACTTTATTTTTATGTTAAAATCAAACTCTTAATAGAATTTTAGGTTGTTTTAAAGATCAAAGTGGCTCATGATAAATGATTAAGAAAAGCAGGACTGTGACATTGTCATTTAAGCATGACACATAAGCATTTGGAACCCCATTAATGACCATAAATACTACATTCATGTTCCATGAAGTTAAAATTTGTCACATTGTGTTGGGATACTGCATCTTTTACCTCTGAAGTCTAAATTATGTTATTCTAATCTGTTGAGTTGGTTGGGGTGTTTAGTTATTTAAGGCCTGATGTTTTTTCTTCTTGAACGAAGGTCATTTACTTATTTACTCTTTTTTTTTTTTTTTTTTTTACAGTGGAAACCCCAAAGATTAGAATCATGATTATCTTACTCATTTTGATTTAAATGGTTTTAAAGATGGTTCTAGATTAAATATGTTTATTAAGATGTTAATTATATATTTTTTAACTCGGCTAAGTTAAATTAATCTTCTCTTCTTTCTTCTAACACAGACTTTACCCAGAGTATACTATTTAGACATAGAGCCATCTCCATATTTTAACCATTACATAAGGTCACTTTTGATATTTAGTTAGTGTTTTAAAGGTTATTTTTGTACTGTATTGGTCAAATCTTGTTACTTTTCATGGTATTTATTCTATCATTGTTAACAGAGTTTATTTTAGAGGAGAACAAAAGAGTTTGTTTTAATTTGTCATGTAAAGTTCAAGCCTAGTTATCCACCAGCATAAAGTGGAACAGTGTTCCTATATCTACCATGGTCACAGTCGTGTGTGTGTGTGTGTGTGTTTTTGTCTGTATGTGCCCCAATGTTCCTGCTTGTGCATGCCTTTGTTTTTATGCATGTGCATGTGCATGCCATTGTGTGTGTGTGTGTGTGTTTGTGTACCTGTGTGTGTGCGTGTGACTGTGCAGAGGATCGAGGAGCTGGAGGCCACGCTGTATAGCGCTCTGCAGCAGGAGCAGCCGGCATGCCGCGCGGTGGCCGAGTCGCTGACAGACAGGCAGAGGGAGGAGCTGAGGCTAGCCGTGGACAAGCTGAGGCGTCAGATTCTCCGGCAGAGCCGGCAGTATGACAGTCAGATCTTACAGGAGCGCATGGAGCTCCTACAGCAGGCACAGCAGGTAAGGTCCAAAACAAACCCAGTCAGGTTGTTGAGTCCTGCCCATCCTCAGTCTGAACCCTGGTTACTGTCTGAAACTTCAAACCCCACCAGAGCTCTGGTGCTGTCAAAAAGATGCAGTATCCCTGTGTGTGCTCCCTGTAACTCTATCTGTAAGTGCAAATGAAGCGATGGAGGAGTAAAATACAAGACAGAGTGACTTTGTTTGTGTGCGAGTATGTATGTATGTATGTATGTATGTGTGTGTGTTTCACTGTGAATTTACCCAAACTCCCTTAATCCTTCAACTCAATCAGTCCAATCTTGTAGTTTTACACACATAGTTTGTGCTCTTGTTTTCATTGACTACATCAACAACCACAACATCTCAAACATCATGTATGTCCATTGTAACTGACTTACTGGCACGGTAGAATCTAACTTCAGAACACTTTAAATACTAATCTCTCATAAAGCACATTACTAACTCCCTATATGTTTAACTACTGAGAGAAGAAATGCAAGTTGTAGGAGATTGCAGATACCCATTAAGTATAAATGTCTAATATTCTGTTCATGTTTCAAAATAAAAAAGCAAAGCTGTGTTTGGTCTGCTCCTTTGCATGCAGCTACTGTAGGTCACATATGTTTTCTGTTTATTTCTGATGTGTCAGGAACAAAGAAGAGTCAGGAAGTAGAAAGATGGAGTCCTTTCTGTTCTTCAGCTTCCCTCTTATCTTACACGTCTACAGTGAAGGCAGAAAATGAGACAAAAGAAAGGAGATTATGTAGAATAAAAGAAGAATGAGGCTTAAAGTTTATATCAGTAATTGTATTAAATAAATTGTTTTGTAAGTTGTAATGTTGATTTGCGTGGTTAACATGTTTTGACCATCTAACCACTCTTATATTTGTGTTGCAGAGAATTAGAGAGCTGGAGGACAGGATTGACTTGCAAAAGAGACAAATAAAGGACATAGAGGAAAAGGTACAAACTCAGACTTTGGCTTCTTTTTTCCATGACTTTTAGTGTGGAGAGGATGTTATACTGTAGTTTGTTTCTGCTGTCCTGATGTTGTGTGACATTTTAAACATATTTTAACACACTTTCTTCTCTCTGTCATTTGTCTCCTTTAGTTTTTGTTCCTCTTTTTATTTTTCTCTTTAGCTTTTATTCTTTGGCCTTAATGAAAATGACCATCAACTCTCATCAGGTACAACTTTGACTTGTTTTGTTTGACCTATATTTAGTTATTACACTGCTAATAATAACATACTAAAGAGTGTAACTATGATATATACTAGTCAAACTAAAAAAAATTATCCAATTTTTTTCTGTTTTAGGTGTTAAGATGCTGAGGCATGCAAGGATGAAAAACGTACTTGTTTTTTTTTTTAAAATGATTTATAAACAGTTCATGGAAACCTTATGGCCTTTTTGATAAATGTGCACTTTGCAGAAGACCCTTACTTGGAATGCAAACTTGTTAGTAATTTATTAAATAACTGTAAATAAATCCAGATTAAAGTGAAATTATTTATAATAGACTTTTACTATAGTGGCTTTTGGACCCTTAACACTTCTTGTAAGAAGAAAATATGAATTTATTGAGAGAAATGTCTAAATCAGTGGATTGTACTGGAGTGGATAAACACCACAGCCTCAGCTAAAGGAATGCCCAGTGGAAAAGAAGAGATGGAAGGAGGACAAGAGAAAATAAAGGGTTGAATGAGGGGAGAACAGGCTGCGTGCCAAATGGACTTTGAGGATTCTTGTAACGTCCAAGATCTGTGGCGTTACTAAGGAAACAAGAATGTCCATGGATCACAGACGCTGAACCTACTGAAATCTTAGCACTCCACTGGCAGGAAGACTCTACAGTCAGTGAAAAACTAAATCAGGTTAGTATTAAAGTTTTAACTTTCCATGGTTTATACTATAATTAAGTCTGTAACCTGACAGTTTGCTGATTCAAGTAGTTAAACTTGTCATTCAAATGTGTTTGTGTTGTAACTGATTTAATTATATGACAAAAGTTCTTGCTTATTTTTTTTAACCATAAAGTACAAAGTCTTATTGTTTTCATACATTTCATAAGCTGGTTGCACACACTAACAGCTCTGGGTGGTGATAACGTATTTAGAGGCACATGAGTTTTATTTTATTCTTGAGAACATGTGGTGCTATCATAAAGATTTAGGGATGTGTCAGTCAGAGTGGTGAAGTAGGAGGTTTAGGAGCATAGAGGATGATTAGAAGGTGGAGTAACCTGAGAGATACTCTTGCTGCCAAGCTGTTGACATGGTGAATAATTGATGACTTTATGTTAAGTGTTTGAACATTTTTCAAACCTCTATCCTTGAGAAGTGAACTACATTCTTTTACACTTTATTTACTCCTTTTTTTCGTTTGTTTTTGTGCTACAAGAAAAACGTTGTCAGTGGGAAGAGTCTGATTCGTGGAGGATCACATGACCTGGACAGACGCAGCGGGTTCCAGAAGCAGCTCGATTGCTAGGGTAACAGACGCTATAGGAACTGACACGGACTTGCAAGTTCTGAGTAATGGAGGAGAGGTCCTGAGGCAGAAAGCAGCTTCGCCATCCAGTCTGACAGTCACCTGAGGAACAGGTGAGATCTAGAGGGAGAGGGGATCCAGTAACGCACACAGACACACACACCTGCTGCTGCATACTCACTTTTGGTCATGGTGATATCACGTATCGTGTCTATCTACACAGCCCACATGGATGTGAGCTCACAGTTCGCAGGAGGAATTAACCACATCTTAAATAGATTTTTAGATCTAAAAAAAAAGGGTTCTAAACTTTATATTAAAATGCTAGTTTACTTCAACGTTGTTAAGATGATGTTGTACAAGCTTATCCTGTTTTAAACTTCTATTTTTGGATTAGAGCATTAGATAGATCCAAGCTGTGTCAGCGAACCTTTGCCTCCCAGCTCCCCAGCATGCAGCACTCCCAGAGGCTGGACCAGAGACTCCACAAGCTCAGAGAGGAGGTCAGAACCATGGTGAGTCTACAAAACAATAAACCTTATTCACAGTTTAAAGGTCTTGGTCCAGAAATTCATTTGACTATGTGACTTCACAAATATAATTTCTACTATACACATGAACAGTTTGTGTAGAGTTTAATAAGAACGATAACATAATGTAAAATAACTTCAAAACATCCAAGAACACTTTAACCAGGCAGGATTGTATAAGGCTAAATATCATATTAGTGATTAAAGCTTTGAGTAATATTGTTGGGATAAACTTTGCTGTGATAAATTTCTTTGTCTCAGTTTACCTCTTTTCTTTCTTCTGCTCAGACTCAAGAAAAGGAGCTAACGGAGCGTCTGTGGAGGGAGCGGCTGCAGCGCTGTCAGAGACAGCTGAAGGCCAAAGAGGAGGAGATGAGTCGTCAGTCCCAGTATTTTGAGAACTTTAAAGTCCAACTCCAACACAAACTCAGTCTGGCCCAGGACAGAGAGCAGAGTCTCCAGAATCGCATATACACTTTAGAAAAGCAGCTTCTTGATATGACTGTCAATGCTGCTACAGGAACATCATCAATCAGGGCAGTCAGAATTACTACTGGGGTGGTGACACACATTGAAGAACAAAACAGACTACCCTCCATGAGAGAAGAGGGTGAAGGGGAGGAGGAGAAAAAAGAGGAGAGAAGAAAGCAATGGCAGCCAGATATGAAAGAAGAAAGGTCAAAGGTTGATGAGGGAAAGTTGGAGACAGATGACCCGAAACAGACCTCAAATGAGACCAGGCTGCAAAGCTTCATTATCAGCTTGCAGGAGGATCTCAAGGTGCTGCTGGAGAGAGAGGAGGATGGGCTGGCAGAGAGGAGGAGGCTCTTGGAGCAGCTCCAGGAGGCCCAGGAGAACAGCCACTTCCAGTGTGGCAAAGTGGAGGGGATGAAGGCAGAGATTCATCAGCTGAGTCTATCTGAGAGCTCCCTGATGCAGGAGGTGGAAGAGCTAAGAGGAGAGAATCAGAAACTCCAGCAGACCCTTAACCCGACACCTCTTCAGTCATCCTCAAAACCTGAGACGACGAGTCACCGAGCTAGCTGCAGTCCAGTTGTGCCCTTAAACACTTGTCCACCTGCCACTGCCATGGGAAGATCCTCCATAGAGATCTTGGGAGAGGTGTGTAGAACATTACATCATTGTTATTATTATTATTTCCTATTGGCTGAAATGGTTCAGCCAGTGTTATTCTCAGCTTCTTCTTCACATTAGCTAACAAACTAATCATTTTGCAGGTGCTGCCAGCGACAGAAGAGAAACAGGCTCAGAATCATGCATTTGCACTTCCAACTGTTGACCACTGGAGTGCAGCAGAGCCCATTCAGAACAACACACAGGATTATTTCTCATCTGCCAAATCCAAAACCCAAACAAAACATGATTCTCTCAACCTTTTTCGTCAGTTTAGTTTTAAATCCAGCACAGATTTCCAGTCACTTTCTGTCACTTCGGAATCTGTCAATGAGTTTAAACTGGGAAACTTGGAGGAAAGTCCCAGTGAGGAGTCTGATGCCCTGAGAGAGGCATTCCTGAGTCTGGGATTTGGAGATCTTCAAGCTTTTAAGGAGCAACGAGAGCACCTGGAGGGTGTCCTTCAGAAAACGCAGGAGCAGCTGGAAGCCATGGCTCAGGAGAATTCTCAACTAAAGTTACAACTCAGGATAAACACAGAGGAGCAACAAAGGACAACAGAGCAGTGGTCATCAAGAGATAAGGTATTTCACGTGTATTGTAGCTCAGCTAAATGTTTTCAAGACTGAGCAAGGTTTGCTTTAATAAAGCATGCCAGTAACTGAATTCTACCTTTCTTTGTAGATAATCACACCATCCACCTTTGATAGAGATAATCATCTCCCATCACCTCCTGCCAGAGATGATGCAGTTCCTGCTCAGGATGACCTCATTCAAGCTCTGAATCAGGAAAACCGGGCCTTGGCAGAAAGGATCCAGGAGCTGCTGGCTCACATTGACCTCAGAGAGAAGGAGAATGAACAGGAGCAAATAGAGCTAAAGGAGCAGATCTCCAGGATGAAGGAGGATGGTGTCAGGCTGCAGCATGATAATCAAGAACAGGCCAGTTTAATCTTTGAGCTCAACAAGAAGACAGAGGATGATCTGAATACCATCATGGAGCTTCAGCAAAAGCTAGTTGAAATTAAAGAAGAACCACAGATTAGGCAGCAGCATGGAGCTGAGTGGAAAAGTGAAAACCCTGCTGGAATATCAGGAAGGTTTTTACACAAAGAACCTGGAGAAAAAGATGTGGACAATTTAGTTGCAAGAGTGCTAAAAGGAGATGAAGAAGCACAGTCAATATTCAGTCAAGAAACAAACAGCTTGACTACAGTCCCACCATCGTGTTGTCAATGTAAAAATCAGCAAAAACAGAACATCTCACAGAAAAACTTACAGGTTAGTTTGACTGATCAAGTGGCTCCGCCTTCCAACTCAACCCAGAGTCTCAAAACAGAGCAAGAAGAACTGATTGCTAGCATTAGTTCTCTCAGAGAGCAGCAAAAAGAAGTCACTCTATCAGTACAAACACAGACAGAAGAAAAACAGCAGCTAACTCGCACAGTTTGGGCTCTGAAGGAGCAGAAAGATAGCATCTTTCAGTCGCTGTCTGGCCTCAAACAAGAGAGAGAGCAGCTGAGCGGGGTAGTCTGCAGGCTGAAGGATGAGAGAGAGCAGATTTTTAAGTCTGTAAGTGGCCTAAAAGAAGTCAAAGAGCAACTAAATCAGTCTTTATCTGCTCTTCAAAGTGAAAAAGAGGCAGTAATAGAATCACTCTCAAGTGGAAAAGAAGAAAGAGATCAAATCATGCAGTCTGTGCAAGGTTTACAGATGGAGAACAACCAGCTCAGCCAAACCGTGCTTCATTTGAAAGAAGAGAGAGACAAACTAACCAGTTCTCTCAAGAGTCTGACAGAACAAAGAGACCAAAAACAATTAACTCTCACTTTAAAAGAAGACCATGACCAACTGGTACAGGCAATTAGCAGTTTGAAAGAAGAAAAAGTAAAAATGGAACATACAATCACCTGCTTGAAGCAAGAAGAAAAATGCATCATGCAAAAAATCATAGATGTAAGTGAAGAAAGACACAGCCTTCAGATTCCCCCCATTCAAACACAAGCGGAGGAGATCAGTCACAAGCAGCAGCAGTTGGATCCATGCAGTGTTGGCATGACAATGAGGACTGTTGATGGGAGTGGAGGTCATGTGGAGACCAGTGACCATAGAGACAAGTTTACACAGGTATCAAGAGTGAAATAATTCACACGTTTATTTGTTACTTCTGTAAATGCAGTTTCAGTTTATGCATCACATCATTGTGTCACATCATATAACAAGACACTCACTACATGGTTTTAATGGATAACAGAAGCAAAACGACCTGATGAGGGAGACTGAAACCTTGAGGGCAGAATTAAAGAACTTACAAGAGGAAGTTAACGAGATGCATGTAGAGGTGAGTGAAGGCAGCAGCTTCCTTGTCATTTTAGCAGCTTTTCCATAATAACTTAAAAAATGTATAAGATTTTTATAGCTACTAACTTTTTAGTCTTTTAAACTTTTTATCATTGAAAGCTTCTCTAATTTTCTATCATATTTGTGTTCAGACCAAGAGGTTGTACGGTGAGCTGTCTGAGTCTGAAACCCGGCGTGACGAGGCAGAGAAAAAGGCGGGCCAGGCGTCCGAGCAGGTGATCAGACTGACAGAATCCATCAGTCAAATGGAAGGCCTCATGAAGGACAACGATAGCCTCACAACTCAGGTACTTAACAAAATATAGAGTTACAATTAAAGTAGTTTAGGTTTCTTAACCTACAAGACATTGCAGTGATGCAAATAAAGTTTCTGATTTTAAAATTCAACAGAGGAGGATGAAATCTGTCTTGTTATGCTTCTGCCAGTGGTATGCTTCCCTGATGACTTCAGCTTTTAGGGCACAAGATTGTGTCATTAATTTGCCAAACACTGAGTATACTGTGTGAATTTCTCCGTGGGGATTAGTAAGGTTCATATCCTATCTCTCCATTTAAATACTAAACTACACATTTTTTGTATTTTATTCCAGTTTTTTCCTTTTTTCCTCTCATATTTTTTGTGAAATTAGTAGTATAATTATCTTTAGACATTTAATTGATTGTTCCTCTACACTTTGTAAAAGCTGCTCTTGTTCTTTTACTATTTTAACTTTGCCTTCTGGAACTTGTGCTGACTTCTAAATTTGTCATTTAAGCTGCTGCTTCATCAATTTTCATTTTAAGGAAAGCATTTTTTCCTCATATTTTCTGAGATCCTTTTTATGTTCAATACTCAGCTTAAATACCTTCATAGTGGTTCAGTCTGTTGGATGGAATATTACAACAGTCTGACTCAGTCAGATGCCCTGTTGTTATCCTTAAGATGCAAACCCAGACATAAAGTATCTGTTAGATCTAACTGGCGTTTGTCCCTCCTTCAGGTGAAGGAGCTACAGAATAAACAGACTGTCCTGCTGAGAGAAAAGACTGATGCTCTGTCTTTGAAGGCACAAACTAATGAGCAGAATGACATCCTCACTGCCCAACTCAAAGCTAAGGTGTGATTTTTATTCTAATGGGCTATGAAACCACAAATGTTTTTATTCAACCTTTATTTTATCAGGTAAAATGTTTGAGAATCAATTCTCATTTACAAATATGACCTGGCTGACCTTAAGTCATTGACTTAAAGATGTGTATA
>SSNR01000176.1:808687-850291 GCA_006937965.1 Callopanchax toddi
CCCCCCCCCCCCCCCCCCCCAATGCTAAAGGGGTACTGCTGGATCAGGAAAACGGCTGGGCTGTTTACAAATTGTTTTTGCCCACATATCTAACTCTGAGGAAAATGACAATAGACAAAAAAAAAAATCACTTTCTGGTGGATTACCCCTTTAAGGCTGACTGCTGTGCAAATCTAACAAGGAATATGTTCCAAATGCATTTGAGTTTGTTTAAATTGAAGCTCAAATGCAAAAAAAGCAGAACAACAAACTTCCTGAATCTTTGTGCCAAATTCTCAAGATACAAGCTACTGTTTAAAAGTCTGCCAGGTCCTTAAATTTCAAAGTATTTAACTGTTATAAATATTGTATTTGTTGTAGTTTTATTCATAAATCCTGAAATTCTTTTTAAACAGTAAAACTTTATTTGATATTGGTTTTATACATCTTCCCCTCACTTCTAGGTATCCTTGTTTTTTTTTTATTTAGTTTTATGCATTTGTTCCTGGTTGTGTGTGTGTCTGTGTGTTCATTTGCGTGTGTGTGAAACTTTACAGAGTGTCGCTCTAGAAGAGCTGAACTCGGAGTATATCTCTCTGAAACGAGGCCGAGGCAGCAGGGATGATGTGAACGCTGCTTTCGTCTCCCTTAGAGCTCGTTACAATGACATCAGAGCAAAGGTGGGTAACTACGGTAATCAGTTTTTCTCTAGTAGTTTTAGGTTATGTCTCTGAATATATCTGTTTATTTTGTTTGTAGTATGATGCACTTCTTAAAAGAAAGAGCCAAACAGATCTGAATGTTGCTCCTTTAAAGGTGAGGGAAACCTTGTAATTCCACCTGCTTTGTTGTTTTCGCTGTTAAGCAGCTTTTTGAGGTGGATTTTCACGTTTTGGTATATTTTCCGATTACAGGCCAAGCTGTCTTGCCTGGTGGTGAAATGCCAGCAGAGGAACTGCTTGTTAGTTGAGATCATGAAGTCCATGCAGACACAGGGCTGTGTGGATCCCAGACTCACACAGCAAGTGAAGGATCTGCTCAGTGATGCTGCCCTGCAGGAATACGCTGCAGCATTCACACCTGGCAGCTACATGCAGACCCAAGACTGCTGCAGTGGGTTTACACAAGAATTCTTTTCTAAATTTAAAGACCACACCAACAGATTCACATCTGGTGAAACCTGCCCAGTTGTTTCAATCTGTGTGAGCAAACAACAAGATGGAGTCTCACTTGAGTCTGAAACTCGGTGTAGCGAACGAAAAAAATATTCTTCAGTATTTGCAAGCGAGACTTCAGTAAATCTTCAAGCAGAGGCTGAAAAACAAAGGAAAAATTCCCCTGAGCCAGCATCACCTGTTCGAGAGAGTCCAAATGTCCAGGCGTCTTCTGTTGCCATACTGAAAGAGAACATGATCACACATATGGTGAGATCATACCATTCAAACATGTTTTGTTTGGATGTTGGATGGATGTTGTTTGGGGCGGCACTAGCTCAGTTGGTAGAGTGGCCGGTCTGGTAACCGGAGGGTCACCGGTTCAATCCCCAGCTCTGGCTGGGTTAGATTGTCGTTGTGTCCTTGGGCAAGACACTTCACCCAACTTGCCTGTGTGAATGTGAGTGTGACTGTGTGTGAATGTTGGTGGTGGTCAGAAGGGCCGATGGCGCAGAATGGCAGCCTCGCTTCTGTCAGTCTGCCCCAGGGCAGCTGTGGCTACAGACGTCTGTCGTAGTTTACCACCACCGGTGAGAATGAGTGTGTGAATGAATAATGCAACTCTGTAAAGCGTCTTTGAGTGACCTAGAAAAGCACTATATAAAACTGATGCATCATTATTATTATTATTATTATTTTGTGTCTAGTAATGTCAAAGATTATTTGATCCTTCATACTTTAAACTGGAAGTAAATCTAAACCTCTTCTGAATCCCACCACAGCTGTCGCCTGCTAGTAGACAACCTAATCGACCAGAGGAATTGGGATTTCAGCATTTGGACATGAATCAAAAGTATTCCTCAGATCTGACCAGGCTGAGTTCACCCTCTCTCCTCTCCAGCACACGGGTCGGTCCAAACAGGAGGCTGAGTAGTCCTGAGAAGATTATCAACCTGCATGAACAGCTGCAGAAGACTCTGATGAGCTGCTTTCAGGTACACTCAGGACTTATGAACATTCTAACACAAGATGATTTTAATATTAAAAAAGATAATAATGGAATGCCTTCCACTTAAAATGACTGTATTTTCTACATCATAATCTAAATCTGAGTTTCAATTAGGACTTTCATTGTGATGTGAGATAGTTTGACACAAAGTGAAATTATTAAATGATATTCTATGTTCATTACATGTCTGTCTGTCTTCAATAAAAGGCCCCAGAGAGCAGAGGAAGAGAACAGCAGCCCAGAAGAAGTCTGTCACTGTCAGCCCAAACAGACCTGAGCTCGCCCAACACAAAAAAACACAACTTTCCTTTGAGTTTTCAACACACCCACTCTCTAGTCACAGCTAAATCCTCTGACAAATCAGCAACTCTTTTTAATGCAGTTGTATCCCGATCAGGTAATGCAAAATTAACTCCCGGCATGTCTACTAACCATCACCTTAAAGCAGATGGTTTTAAAACTAATTCCAGTTTTTCAGACTTTGCTTTTGACACTTTGACTCCCAGCAGAGACAAAACCAACTCCAGTGATGGTACTGAAATGATAAAGCCAGGGCAGACAAACACAATCACTGCTTTCCATGATGCATCTGGTGCAGCATCTACTTCTCTGGCTATTTTAAACTCTGATGTCACTAATCTAAAACTCATTACAGATATAACTGCCTCTAACATACCAACTACCCCTAAGTTGAATGTTTCTAACATGACCTCTAAAACAGACAGTGCTGCTCTGACTAGTGATAGCTTTACACTCTGCTCTCAGCCTGCTCATGCCCCTCTGGAGAAATCCAAAAAGTCTACCACGGAGTTCACTGCTGCCCTGGAAAAGACCTCAAGACCCAAACCAGGTAGTTTTCATGAAACATGTATAATAAACATGTATATACAAAGAGCAAAGTGCTCTTTGCTTTTGGGTATTTTCATGTTTCCTGCAAAAGTCAAGCTGACTGCCTGCTTTTAATGAAGCTCTTTCTGCTTTGATTCACCAGATTCAGACATCTAAAACATTACATAAAATCTACAAGGGATTTGTTAGAAACTATAGTCAGGGGTGCACACAGTTTTTCTGTATAGGTACTCAAGGGAAGACCTGGCTCTGGTGTCTGGTGTGCACATCTCTGTTGGGGGGGCGGTCACCAGTACTGAGCGTGTGTGAGTTGTGTGCATTGTGCATGTGTCGGCTGTACTGTGAGAGATGCTGCGAGTGTGTGTATCAGAGGTCCAGCCATGTGTGTCTACTAGCTTCAGAGGCCATGTGAGCACTCATTCGCTGTGCTGCAACAGGATGTGGAGCTCGTCAGATTGCGGGCTGCACCATAGGGAAAGCGCTGGTCCACAAAGGCGTGTTCGGGCAGTCGGTTCTGGTACGCATGCATGATATCTGGTTCTCATGCAGACTGGTGGACTAGTTATGTGCACCCCTGTTTGTAGTCATGAAGGACACAGTAACATTTACAACATTTCATTTGACAAACATAAAACATGTCTAAGCCACTAGGCTACTGTAATGAAATAGAGCTGCTGTAATCCTGCAAGTCCTCAATGTTTTAATAGAAATAAATTAATAATAGACTGATGTTATTTTAGATTAGACAACATGTTACAAAATGGAAATTAAAGTCATGTTTGAAGAAAAGCATTATCCAAAAAGCTGAAAAGCCTTTTTTATTTGAGTAAAACATTTGTGTGTTTGTGTGCATGATGCTGCAGTTTATTGCTGTAGAATATTGGTTTTTCTTTGCATGCTGCTGTGATCTGATTATGCTGCATCTAAATATGGCCCTTTCTCCACGCCTGTCTTTTTTATTAATGAAAATGCTGCAGTGCAGATTCTAGCTGTTTGGTGATTCCCACTTTATTGCCCACATAGCACACACAGCAGTTTATGATCATTATGTTTAATTGTATCATTTGGGCTCGTTAGTAAGTTCTAAATATACTGTTTTATGTCCTGTTTTATGTTTGTTGTGGAAGATTCTGAATGATGAAAGTAGGATGTCATTCCATGCTGAAATAAACAGTAAAAGTGTGCAAAATGTTCTTTGTTTAATCTCTTCAGAAGCTCCAGCTGAGGTTCGCTCTGTAGAAGTTATTAAAACGGTGGGTCAGAGCAGCCTTCTGATTGGCTGGGAGAGGCCGCTGCTCGACGAATTAGGCTGCAGCAACGACACATTTGTGTATGGATACAGAGTAAGCAGAGTAAACAGAGATTATGGTTTCCGGAGACTAACTTACTGCTGGTTAATGGTTTTAAATGTACGTGTTGACATGTTTTAATTATTCATTCAGGTGTTTGTTAATGGAGATTTCCACAAATCCGTGATGAGCTCAGCGTGCACCAAGGTATGAGACCAGGCATACTTTTTACAGCTGTCAATATAGCTTCATATTAGACGTGTGCTGTATATATACTATACTGCGTGTGTCTGTTCACAGTGTATCCTGGAGAATGTCGACCTGAGTGTCCCTGTCCACATCAGCATCCAGACACTGGGCTCTAATGGTCTCCGTTCAAACAGCGTTCAAACCATTTATAACACCCCGAACAGAACAGAGCAGAACTGACCCAAAGGCTGAGACACAGATCAGCAGGTAATATTAGAAACACGTCTCAGTGACCGCATGCCCTCTGTAGGTTGATCATTTTCATCAAATGATGTGGTGTGATTTTGCTTCTAACACACTACCCATTCCATATCAGTACGGGTATCCAGCAGAAGGTTTTTTTTTAACCATTTAATTTCTGATGGGTTGCCAGTTTGTTTGAGCAGTGTATTTTTCTTCTGTTTCCATCATGATTTTTGTTTCACTTCTTGTCCTGCAGCTTTGGAAAAACCCAAATAAAAATACATCTAAATATGTTGCTCAATAAGGAATTTGCTACATCAACCCACATAGACAAATTTAGCTAAAATATTGTGGATGTTTTCCACATACACAACTATGGGATTTTGGTGAAACAAGTGAGAAACCCCACCCTCTTGAATGCTGTTTAGTTCAGGCATCATTCAAAGTTTAAACAGTTCATGAAAAGTTAGAAACAATTACAGTTTAAGTTTTGTGATTTTTAAATGCTTTTTTTTTTTTACAGTTATATGTTCAACTGAGTTTGATTATGCCACACTAACTTTAGAGCTGTCTAAATTTTCTAAAACTTTTGCTAATAAGCTCTTCTTACTCCGACATACTTTAAACTTTTTATAGAATTGATTCATTAAAAAGAGGGCATCTTTAACACATCGTCTCTCCCTCTGCTATGACCTCCAGTTTCCTCTCAGAGTGCAGAAGATACAGCCTCAATCTCTATTAGGCTCCCATTAAATATCCATTTTGACATTCTCTTCATACAGGAAGTGAAGGCTCTATTTTCTACATAAAACACTGGACACATAAAGATTGACATGCATGACCTCTGCTAATTGTAGTTTTGATCATTTTCGAGGACTTGTAGTTTTTTGCACCGTGACTGTTTGAGGCATAATTTTAAATCAGTATCGTCTTGTTTCATGAGGAGTTCAGTCAGGAAGTAAGAGATACAAGTGTGTTGTTACCATGGTGACCCTAACGAGTCACTTACAGCAGCTTTAACTTTTCTGTTGAGTTTAGTTTTTGTTACACTTTATATATATATCAGAATTTATTTCAGCTTAGTTTATTATAAAAGTTATTTCCAAATGTATTGTTGATCTTTGTTGAACAAAGTTGATATTTGTTAAAGGGACATTCCACTGCCAAGTTATTTTTTGTCTATTGCCATATTCCTCAGAGTTAGATCAGTGGGCAAAAACTATTTGTAAGCAGCCCAGCTGTTTTCCTGATCCAGCAGTACTCTTTTTGCTTTAGCTTAGCTCAAACACTGTAAGTGAATGGTACCAGATAGCATTGCCAGAAAAAACGTTCATAAAACTCACTGAATGGTGATAATAATTCGGCCTAGCGACCTCAGTAAACATATCGACTGCAAGGGAAAATAAAAAGTAACACGAAGGAATTACATGTACTGTTTTTAACTCGGGACTACTTTTATGACGAAGAGCAGCTGTAACCCTCCACTGAACGGCACAGCTCCAGTGAACAGCGCAAGGATATAACGCACGGCCCCAAAGACGCCTACTTCCGTAAACACGTATTCACACACGTTTGCAAACTGTACGTCATGTCCTTGCACTGTTCACTGGAGCTGCGCCGTTCAGTGGAGGGTTACAGCTGCTCTTTGTCATAAAAGTAGTCCCAAGTTAAAAACAGTACATGTAATTCCTTCGTGTTACTTTTTATTTTCCCTTGCAGTCGATATGTTTACTGAGGTCGCTAGGCCAAATTTTTATCACTATTTAGTGAGTTTTAAGGATGTTTTTTCTGGCAGTGCTATCTGGTACCATTCACTTACAGTGTTTTAGCTAAGCTAAAGCAAAAAGAGTACTGCTGGATCAGGAAAACAGCTGGGCTGCTTACAAATAGTTTTTGCCCACCTATCTAACTCTGAGGAATATGGCAATAGACAAAAAATAACTTGGCGGTGGAGTGTCCCTTTAAATTTCAGCTGCATTGCCACCATTTATAATGTCTTTAGAACATTTTAAGTTAATACATTTTCGTCATGTTGAAAAACACATTTTCAACTGTTTTCAATTGAATTTAATTAGGTAAAATCTTTTCTGTTTCACAACAACAAACGTGATAGTTTGACAATCTGCTTTTCTTTGTTTCTGTGTGTCCGCCCTGCAGTGCACAGCCATCTTTAGCTGCAGCTCTCTGGGGGAGCGTCCTAACCTCCACCTCAGCTGAGACACAATCACACCGCGTCATGTGATGCTCAGGTCGTCCAATCAGAACGACTCACCTCTCATGGTATTTATCTTGGCTGTAGCGACCTGAAACTCAAAGTCATTTCCTGAAGATGTCGAACTAAATACTCTGTGAGGGTCCAGCCTCTACAATCAAAGTTTATCAGCATGTGAAGACTTTTTTGTTTTTACGAGTTGGAGAAGCTTTCACCTGCAGGATCAGAGTGGCTGCCAATCAAACAAGTGTGAAGAAAACATTTTACCAAGCCAGTCACATCTTAAAAACACACCTTGGAGTGATTTCTGTATCTGCTGCACACCTTTACACTGTGTAAACACTGAGGATCACGTGTCATATTTATATATCAAAGAGCCTCGCTGCTGCCTCTCTCGACAACATGACAACCGGCCATTAAAGACGCTTGGACAGCATCACAAAGTGAACAACGTGCTGATCAGACTTTATACTCAGTGGTCAATAGTACTTGATTTTTGTACATGAAGCCAAATATGTGAAACGATTATTTACTCCAAAGACTTTCCTCTCTTCTTCTCATGGGTCTACAAGATGTATTTACACACACAAACAGATGATGGCTTAGTTATAAAATTTGCACACAAGAAGATTTTAACAAAATTGTCTCTTAATATTTTTTTGTAGAGATCGTTATAAGAATATGCCAACATACTTTACCTCACACAGAATTTTTCTTTTTGTATGAGTGACACTTTGTTCTAATAGATGTCATGTTTTCCTTTTTATTTCACAACAAACTATATTCTATTTCTACTTGCTGTATGTATGTGTGTGGAGTGATCACAGTGCAGCAAATGTATTTTTCTATCAGTAATATTTATTTCCCACTGATTACTTAAAATTGTACAGAGAATAAATGTTTATATGATATCCATCCCATGTTTGTTTGTTGGTAAGTTAACGTTTCAGTTCATGAATCAGGTGATTTATCTGTTTTAATTAGCTAATTTTTTAATTCAGTTAATTTAGAAAGCGTTAATTTGACGTTTCTACGAGTGTGAACATATCTTTCTGATCTCCAATTTGTGAGCACTTTCCTGAATATTTTCTCAATAATAAATAAAAACTTCACCCTAATGAACACTAGATGGCAGCCATGAGAGCTGAAAACCACAGATGTTGAGGGCAGCTTCTCTAATTATCTGACAGATGCTCTCAGCAGAGATTTATTGGACGGTCTGGTGCAGATGTGCATACAAAGATACATTTATGCTGCTCAAAACAGGGATTTTATCTTCAATCAGGAAAAAACAAAACCGGAACAATATCAAAAAGTGAGGATAAAGAATAAGAAGCATAAGCAGCAAAAAGGAGCTTATTAATCACCTGCTGTGCTCTGCAGCTTTGAGAGCTCCTCTGAGAACGTTATTGCTCGTGCTCAGCAGAAAGAGGGGGCCCACAGGCGGCGGAGGAGGAGGAGGAGGTGGGTGTGTGGAGTCAGGAGGTAGCTGCTCAGTTCATAAAAATACCTATTTTTTTAGTATTACCAGTGATTGCAGTTGCAGGTGAAAAATATGAATCATTTTGGTAAAAAGTTGCATTTTAATCCGGTAAAAAAAAAAAAAAAGTTCATTAGAAACGAACCAAAATCTTTTTTATAGGGACTGAAATGTAACTGACACGAGACGTACTATAACATAAGAGCTAACTGCAGAGATACCTTCAGCATATACAATAAGTGAGCACTGGAAAACCAGAAGTTCACTGTAAGAAATACAGTAAGTATCTTAGGGAACCAGAAAAAACAAGAAAACATGAAAATAAGACTTTGGTCTAATAATAAAAATGTTCAGGCTACGATGTAGACCTAAACCCTGAATGAGACTCGTGAAAATGTCAAAACATTTTATTTAGTCGGGTTTAAATTTAATCCTCCTGCTGGGAAGAACAAGAGAAATAGTAAACACACTTCTTTTATCACAGACAAACTATTTTTCTTCTTTATTTGAAATAGATTTAGTAAATCCCACAATGGTAAAACTATTCACAATAGATAACAAAACTCAAACAAGCTTTAATGAAAACACACACACAGTTTTAGGTCAAACTATCACTTTATCCCTTTTTTTACTGAATAGAATTGTGGGTAAATTAAGCATCCTGCAGATCAATGACTGCATGTTTCATTAAAACTGCATCCTGTTGCTGAATGAGTCTAAAGAAGTTGAACCAGACCAACAGGAACCTCAGACCACCATTATTAACACTCCCTCTCACTGTCACTCACTCACTCACTCACACACACCAGGTGCACATACTGAGGTACCTGCTGGTGTCTTGTTTACCTGTAATTACAGCCTCTTTGTTACTGGAGGTTATTGAGTCCTGCTCCTTTCTGACTGCGCTCACACAGACCAGTGGGGGAGTCGGAGAGTGGCGAAGAAGGGTGAGATGGAAGGAAGGCGGGAGATAACAGTGAGCGTATAAATGGCTTGTCATAGTGGTGTCAGTAAATCAACTTGGGACACTTTAGTCTCCTCTTACTCTGTGTGTGTCTAAGTGTGCAGGGGATATCTCCGGTTTAGAGGAGTGTGTGTGTGTTCAGTTAAGAAAGAAAAAAGGAAGGATAGTGTGTGCTGAGGTTGTAATTTCACCCTGAGGAAACGCTGTCACTCCATCAGTGCTGCTAACAGTTTGAGGTTCAGGGGTGTCGAGTGGTTTTAGAAGTCCAAACCTGCAGGGCAGAACCAGCCGAGCTCCACAGGTAGACTGTTCCTTCTGTCTGAACACACACACACACTGATGATGTCACATTATGCAAACACAGTCACGTTAGCTAACTACCAAAAATGACCAAACAGCATGAGGTGGTAAATTTACATGTATTGTTTTCATTTCGTCAGCCGTTGTTTTGGGGCTGCGAAACCCTTTTTCTCCTCTCTTCATGAGTCTGTTGTTCTGGTCCTATCAGTCCATCTCAGTGTCTGTTATATTTAGAGGCAAAGAACTATCAGAGCTCACAGCTGCCCGCCTCTGATTCAATTCTGACAGCATTCAAAGTAATCTTTTCTCTTTTCGTCCTGCTTATTTTACTGCCTTCCTCATTTTTCAAGCCATTCCCATCTAATCTTCCTTATATCATCCATTTCCCTTCCACTTTATCTCTTCTAGCTTTTCATTTGTATTCTTCTTGTGTTTTTAAAATTCTTTTTGCACAATTATGACCGTTGTTTTTATTCTCTGCTCATTTTTACTTTACCTCTGAGGAGGATATTTTACCATTCCCCTTCCTTTCTCTCTGTTTCAGTGCTTTATTGCATCTCTCTCTCAGACGGTTGTTTCTTTTCTCCTCCACTCTTGTTTCCTTTCAATTTTCTCCACAGCTTCTAAAAAAATAAGCATATCAGGAACTCTCTTCTCCCTAACAGGAGGAGAAACGAAGGCTTCATCCTTCTGAGAAAATCCATGCTGAAACAAACATCAAATAGAGCAACTTCTAATTTGGGGAGAGACAAGCAATTAGCTGCTATTACATCCTTGAATCTGCGTGCAAAGGCAAACCCTAATCTCATTAATCACCAACAATGGGGGCGGTAATCGAGAAGCGCGTTTTATGTAAATTTCCGTGCGCAGTAATCTGCACGCTTAATGCAGAGAATGTGCGTGAAGAGAGAATTTTTTTCACTTCTTTCTCTTTACTCATTAGACTTGCTTGTTTCCTCCTCTTTTATATTTCATTTCACTTTTTCTTCTCGTTCGTGTTTGTTCAGCTGTTTCCACAACCTGTGAGCCAGAATAATCAGTCTCCTGCAGAACTGTATCGATCCACACCAAAACCTTTCAGTTTTGATGGGTAATAACCCTCAGATGGAACAGAACATTGAGTTTTACGTCCCACATCTGCACGGCTACACCTCCTCCCACCTCCTGGCAAATTCTCCATCTCATTTCACTTCTCCTCCATCAATTCTCTGTATTTCTTCTCTTTTTATACCTTCCATTTGCATGTTTATTGTTTCACTGCTCGCCTCTCTCTCTTTCCCTCCTGTGGTGTCTGTTTCTATCGCTTTCTTCATTTATTCTCCTCTTTAACTTTACCATTACTGTGCTTTTCTTTTCAGTATTTTCATTCTAGGTGTTGGTCCAGTAGACAACCTGATTCAGGACTAAATATAGTCCAGAAAAACCTTACAAGATTATCTCCCTGCATCCTCTTTCGTATTTCTTCTCTCTCTTGAGCTCCTCGTTTTTTTTTCCATCATATCTTCTCGGTTTTAGGACTTGATCTCTCCTGAGTTATGTTCCAGTTTCAGATGATGATGATATGATGTAAGGCCTGGGTGGATCAGGGTCCTGATGAAGGTCAAAAGGATTCGCTGGCACACTCGATGTACAGCGTATTGACGAGTTCGGATGAAGGAATCAATGTAGTGTCCTGGATAAAGCAATTAAAGTTGAGGAGGAAAAAAACAAAAAATATTGTAATTTAAATCAACACTGATCCATTTGAACATCTTATCAACGTTTTCCACTAAAATATTAATAAAATGAGAAGCTTGGTTAAAGGTTGTGAAACATGAACTAATCTGAAGAAACACTGGTGTTATTGCTGTACTTTACCTGATATTAGTATTAGTTTTTCACATGACTACATCTCATTATTATACTGTATTGTACAAATCAGCTAGTACTTAGATTTCTATTCTTGTAACAGGTAAATTATTTTTTTTGCACTTTTTTAATTTCAGATAAATTCAATTAAATCATCCAGTTATTACAGAATTAAACTTTTAACTTATTTAGTTACTTCATAATATTTGTGATAACATGTATTAATAAATAAAAACAATACAGCTTATTAGAAAAAGAACAGAAAGAAACAAACTAAAAAAACATTTTGTCATCATCCTTGATGTTGTTTATTTTTAGACTTACAATTTTATTCAGAATTATGTGCATCCTGAACTTTTTAGAAACTGTTACTTTTAACAATTCAGACTCAACCTTTAAACTCAAAGAGGAGTGTTTACATCGTGTGTGTGTGTGTGTGTGTGTGTGTGTGTGTGTGTGTGTGTGTGTGTGTGTGTGTGTGTGTGTGTGTGTGTGCGTGCTCCCACAGAGACCACAAGCACAGTCTGCTTCCTCTGTATTGTGGGAGCTGTCCATTGTCACTGGTGCTGAAAGTGGATTACTGCTTCTCATCTTAAGAAAGAGGTTGAATTTGATAAGCAGCAGGGAGGAAACAAGGAAGGAGAGGAGGAGGAGGAGGAGAAGGAGGAGAATGAAAACCAAGAGGAGTTCAAAGAATTGCTTCATTACTTTGTTCCCACCAGCTGGCTGCAGATTAAGAGGAAGTTTTGGGGAAACTTAGCGTAAGAGCACCTCTGATACGTTGCGAGTGTCTTCTTTGGAAACAGAATCTATTTGTTCTAAGCACATTTCTTCATTTTTTTCTCATCTTCACTCTTCATTTTACGCTCATTTCATTATGAAGTGAGGAGGAGGAGGAGGAGGGGCGGGGGAGGGAATACGAGGAGAGCAGCAGGAGATTCTTTTTCTTCCCTTCAGCTTCGCAGGACGGATGGAAGCGCAGTGAGAGGAGCCGACCTGCCTCTGCTTTGCTGGATTCCCAAACTGAACCAGGAGGAGAAGCTGCAGCTGGTGGTGTTGACCGGGACCTGGAACCCCTGGTCCTGCTCTGGCCCTGCTCAGCCTGCAGTGTCCCAGGTCATTGTCAGGATGACGGGGTGTGCCAAGCGCTGCAAACAGGGACTCATCAAGTTCGCCTTGACTCTCCACAAACTGGTCACTGGGACTCTCAATAAAGGTAAACAAGTCATTTTGTACAAGTGCAGGAACAAATGGTAAAGTTGCTTAACTTGCAAGCACAAGAAGTGGTTATGAGTGTGTTGCACGCCTGCAGATGAGCAGTGATGGGTGTGAAAAACATAAGTTAAAGTTGAGAGAACTGATGAAACTCTTTTCTTTACTCCCCTCCATCTCTCCTCCAGTCGACCTCGTTCTGTTCTCCGTGCTCTCCGGAGGGCTGGAGTGAAGGAGACAGAGATAAAGGGAGTAAGCATCTAATAGAGAGGAAAGATGTGTTTGATACAGAGGAGAGAGAGAGAGAGAGAGAGAGAGAAAGAGAGAGAGTGTGTGTGAGAAACTGTGCTCTCGTGATAAATGTCAGTAATAAAACACGTCGCTGTGGCAGCGAGGAAATGGAGCTGCAAACACATAACGCCGAGAGGAGGAAGAGGGTTTTAATATCACGATGCATTAATTGTTATTCTGTTTTTGTGTGAGTGTAAAAGTGGTGTGATTTAAATCTGATACTGGGGATTTTACTGTTGAAGCATGGAATCAGTGCAGGGAAACACACACACACACACACACACACACACACACACACACACACACACACACACACACACACACACACACACACACACACACACACACACACACACACACACACACACACACACACACACACACACACACACACACACACACACACACACACACACACACACACACACACACACACACACACACAGCTTCTCTCTCTCTCACTCTCTTTCTCACACACACTGAGTATAATGCTCTTTGAACCAATTGACATTTTGTCCAGAGGGTTGGAAACATCAAAGAAGACAGTCACACACACACTACATACAGTAGATGCACAAAGACATCCCTAGATGCGCACACACACACACACGCACACGTCGGATGGTTCACAGTGGATGAAACTGCCCTCAAGGTCTCACACACTCATAACCTCATAGAGGAGGCACTGCTGAGGTTTTAGTTACGTAACAAATGAATCTTCAGAGGAGCAGCAACTGAGATAAATGAGCAGTTTCTTTATTTTATATTAAAAAAAGAAATAAAAAGCTTTAAAAAAAAGCGTGGTTACTCGTCATGCACGCGCATGGAGGCTGAAAATACACCCGGGATGAATACACGCAGACAATAAAACACCCACACACACTACAAGGAAACGAGCTGCAGGAGATTGGCTTCTGCAAAACATCACACACACACACACGCACGCACACACACACACACACACACACACACACACACACACACACACACACACACACACACACACACACACACACACACACACACACACACACACACACACACACACACAGATCTGTTCTGTTTCAAACCTCATGTAGGAGAAACATCTGATTAGGTTTAACCAAACACACACACACACACACACACACACACACACACACACACACACACACACACTACATGTATATTCTCAAAGAGCTACAGTGTTTTCTAGTCTCCAGCTCTTTTTAGACCGTTGAACATCTCTTCCTGTTTATGCTGGTGAAGGTTCTTCCTGTTTAGTTCTCTTGCCTCGTTCATCTCGTTGTGATGGGTTTGTTTCTGGTCTGGTTTTTAATGAGAGCTCTGGTTTGATTTTTTTCTGTCACTTTCAGACGACGTCAGAAACCGGATAGTTCTAAACTGTTTATGAAACCATTTAGAGCAAATAGAAAAAGATCTAAAGTGGTCTCATTTGGTTTTTATGTTTTTCAAGTGGTGCCTAATGGTGTCTAATATTCACTCGTTATTTAAAACTACACAAACAAAACTGATTAAAAAATGAAGTATTTTTAAAAGAGTCTGAGGAAGTGTTAGAGATCTAGTTTAAAACACTTTTCAGTACTTTTATTGACTCCTCAGGGGGAGATTTCCTTCCTTTAATGCAATAATGAACCATAAACTTCACAAGCTTCTTAAAGGGAACAAAGCTCAAATCCTTCCCCTTTCTTCACGATATTTTGGGGAAAATATGCAGTTAAAATACATCCAAAAGAAACACAATAAATTCTAGCTTCACTTTAATTAACCTTCCTTGATCACCCCCCCTTTTCCTTACACACATTCATCTTTCCTATAAACAGCTGATGATCACTTTCTCCTGCAAAACGCTGACCTTAGAGGCTAAGTAGTTTCATTTGTCCCTGTTTGCCACGAGCTCTGGCTGCATTTCTGACTCTTTATACAGTTACAGTCTCCTTTTAGACAACCTTTAACAGTCAGCACTTTCTAGAACAGCTGCAGGAGGAAACTGTAGAAAAATCCTTAATGTTGTTCCCCTTCTGTCAGTAGCAACAGTTTATGCTACTTGTAGAAAAGCAAATATTGTCTGTATTAGAGAACAGAAAGAAAAGATTAGGAGAATAAAGACATTCTGCAGGGAGTCTGTCAGCAGAGCGACACTGACCTCTACTGGCAGCATCAAAAAGTCCAGATTTACCTTAAAAATGCAGAAAAACATGAGGAAGTTCTTAGAATTTAGGAAAAAAATGTATTATGGCAGAAAAAAAAAACTCACAAATATTATGCTTACAAACACGTCCTTTACATCAGGACTTCATAATAATCAGCTGAGTTAAAGTCATATTGTCCACAGAACCTCTTACCCTCTAATAGTGACGCTTTCTTTTCTGAAATCAGACCAATTCAAATAAAAGGGTTTCAGTTTTCTAGATTAAAAAAAGATCTATTAATGATTTTGACCACAGTTTCACTTTAAGAACTTGGTTGTGAATTTTCAGAGAACTTTAAAGTCATTTACACCTTTTAGGTTAAGTTAAAAAACATGACTGTCGTAATTCTCAGTTTGAAGTTAGAAATCAAACGTAAATAATAAAAATAAATGATTTTAAATATAAGATTAATTTGATCATTCACAGAATAATACACATAAACTTCACGGGTAGAAAATCACATGTTTAAATTTCCATGTGTCGTGTGCAGTTTGCACAAAACAGGAGGTTTTGGAGCATTTCTAACATGTTCATGTGATCACATGCAAAAAAAAAAGAACCATGTTAAATTCATGTGTTTTATTATGTAAGGAAGAATTTTCTATATTTTTATTTTGATGACGTTGAAGACTATAACAATGGAGCAGTAAACAAGTAAAATAGCTTCTGAGTTTCTTTTCTGACACCAAATCATCTTTTCTAATTGGAATCGGAGGCTTTAATCCTTGAAGTCTTTTCTGAACAGCTTTATGTTGTTATCAGTAAGACTTTTAGTTTGTAATCTTTAGAAAAGCAGAATACCTTCACATTCTACCCAGCAGAAGTCTCACGTGCCTCTTCAGGTTTCCTCTTTTATTTTATCAGCAGGATGATTACAGTAAATCCCTTTTATCACTCTGGATTTACACCATCTGTGTCTGTCTGACATTTCCTGCTTTGCCCTGAACCTCTCCTCAGCCTCCTGCCATAAACCCTGTAAACATGCTGTGGAGCAGCCTCAGGCTGATCCATCCTGCATGGTTTCACTTATCCCTCTGATGCAGCCGGCTCTCTCCTGATTTTACCAACCTGCAGTAGTCTGGGCACGTTTAAAGGCACCTTTCAGCTGCGATCAGCTTATGAAACCCAGGTAGGGTGAACGTGTGAATCAAATTGTATCTTCTCATCCCAGTTTGAGACTTATTTTCTTCCTGAACTAAAAAAACCCCTGATCTTTTAAAATATACTCAATATTTTATCTATTCTTGGATTCTCTGATAAAACAATAAACAAATCAGTTCGTTTTGTCACTTAAAATCAGTGTTTTTGTCCTGTTTGGAATGAGAAAAACATCTAACGTTAATCATCCTCTTTCCAGATTTTGCGTCATTTTGACTGGAAGCTATAAAAAAAAAACTATTTTCTTTTTAAAAAAATACGCATGAGTCCATTTAAAAGTAGAAATCCCATGTTTCTGTTTTTGTGAACGTTTCCATAAATTTCAGGCTTTTCCTGATGTTCTGCTCTGCACAGCAGAGGGCGTCAGATTACTCCTCCTGTCAGGCTGTAACCACACATTCCCACGTTGTCTGAGCAGATAAGAGCCCAAGTGTCGTCTTAACCAAATGAAGCTTTAAATATTCAGAGTCTCAGAGCGCTCGCTGACGAGGAGCTCATCCTCTGATGGTTGATGAACGACAGACAGAGAGGTGGATTTTTCAGGGTTCACTTTCATCATCCACAGAATCTGCAGCGTTCTCATCAAGCGCTTAATGAAATATTCAGTAAATTTATTTCTCCATCAGCTAATCGCTCCACGTCCCCCTCCTGCTTTGAGTCAGGGGATTGCATATTTGTATTCAGAGAAGAGAAGAAAGGAAACTTGACCAAATGAAAACAGCTCACCAAACAGAAGTGGTTTAAAGTGTCTCTGGTTTTTTTTTTTTTGCTCTTCATCTCTAGAATGCTGTCTTGTCAGTTTTAATGCGCCACAAGGGGTGGGGGCAAATATTTAATGCAATGCACAGAGCATAAAAATTCATATGGAAAAGATTCACGGGGGGATGAGATGCCATTCTCCACCGAGCAAAGCAATCAGTCACAAATCTGTGTTCAGTTAGTGCTTCCATCACTTTCATCTACTGGGAGGAAAATGGGAAAACAACGAAAGGGGGGGGGGACACCTGTGTCTGCTCAGTTCACACAAACCACCGAGGTAAAAGACGTTCATCTGCTGCAGTTAACACACATGCAAACTGCAATTTCCCTTACACTTTGCAGGAAGCAACACCTTAACAGTGAGAAGACGGCTGTTTGAATCAGCTGAACCAGCCTCCACACAGGCAGGAGAATAACGAGTGGACAAACATGTTCATGTTTTCACTTCAAGTCGACTGGAGTTTAGAAAAATCTCAATTTAAAGGTGTGAGTCTGCAAAATGCTATTGTTCACATCCTGACAGGTGGAGCATCAGGCAGCGTCGAATCCTCCTGACTGATTTACTGTGAGGCTAAAACATCAGACGCTGTGACCTTGAGGAGAGAGGCTTGTTGTCATGGAGAGAAACTCACAGATTCACCAAAACACCCTCCAGCTCTTTTTAGATGATGCAACGCTGTCAGTCTGCTAGATGGAGGAATCACTTGTCTTCTTGTTTCAAGTCTTGTTGTGGACTGATCCCAGCAGCAGAAAGCAGAGAAATCGTACATGAATATATTTATTTTTTGATATTTAACCATATTTTTTAGCATGTGATGCTAACCACTAGATAGTCCTCTTCTGTGAAGTAAAATGAGACCGATGTGATTGTATTTTCTGTAAAAGTCAAAGTCTCATAATGTGTTATAGCACCTCCATTGCAAAAACAACACCTAAGAGAAGTCATTTAACAGATTCTAATATTTGAAGCCCCTGTCTGAGCGTCTGTGTTGGTCTGTTTATGTAAATGCATTCTGGATTCTTTCGTGCTGCCTGGTAATTCCATCCTTCCCCTGGAGGACTTAATGTCTGCGTGGGCAATGATCAAGTTCCCCAGAGGGGTGTGATTTAGAGGAAAGGCCTCGCTGGTCTGAAACAGAGCATTCTGTTGTTAACAAACACCAAGTTATAGCATAAGTTAGTTCATGATGGTGCTGGTAGGAAGCCAAAAGGTCAAATTGATTTATAAATATATCATCAATTCACCAGGAGGGAAGAAGGTTTTAGATTCTTGGGATAAAGCAGAGCTCATTCCCTGTGAGGACTGGACTCCATCACGGCTGCCTCTTGGTTTGGGAACCGTAGGCTCTCAGCTCGGATTTCGGCAGATGATGCAGTTTTGTTGGCGTCTTTAAGCGTGCACTGAGGCGAGTCACAGCTGGAATGAGAACCAGCTCCTCCAAATCTGAGGTCTCCACTGGAAAAAGGTGGAATTCTCCACCTCTGTTGGGGAGTCTTAAGTGTATTGACGTCTTGTTCACAAGTCAATGCAGGTTGGATCGAAACCTTTTCTGTTATCCTGCGTCTGAAATGAGTTTTCTCTATAGAATCAATCTTAGAAATACAGCGAGGAGCTTCATCATTTAGAAGTAGCTCTGGGTAACGCTGCTGCTCTCCTTCATCAATAGGAGTCAGCTGATTAGTATGCCTCCTGGTTGTCTCCACTTGGAGATTTTTCAGGCGTATCCCACTGGGACTCAAACTCTCTGGAGGGATTACACATCCTCTCCATCCTGGGATCCCCAGGAGACACTGGAGAGTGTCAACGAGGACAGGAACGTCTGGTTTCCCTCCTGAAACTGTTACCTCCATAACCCCAACTTGGATAAGCAGACAAACATTGACTAACAGGTTTTTTCCCTCCAGCACTGGAAATAGTTATTTATTAAGGATTTATATTTCTGCCTACCTAGCAAACCCAATATGAAGTCAGTTTGAGCTGTTTGGATTCTTCTATCCCCCACAGGAGCTGTCTGCATCTCACTGCGATAATTGCTCCCCCAGATCAGCCACCACTCTCAGATTGCTTGTTTTGTCCAATCAACAGACAAACCCAACTGATTAATTGGATGCAAATAATGCCAAATATCAGGTAATTATCTGTGAAACGTTTCCTTGTGTTAGGTGTGAACGGGTCCAGGTCCTGTGGACTTAAAATCACAAATGAATAGAAAAACGTCATGCTGATTTGTTCATTAAAAATAAGAAAAAGGACAAATTGTGTCCAAGAACAAGAGAAATCAGTTGATTAAATCTGGCAGCTGTTTATCAAACTACTAGAAGGTGTTGAGATGGACGTCTTAACGCCTGAGCAAACACAAATAACGCTCTCTGCTCGACGTGACTCACATAGATTTGTTTTTCTATAGATTGGGGGAAACGAGCCTTTGAGAGATGATGAGCTCATGAACGTACAACAACAACAGATCGACTCTTGGCCGTGCTTGCTGACTCGCTGCACATTGATTGCGTTCTGGCCGTGTTGCTCGGCCTGGTTTGTAGTCTGGTGCCGAAGCAGCCTCGTGATGTTTTGCTCGGAGGAAAACTGACCTGCAGTCATCGGCTGATCTCTGAGGTATCACACCTCACCGCCTTGTCTGACAGGATTGTTGTGTATGTCTGCTTTGCTCCCCTCAGTAATAAAACAATCTGTTATTTCAGATGACTCAGACGTCCGTTTGAGATCAGGTGGAGTTTTATCTCCATCTTTCTTTCTCACTTTTTGCCCTCGATGTCTCTTTTCCCCTCCCAGCTATCCAATCTCTTTCACCCAATTCTTCTTGTTCTACTGTCTTCTGCTCATTTCTTGTAGTTATTGCCATCCCGTCTCATTTTATTCTCAGTCTCTCCTCCACTCTGGGCTTTCTGTTTCCCTGCCATCACCTTCTCCTCTCTGTGTGGTTATTGCTATGACAGATTCCATCTAGGTTTCATCTAATAAGACCAGACAGCAGCTAACCAGTCAATTTATTATTCACTGTTCGTACACTACGTATTCTGCTTGTCAACAGACCTTCTGCCTCTGCAGTAAAATGCTTTCTGTCTTTCAACTTGACAGCCAAAACCACCTTTTTTTCCCCTCCTGCGTGCATTTATTCACCCGGACTGCCATCTTGATCCTGTAAAAGGTCTGTTGTGTAATGGTTAATAAATGATGAAAGGGAGGCTGGCTGGTGCTCAGAGTGATTCACAGCAGCTCGGATAATGTGATGAACCCTGTTTCACAGCAGTACCTGAAGCAGCTGTGTAAAACGACTCTATTATTCCTCCTACTCCAAATACCGGGAACAAAAAGTTGTTATTTTTTAAATAAAATGAACAGTTTTGAGTCTTCCCAACACAAAATGTTCATTGTTTCACAAATTTGATGCAACTAAAACTACCAGATGACTTGCGGTGAGTCTTGACTCTAAACTGTTGCCTTTTTTATTCATTTCTTTATTTTTGTATTGTTTAGTTACATCACTGCTCAAACACCTGGGATCACTTGGACATTTTCTGGTTTTCTATTCAGACTAGGAGATACAGCAAATGAGAATGACATGTCGTAGCTGGGCAGGAAGGATCTTCTGTAGCAGCAGATCTGAAGAAGCTTCTGACTGAAGACACGGTTGTTGAGATGCTCTCTTGTGTAGAGGATGCTAAGCGTTGTCCATCATGTTTTTCGTTTTATGAAGCGTCCTTCTTTGTCTAATCAGCTCTAGTGGTTCTGGATCAGTTCCCAGAACAGAGCCAGACTTCTTTATCAGCTTGTTCAACTTTTATGATGACTGGCTCTGATGCTGCTACCCCAACAGATGACTGCAGATGAGATCACATATTCAACAGACTTTTAAAACATTTGCAACATGTTGCTGCAAACATTGCACTTCCTCATAAAGTCCAGTCTGCTCTGTCCCTTCTTATACTGGTGTCTGCATGACAGTATGTTCCCTGTGGTGCTGACAACAGACACACACTTTATTCTCACAGTCTGAGTCAGGTATAACTCAGGTTATCGTGGAGGCATCCAGCTGTGTCTTCTGGAGTTTATTGCATAACAAATAAGACCGGATTGTGTTAAATCAAAGAACATGCTCCTCACAGTGCTGCCTGCTTTGTACAGATGACTGTGGGTTTATTGAAGCAGGTCTATAACGGTGTCAACTCCAACCCCACAGCAATTAGCAACCTGCAGGGGGTCCTGAAAGGTGTTTGTTTGCTCATTCATGTGGACCAATAGCAAGCTGCTCTCAGAACAGCTCAACAGAATCCAGATCCAAAAACGATTTTCTCCATTACAGTCCAAAATCTCTATTCCGACACGTGTTGGAGTTGTGCTTCAGAACATTATCCTGTTGAAGGATGAAATGTGACAAAATCAAGTGTCGTCAACAGAGTATGTTCAGGGAGATCAGATTCAAGATGCAAGGAAAACCAGTAAACTAGTAGTATAGGGGTAAAATGAACAAACTCACTAGTTGTATGTAGTCAATAATTTAGGTCTATGGAACTTCATATTTGTAAGGATGTGTAGGTTCTGTACCTCTGGTTAGCATGACACGTTGAAACTTAATATAATGTTCAATTGTTGCGTTACAAATGTTGCTTAGTGATAAAACATAACAAAATATACATGTTCTCTTCTCTTCCATAACACAGTGTCAAATGCATGTTTATTAATAATCTTATATTATATTTGAGTCCATTTCCAATCAGTGAAAATAGTGACATTTACTATAAATATAGTAATTTAACTTTGACCAGATAAACAGGAGCTGTGTTTGATGTTGTTACAGCAGTACCTTCAAGTTTTGGTCGTTTTGAAAGGTTTGTGTTATGAGCTCAGTTTTAGAAGATCTGCAACATTATACAACATTATGTAATAACATATAAACATTTACACTCATAGGGAAAAGTAGCTTATATATATTTTTTATTTTAATCGCTACAGCTGTTCTCAGCTACTCATCCCTCACACTCAGGGTTTCTAACCTTCAGATAAACATTTTAGATTACAGTTTAGTCTGAAAAGAACAATAAAACATCAAAGAGCTACATAAACTGTTTCCAAAACAGAATAAAATTATTACACATATTAAGCTTGAGCATCAAACTTAAAGACACAACAAAACAAATAACAAAGCGTGTAAAAGCTGCAGACCACAGCGTTTATGTTGAAGAACTGCTTCAGTCTCTGAAATGATGCAGAGATCAGTTTAAGTTCTCCAGGTGGGGATTTGACTTACTAATCCCTTGTTCAGAAAAAGCTGTTTGTCACACAGAGGGTCCATTAAAAGGCTTCACAGCTCCCACTGGATGCTCCTCCAGTTACTGAGCCAGAGGCTCTAAGTGAAACCACAAGGCCAGTGCACACCTGAGGAGCTCAGCCATTTCAGTATTCAGCAAAGAAAAAAGATTTAAGATTGGAAATATTCTTTTTTCAACATTCACAATTAATAAATTATTGAAAATATAACAATAGTGTAATATAAGCTGCTTGATTATACTTCATCCTTCCAGGTTACACACACAGATAGAATCACAAAGGTTAAAAAATCTTTGAGTATTTTGTGCATGTACATTAAAATTTTTTTTTTTTAATAATCTAAACACAATTCCAGAATAACTCATTTAAGAAATAATGGTTAAAATAGTTAAAAATAATAATGGTTAAACAATATGATGAAGGAAAACAGTAGTCCCTTTAGTATATTTTATTCCATTCTTCCTGCAGAACCTTTATTTTCTTTAAAAAATCACATTACCTTCCTCTTCGCTCCAAACAAATAGGAGTGATAATTCTTATCCTGAGAGAGGTCTTGGTTGAGCGTACACATAAATGGGGGTATCCATGTACGCCAACATGACTGATGCTGTTATTTCTGCTGTTCTGTTTTCATCTGTTTTCCTCAGGTGAGTTCATTCAGCTGGAAGCACTCAGAAGCACACTTTGGTATTTAAAAATGTCAACTTTACAGAGAGAGAGAAAACCCGTTTCAGCTTTTCCTTCCTGAGCGTTGTCATATGATTCAGTGGATTCTTTTTTTGAGGAGTTTGATGAACAAAAGGCTTCTTTGATGGATGTGTATGTAACCCCTCCACTGAAGTTAAACATTTCTGATACAACAAATCGTGCTGCTCACTTATCTTGTCTATTCAGGAGAGCTCTCTGTATTTAATCAGCATGTCTTTTCATCACCGCCGTGCTGTGTTCAAAGACCGGTTTCTTTCTGTTGATTCACTTCCTCTCCTGCTCTCTGTAACCTGTGCGATGTTGTATATGTGTGTGTGTGTGCGCACCTTTGTTGTGTGTGAAATGTGTCTTTACTGTAAGTGTTATAACAGGAAGCTGCTGTCAGGTTTTCTGTCTGCTCAGTTAAAAAGGAAAAAGAAGAGCAGTGCTGGTCTTCGGTTTTGAAAATGACTCTTTTTATTCACAGACTACCTGCCTTGCAGGGCAAATTTTTCCTGCTCTTTTTGTCAATCTGTGTTTATCTTCATCTAATTTCCATTTTCTTTACTCTACCTTCATCCTCCTCCTTAGTTTTCTGCCTGTGTTCATGGCCAGCTCTTGCAGCCAGAGGCTTTTAATAAATGCCATAGCCTAATGTCTTTATTATTGGCCTGGATGGCCTTGGCTCAACCGCAATGATGGCTCAGCTGTAAATTGTTTTCTTAACTACAGCCATGTGAGGAATTTCAATAGGGGATTGCCGTCAACATCGTCTGCAGCGTGCTAATATCTATTTCAGGATACTACGCAGAGGGCAGGAAGAAGCTAAGCTCAGCTGACAGAAACGCACATGTGAGGTGAACCGTGCTGCAGAGTAACATCATTGTCCGGGTTGTTTTGTTGTTGTTCTGTTTGTGTGTGAGAGGAATACCCGGCTGCAAGCTGCAGAGGGGTTTGACTGACTAATCACACCCACGGTGGTTTCACTGGGTCCAGGTCTTGAATTTAGATCAGATGAGCTCACATCAATCTGTGCGCCATGCTGGCAGCTGGAGAGGTGAAACAAAAATAGGCTCTTATGCACAGAGAGGTTTAACAAGTTTGTTGTTGTGGTTGGTTGAAGGTGCCGTCTGGACGGGTCAGCTGCTCTCCTGCTGCCTCCAGCCCTGATGACCCAACCGTTTAGCTCAGCTTTAGGCTTCACTCACACACACGAGCTGTGATACGTTTTATTTTCAGAACCTCACGTCTGTTATCTTCTCTAGTTATCTCTTCTAAAGGTGATCATAAATTATTTAATTTCCTTTTCTCATTTTCAATTCACACTGACACCAAAGACTGTATTATTCATTCCCAGCAGCAGACCTCCAGAGACGGTTCAGTTCAAGAGTTACTGTGCAGTTATTGGAAAAGAAGTAATGGTGCTGAGGATAATATTTTTACTCTGTTAGATTTGTTTTCTTTTCACCCTCCTGGCAATATGTTTTGAAAGTTGTCTCTAAAAAAAGACTTGAGCTCGTGTTCCCAAAAAGATCAGCCATGTTGTGAGCCTCCAGTGGAAGAGTCTGACCTGACTCTGGTCTTTTATCTCCAACTGTGATGTTAGCAGCTCTTTTGTGCTTGTTTTGACCATCAACTCACCCGGATTCAGTCTTGAACTCTGTTTTTCAGAGTGGTTTAGAGTTCCTTGAACCAAGCAGCAGGTAAAAGTGTTCTCTCTGTGCTTATGAGGTTGTCTACCACAGGCTAAAAACACGCACGGTGGCGATTCTAAATTGAAGTTAAAGGCATACTATGCAGTTTTGGCTTGTTTTCTAGCACCCCCTAGTGTTTATTTTAAGTCACTGTTGTAGAAACGTTAGCATTGTCTTTGCTCAGAAACACCTACCGGTAAATCTAACTGTTGAAGTGTCTCCTCAGCCTTCATTGTTTTCTACTGGAGCGGTTCATCACTCATTCAAAGAAATCAGCTGTGTTCAAGCAGGGAGAGATTTAAAAAAGATCCAGAAATCATGAGCTAAAAACACTCTGGCACTAGCATGACAGCTAGCCACACTGGGTTAGTCTAACCCTCGTGAGATGCGTGATTTTGTGAGACTTCAGATCACAGGACCAGAGACTCAGATGTTGCAAACGTGGTATTCTGGACACAAGCAGCAGATGGGGCTGAGTGACGTTTCATTAACCCTGTAAAGGGTCATGTTAGCACATACTGGCTCAAGAAAAAAGATTTAAAAATATGAAAATGTTACATAGTGTACCTTTAAGTTTTGTGATTCTAAGCCTTTTGCCATATTTACGTTTTGGTAACCGAGTTTAGTTCCTTGAGTTATTCCCAGCATTTGTAGTTTTGTTTACATCCTTTAGTCCTTGTTATTTGTCAGTTTGAGTTAGATGGATCTTTCCTTGCATTGTCTCTTAGTTTTGGTTGCTCTTGCTCTTTACAGCCTCACCTGTTCTTCAGCTCACCTGATTCAGTAATCAGCCCTGCAGTCTGCTGTGTTCTGTCCTCAGCTTTACACGGTCGTCATCAGATTATCTGTTGTTGTTCTGGTCCTGCCTGCTCTCTAGTTTCCATCTGATCAATGTTCCGTTTTTTCCCCCTTTGAAATCCCTGTGTCTGCATTTTTAGTTCCTCTATACATGCTGTTTGAACAACCTCAGTTTGGAAAAACAGAGATTAGTTCACAAGCTAATTGCTAAGTGTGACTAGAAACTAAGGTTGCTGTTGTCTTAAAACATCTCCAACAGCAGCAAAAAATCACATCAAATCAAATCTTTGATATTGGAGTCATTTTAAGACGGCAACAATTTGCTCTGGTCTTGGCCCCACTGTGACTAGCTGTTAGCTCATCAATTTAATCAGAAAGGAACTGTTACTGTGATTGTTCAAAGTGCTATGTAACATGTTGACTGTTCATATCCTGTCCATAGAAACCCACTTCAGAATATCTGAGCTAACCTTTTCAGAGTGAGGGTGCATGGTTGTTGTTGTGTTTGCACGGCCCGTTGATTGACAGGTCAGGCTCCAGCCCCTGGAGCCCTGAACAGGATTAAGAACGTACAGCAAATAAATGGATGAATTAGATAGATGCACTCATTCTGCTGGTTGTAGTCATAAATATTCAACAGATTTAATCCCATACAAACGGACAGAGGCGTAAATAGCAGTTTACTACTCCTGCAGACATCATCACATTTATGCGTGAGTAAGACATGTGAATTTGGAGGTCGGCTGGTGAAAAAAGACAGATTTTCAAGCCGAAGTTTCACATATGAAAGGGTGACGTTCCTGATGATTTTTCTGATTTTGGACTCTGGTCTGACACTCAAAGTCCACAAAGCAGCAGTGTGTGATGCCCTCAGTGTGAGGTGGGCTTGTATACTCGGACCTAAGAGTAAACATGTGTCTGAAACAGTATGTGGCTGCAGATGCTGTGTGTGTGTGTTCGTGTGTCAGATGTATGGGGTTCTGTTGGTGACCCACCCTCTGGTAGAATAATCTCACATGCATACACACACAGACACACACACACACACACAGACACATACACACACACACATCCAGACCACCTGTCAGACTTGTGCAGATAAAGCTGCATAAACACTCTCCACAGCCAGACTGTTTGCCTGCTGAATAGCAAAAGGGGGACATACCAGTCTGGCTCTCCTTTATCTCCACTCACCTCTTGCTCTCTCCATCTCGTTCCATCTCTTCCTCCCACCCTGCTTCTCCTTTTTCTCTTCACCATCTCCTCTTTCCTTATCGTTGTTTTTTCCTCTCCCCTTTTCTTCTATCAGTTTCCCTCCTTCCCTTTCTCCCTCCTCTCTCTTTGTCTCTGTTTTCCCCTGTGCAACAGTGTGCAACCCCTCGTTCCCCACCAGACAGACAGACAGAAAGAGAGAGAGGGAGAGAGAGGGAGCGACTGAGATGAGCAGGCGGGAAGGAGGGAGCAGAGAGAACCAAATACATAAAGAGACGCAGAGGAATTGATGAGATGACAGTCACACTGAGAGGAAGAGTGTGTGAAGGCATGTGAAGCAGGCAGGGTGCAGACAAAGGTAGCTTCAGAGTGACGGTCGTTTCATTCACACACACACTTTCTCTTTCTCACTCACACATACACATCCTCGAGCAGATTCATTCGAGCTGCGTGGGCGTGAGGCGGCATGAGAAGTGATATCTGTACTTCTGCACGTACAGCCAGCTGATGGACTAACTTAATCACAAGTGACACACACCTATTGTGTGCACACTCCTCAACACAACTTGATTACAGGCTTGCAAACACGAGCGCAACCTTCCGACGAGCAGAAGTCAACATGGGTCTCGTTATGGGAACCTTCTCCATGCAGTCCAAGCAAGTGAGCTATCACAAAGGTAAGGATGAATATTTTAAACTGTTAAAAATACTCCACCGTAGAGAAAAGAGTGCGCGTGTTTTTGTTGGATGTGAGCACATGCATGCATTCAGAATCAGGCTACATTTGCTTTCAGCATCATAAATGTTTTGAAGTTTGTGCAAAAAAAAAAAAATTAAGTTTCATGATTATTTATTGTGCACTCTTCAGGCCACCTGCTGCTCTCTGAAGTGTAAACGTGTGTGTGTGTGTGTGTGTGTGTGTGTGTGCCAGTGTGTATGTCTATAATAGGTGATGGTATTTGCCTCATCTGCTCTCCCGTCCGCTTCCCATCCTTCCTGCTGCTGTTTGACAGCCGTTGACTCGTGACACGTGTGCTTCTTCTGTTTTCTTACACACATGTAAATGTTAGGGGCTTCACATAAATTACAGCTGTGGTGTGTTATCATCCAGGGGCCCCCCCACAGTCTGTGTGGATGCTGCAAATGTGTGTGTGTTTGTGCTGTGAATTAGGGTGGGTGTAATCCTTCTGCCTTTTGGACATGGAGCGTCCTGCATCTGTTGACCTGAAACCTTGATGTTTATCAGCAGCAGACACAGATGCATCACACCCACACCGTCCAGAGACAGAAACCTGTAGCGAGATCCTTTTTAGCTTAGTTAAGACACACTTAAAAAATGTGGATTCAACAATTAACCACAATCTGGATGCATATGGCAGCAACTGTGGAGGAACGGATGTTTTCTGCTGCAAATTTCCCAAGAAAAATGTCTCCAAGTCGTTATTTTCAGTTTCTTACAGCCGTCAGACTGTACAGTCAGCCCAAATGGATGAAGTAGTTCAGAGACCGTGTAAATGGTTTCCTGCTATATAAACATATATAGCTTCCTGCGTAGGTGTTTTTTTTCCTGACCTGGGTGGCAGCAGCTCTCAGCAGATACTTCAGATGTGCGCTGAGCAGCTACTTGAGGCATCGTTCCAATGTGGATAATTTCTCACAAAACAACACACACATACACATCAGACACTTTGCTATGCTGCCTTCTTGAATTTCAACAACACATCTACCAGATGGGTTAAACAAAAAAAAAAAATGCTTACACACAAATCCAGATGTAAATTTTGAAAATTTTAGACAAAAATCCCTCCTCCTGTATAATAGCTGCAAGTCGTTTGTGGAGCATGGTTGGGATTTGAGAAGGGAGAGGAGTAAAACTGGGGGTGAAAAATGGAGAAAACTTGAGAGAGGAGGTGAGATTTCCTCTCAGGGGAGCTGGAGTGTGTGTGTCAGTGCATGTAAGTGTGTTCGCCATCTGCTGCAGTGTTATAAAAAGTTGCCTAATGAAAACAGGGCAGGATTTATTTTGCATGGAAGGTTGGCCCACCCTTGATCACAGCCCAACACAGCTTAGAAGGGCTCCACGTTAACTTGCTGATGTGTCAGAAAAATCTGTTCTAAAACGAGACACGCTCATTAATCAGATGCAACTCAACAAAATGAGAAACTTGCCACTCGCGTTGATTTTGGCTTTTGTCGTTGCTGATGGAAATTTATGTTGCAAATGCAGCAAATTAACCAAAGAACCTATTTTCACAGATTGGCAGATATCAGATGTTACTGCTGATTGCGAATTGTCTGAGTCGTCATCCTTAGCGAATGCCTTAGTGAGTTTTTTTAAATTAAAGGTTTCTTACATTCACATCTTCTATCCTGTTCAGCTGCCATTTCAACCCCAGCCTGAGCAGAAACATCTTAGTAATGGATAAATTACTCCCAAAGTAACACAAGTTGCAGTAGCGGACAAACAACAAGTTATATGATCAGTTATTCAGCGGACACAAACAAATCCAATTTAAGGAGCGATGCAAACTTAAAGGAATAGTTCAGATTTTGTGACTTGATCTTGAATGCAGCTTAATTTTGAACAATCAGCGTCTTACCTGCAGTAGATGGCAGTCAGAGCAATCTCAGTCTGGAGAGTCAGAGAGCACCCTGATTGTGACCATGGACCAGAGTGGTGAAAAAAATCTTTAATAAAAAAATAAATAGAAGGCAGACACAAAAACTCACACAAGGAATGTCTTGACTGGAGCACACAGGGAAATACTGTAGTATCAAAAACAAACCGTATAAACTAGCAGGTGACAGTGGGATCCATTAGGTTATCAAAGAGAGTGCAGTGATACAATGTGTTGGGAGACCACAGTGCACTAGTAGACCCCATAACCGAATGGTCTAATCCTGGGAAAAGATGCAGCTCTTAGACAGAAGCTAGCTGTTGTCACAGACTTGGTCTGTTCCTGAATGACATCAGTGGAACTAAACAAGGAGCTGGTTGGGAATCAAGAGGTAGGTTCAAACAGGCAACTGGACCTTTTATTGATGAAAAATTAAAAAAAATGAGGTTTTTGAATTAAAAAGAAATAAAGTCCCTTTGAACACTACTAGGATTCCCATGCCTTGGAAGCCTTAAGGCCGGTTCACACAGCAGGATTTTTAACCCGATTTTTGCCCCGATTCTCCTCCTCGGACAATCTCGCGCATGAACTTTAAAGATAATCTTATCAGATCATCCTCTCGTGTGTGGTGGGTTAAGAGTGCTCTGGTCCGCTCGGAAAGCCGTCAGAACCTCTCCGATCGCAAATCTGGGAAATCGAACATGTTGGATTGTCTAGACCCGACATCGCAGCGTGTGTGGTGTGTCCCCCCAAGAATCTGACTGTGGAGACTGACGTGTAGCCAATCAGAGAGCGACTTTTCAGACACAAGCTACGGAGCGAAACGAATCTCATCAAAACAGCTGCTCAGATTCTTTAAACTGTCACAAGTCCATTGTTTAGAATAAAAATAAAAACTGTCATGTTTGTTTACTCCGAAGTCACGTTTGATCTCGTGAAGTTCTGCGTGATTTCACGTCTGATCTGAGAATGTTAGTGTGAATTCAGTTCATGTGTGATCACACCACACACTGTAGGATCAGGACGGTCAATGTCCGTGATTTTTAAAGAAAGTTTCTCGCCACATGTGTGTGGTTTCTTATGATTTAAAATCGGCTGACAATTTGAAAATCCTGCCGTGTGAACCGATCATTAGAAAGTTCACCAGTGATCTGCTGATGAGTTTGAGAAATCAGGATATGGATATAGAGACAGGTGAATAATTTAAACTCAATTCTGTTTATTTATAAAACGCCAGTTCACAAGTCACTCAAAGCGATGATTAGAGAGTGTGAACAGGTTCTTCTGTGTGTGTGTGTGTTAGTGTGTGTGTGTGTGTTAGTGTGAACATTGATGTGCAATCAGGAAGCAGGTGTGTAATGTAATGAGGAGCTGAGTAAAAGACTAAAGCAAAAATATTTTAAATAAATAGGGGGATGTTTGAATAACATGCTAAATATGAACTTATACTAAAATTACAATATTATTATTATTATTTTGTGTTTTGAATTTACATTATGTTGTATCCCTTTTTGTTGCAAATTAATTAAAAAATGCCCCCTAATACATTTTATGTCTATTTTCTTGTTATGGAATCTTGCATTTATATTATGCGCTATACATCTGTCAGTCATTCAGTTGCTGATGCAGCTACAGAAGTGAAGGGACAAGACACAGAGGCACCATCAGACCCTCTGACCACCACCACCAGCAGGTTCTGCTGGGACTACCTTTAGTTATTTACAACCACTGTTCTAATTCTTCAAAAACTTTTATAATAAAATACATCATTAGCAGAAATATTTCATATTTAATTTGATCTCTGGAGATCCTGCCCAGAGTTTAACGACTCATATTGGGGATCCCAACTTTCAAAACCATTAAAGCACTTTGTGTAAGCGTCTATATTAAATGTGCAATTAGGGTTGGGCGATCAGACGAATCTATCGACCATCAGCGATGAGCTCAGCCAATCGCAGCCCGTTTTTCAAGAATGATTCATTCGTCCCCCTATAAATTAATTTCTTAATTATTAATGTTTGGTTGAAGTCAAAGGACGCAGCCCACGTAAAAATAATAAATAATTCTCTTTTTAAATGTTACCCGCAAACTCCTCCCAGTAGCAAGCAGCAGCTCCTTTTTTCCTCCTCCTCTTCCTGTCTCCCAGCAGCGGTGATTTATTTACTCACTTCGTGGCAGGCAGACAGAACAGCAGCAGCTTGTGTTCAGAAAATCAAATCAAAGGTAGTCTTGAGGGAAACGATCAGAGACTGGCGTTTTTCCCTGTTAAACCGTGTTTACGCGTCAGCTACCTGTGCTAGGAATATTTAGCGAGTCATAAGGGTCCAGTCTTCAGCTGAGTATGAAACAAACAACAGAAACAAAATGAAACTAAAACTGAAAAAGCTCCTTCAGTGAACGTGTCTTCTATAAAATAAATCTCCGCTGCAGTTTGACGTCTTTTTGAGTGATTTGGTGACGGGAGCAGCAACAGCTGATCAGCTGCTGCTAACCGCTAGCTCTGTGTTAGCTTAGTTAGCACACAGCAGAAGGGTAAACACTCGATGTTGGAGTGCTTTGCTGCCACTTTACGTCTGTTTAAAGCAAAAGTAGCCCCAAATAGTAGAGTAGATGTAGTGTTTTTGACAACTATTTCCTCAATTTTGGGACTCCTGAGTTCTAATTTAACAAATTTATTAGTGTGTGTTTACATTGCTCCGCCTGCAAATATGTCAACATGTCACCTGTGCGAATAAATCACCCATCGTCGATTGACTGACGATGGACGATTGGAAAAACGTTACACATCGCCCAACCCTAGGTGCAATACAACTAAAAAGTGTTTTTTCCAAACCAGGTCACATTAGCATTAAAATTTGAGAAAATCATTTTCTCTGCTGCTCAGTCTCAGCTGAAATCATGAGCTTAATGATCAGAACAACTTAGCTAACACAGTCAAACACCAAACAAATAAAACTAAGCTGGAAGCCAATATTTTAGATAGTGAAGTCTGTATGAAGAGGGCCAGCATGTGGTCCGCCAGCCTTTTATCCTCCTCTATTTTTCATCATCCTCATGTTTTGAAGTTCCCACGAGGCAGACATGAGGCCCTGTTTCTGCTCATGTTGAGCTTCGTGCCATGAGAGTCTCACTGTAGAGCACTTTGCCAAATAAACACAGTCCGGTTACAGTCAGAGCTATTTATAGAGACGAATTCACTCGACTGAATGGAAAAGAGTTACTTAAACTATAATAAAAGTTTTTTTTGCACTGGAATGTGGCCTACATGTATTTATATCCAGAGCTACACAGCGGAGTTAAAGCAGCCCACCAGCTCGTATGGGTTTAAGACGACAGTAAGGCATTTATCTGTGTGTGTCGCTCTTCACCTGGGGCACAAAAAAGGGAAATGTATTCTCCGTATTGACACAAACTACTCCGATTCTCTGGAACCTTCTCCAGCGGTTATAAACTATGAAACTTGCAGACACATTTATCTCCCTGTTTGCTCGCTCCATTTGTTTCCGTCTCTGCTTTCAATTCTCTCGCTGTGTCAAGTCATTTTTCCTTTTCTTTTTTTTCCTTTGTCTTGCTCGCTTTCACCTCATTTCACCTCTTCTCCTTTGTTTTTTTCATGTGTGGCTCCCTTCAGGTTTTTCCCTTTTTGTTGGGCCTTTCATGATCTATTGCTTTTAGTCTCACGTTGCTGTTTATCTCGATGTTTGCGTCTCTTCTGCTCCCTCATGCCCTCGTGCTCTGTTTAAAGTTTCCCTGTAAAGTTTCAGTTTAAGGTCAGCTGACGTTACGTAAATAGGATAAATATTCCTTTACACGTGTGTACATTTGCAATGCATTTGGCTCAGTGTTTCCACCTGCTGCAGGGCGAAAGAGCAGAAACTGTTTCTTTAATAGGCTTCCCTGTTTCCACCCCTCCATCTCATCCTAACACATCAAAAGAAGAGCACCAAAAAGGCCAATTAGGATGGCAAAAGAGCTTTATTAAGCAATGACTGAGATGAAACAGGCTCGTGGTTAATCCAGTGCCAGAAGCATATGTGTGTGTGTGTGTGTGTGTGTGAGATGGGCGTTTTATTGATAAGATGTGGAAAACACAGCCTAAAAATTCACGTTTCTTCCCACTCTGTTCTGCAGCGTGAGATACTCACAGCAGGGATCATTTTCATGTAAAAACCAGCTTTTCATTTAAGATCCTTTGCCAGCATTTGATCTCACAGTGTTGCAAATTAAATCCCACATTCAGGCATTTTATCAAGCAAAAGAATCAACATGCTGCATCCATAAAAAAATACTTCATTTGCATAATATATGCAAGGAAAACCTCAGCTCAGCTTCTTGAAGATAAACAACACTTTTGGTTTATTTATCTCTGGTTCAGCCCTGTTTGTGTGTGTGTGTGTGTGTGTGTGTGTGCACCCTGAAGCTTTGGTAACCATGGAGCTGATTAGATAAATGCAGATTATTAATACAGATAGCTGCCCAACTCTCCGTTTTCATGTAACAAAATAAGAAAATACTGGAAAAGCAAAATGAATGTCAGTCAAGTTGACATTCGAAGAGAGAGGGATGAAAATCTATGAACACCGGTTATGATCTGGGCTATTTGTGTTTAGTTTTGTCCTAGCCACTCCTACACAGCAGCTCCTTATTCTGTCAATCAAACCACCTGCTCCACATTCCCCTGATTACTGCCCGTGTATATATAAATATGTATGATATATCTATACATAAGCCCACCGGTCCATTCACTACCTGTCAGATCCTTCCCTGTGTTCCATGTCGCCTGGTTCCTGGTCTCCTGCCTGTAAGTCCTGTTTAATCTCCCAGTGCTCCCCTTTGTTTTATTATGTTAGTTTTGTACTGTTGCTGCCCTGTCAGCCTTTGTTTATTTTTATAATAAATGATCTTTAGTTGAATTTCTTCCTCCTTCCTATTGATTTTGGATCCTCACCCCCACTAAACGTATCAAAATGTGACATGTAAAACTAGCTTGTTTTGATTTAGGTTTTCTTTTTAAATGTTTTTCTTTTAGTGGTAAAATATATTGTATCTGTCTTTTACTTATTTTATTTTAGAGGTAATTTAAAAATGTTTAATTAAACTTCTGGTATCACTTTAAAGGCACACTATGCAGTTTTTTTAGCACCCCCTAGTGTCCGTTTTAAATCACTGTTGTAAAAACGTTAGCATTGTCTTTACTCAGAAGTGTCTCCTCAGCCTTCACTGCTTTCTACTGGAGCGGTTCATCACTCATTCAAAGAAATCAGCTGTGTTCAAGCAGGGAGAGATTTTAAAAAAAATCAGGAATCATGAGCTAAAAACACTCCAGTGCTAGTATAACAGCTAGCCACACTGGGTTAGCCTAACCCTTGAAAGATATGTGATTTTGTGAGACTTCAGGGCACCTGATCAGAGACTCTGAAGTTGCAAACTCGGTATCCTGGACACAAGCAGCAGATGGGGCTGAATGACTTTTCATTAACCCTGTAAAGGGTCATATTAGCACATACTGGCTCAAGGAAAATATTAAAAAATATGAAAAAGTTACATAGTGTGACTTTAAGTTTAATTTAATCTTTTGCTCCTTTGTCTTACAAGACTAGTAGTTTTTGTTTTATATTGTTTTACTTGATTCAACATAGTTCTTGTATAGGTTTTGATTGACTGACTGGTTGATCAGTTGGTTGACTTGTTGATTGATAAAAAAAAAAAAAAAGGATTTGGATGCAATTTTATTTTCCCTACTTAAATTTACACCAAACCCCTAAATTATGCATCTGGATTCAGTTATGAAGTTTGTTTCATGCACAATTCAAGACGTATATAGGTTCATATTAATAAAAGTCATCTATTTCTTACAGAAATGTCAAAACAAATAAAATTCAAAACACAATAAAAAGCCTGGAATTCCTTTTAATGAATGAAGATGATCTTCTAACCCGAATGTCAAAGTTTGAATCTAGATCTAATGTTGAGGAATGAGTTATACGTAGCTGTTTTGGACAAATCTTTAAAACATGTCTGCTAGATCTCACACATGATAACAGGGGTAATTCTGATCTGTTAGCAGCTTGTGTCATGAATGACTTTCAGCTACATCAGATGACCTGGTCTGAAGCCATTTATGTGTTTTTTCTGTTGTGTGTTTATCCTGCATAGAACTGAGTCTAAAATGTAATCAGCTATAGATCTTCTCTAGAGCTGACATTTCATTAAAAACTGTCCAGTGGTTCATAAGACATCTTGCTAATTAACACACACACATTCATATTTGCCTTTTAGCTGTGCGATAATATCACACCCTTGACTTTCCCCCCCTAAGTGATTACTGATGAGACCACCTATCTTAAGGGTAATCTACTTTTAATCTTTTTTTTTGTTCAGTGTGCAGAAAAAGACAAAACAGGTTTAACTGTGTGCAACAAAAACCACAACAACAAGCATGAAAGCAAAACAAACCACAAATCAGATGGATGTGAAAGAAAATCTAAGAAATGGGAGACATTTATCATTGCTGTCACTGACATTTAAACCCAATCTCACAGCAAAATGTGCACAGCAGCACAAAAAAGTGAATTTATTGATTTGTGTCCACAGACAGTTTCCCCTTTTCGTGCAGCTAACGACACAAAAAATACATCTATAAAAGAAACAACTGTTGTTTTCGCTTTTTGTTACATCGTCACAAAAAAACCTGTTGATTTATGTTTAACAATTATAACAGTCTGCATTCAGGTGTTGAAGGATTTGGGTAAATGGAGTTAAACCTGAACGTAAATCTGAGCTACAAAGTGTACTCTGATCTTCAGCCAAAATGGGAACGCTGCAGAGAAGACTAATGCATGAAGAGAAGCATGCTGCCCTGATGTGGCACATCAAAAGAAATCTCAGGAGAAGTGACCCTAAGAGTAAAGCACGCCCCAAAACAACACAAATGTGTAAAGTGTGCATCATGTGACATCACAGCTTTACCTGCAACATGTCACTCTGCAGAAAACCGTTTAAAGCATCTGATTAGAAACAGATCTTGAAGCTTATGTTATTCTAAAGCAGCCATTCATGCTGTTTGATGTAGAGCATTGTCAGCAGAATACTGCTAAATGAAGTCAGGATCAGCTGTGACTAACATGCTTTACTCCGCACATCTGTGCCGAAACATGTGTACCAAACTGAATACAAGTTACCCCTAATTATTTATTTTATGTTATTTATTACTAGATTAGTTGAGGGTCTGCAGTAAATCCCCCTCCAGCAGGTGGCGCCCTAGTAGCTGGCTCTGCTACCAGCCACAGTAATTTTATTCCCTTTAATTGTTGATTAGCAAAAATATAGAAAAAGATCATTATTAAACCATCTGATTGTGATGGCGCCACATGTCAGTTCAGTCCTATGAATACATCGTTTGCTCACTCATCCTCATCTCCCCAGTTAACCATTTCCTGTCTTCTAATTAAATTTTGCTCCCTGATTTCTGGAAAGTAAAAATCTCTAGTTTTTATGTTTTCATCAGATATCTCAAAAATTTCTCTCTACACCCATCATTTTTATTTAAGTTAACTTCATCCAGACTCCTCTTTAAATTTTCCTTTTACGTTCCCTCCTTATGCAATAACAGATTGAAGCTGTAATTTTTTGTAGTATTGATATTGGTGGAAGCAGGTGAGAAGCTCAGCATATGTTTTGAAATGAAGAAAAAGGGAAGCAGCTGTGAGAGAGGTAATTTGAGCAGCTATACAAATTAGTATTGATCTTCCTAATAAACACGTTCCCTGTCAGCTCCTGATGAATAACTGTGAAAGTCTTCTGTGCGTCATAAAGGAATGGGATGGATTCACAATCTATAACTGCTGGGATGAATGTTTTAAAAGGAACAGAATGAGTTTGAAAGCCTCTGGCTGCAGTTTAGCGCTCAGGTAGATCTTAATATGCAGCTTTTATTGAGCTGATTTGCTAGTATTTTAATCTTAATCAAGATCTTGGAGTTTAATTTCCTCTCGGGCTCACTCCCTCGTTTTTACTCATTCTCTTTGTTCTTCCACTCTGTTCTGTGGAAACGTGGTGTTTTCATGTGCCCCCCCCCCTCCCTCGTTCTCTACTCCATTTTCTTTCTTACAGAACCGGTCGCCCACTCTCCCAGCTCCATACCCACTTCTGTCTCCTTTATTTTCTCTCTGCACCCTAATCTCCCACTGGAAGCTTTTCTGGTGTGTTTTATCCTTCTTCTTCTTCTTCCTCACCCTTCTCTGCCAAACTCATTTCCATCTTCTCTCCCTCCTATAGGATGAAGCACTTCTTGCTCTTATATTTTTCATCCTCTCCTTCTTGTTTCATCTCTATCCTTAAACGTGTGGCAGGGATCTTGTAAAACAGTCTGCAGCCATTCACACTGTAGACGAGTCAGTCACAAGCACAGAAACACTGGTGCTCTTTTCACTGTGCTCTACAGACAGACTTTGAAATGATTACTAGATGGAGAAACATTTCTGTCAGCGTGTGGAAATGGGCCTGTCAGACACCGCAGGGAGATTGAGATTTGAGATTGGAACAAGCAGGGAACTGTGTTTGAAACGACAGGAACATTACTCCCATACAGGCTCCGAGATTTATAGGAAGAGATGTAGATAAAGGTGAATCAGCGTAGGATGTTCCCATCATATGGAGAGAGATGCATATGTTTATTGTTTGAGACTAAAGATGAAGTAGAGAGCAGCTAGGATGGTGTGTTTGATAGCCTGGAAATATAAATACAGGCAGTGTTTTTGTTGCAGGACTTGCTCTTTGGGGCTGCATGTCAGCAGGACGCTACTAGAGTCCACGGAGACCTCGACCCGCATCGGTTTTTTCTGCCAGGGGTCGGCAAACGTGCAAAATTTATGTGTGTGACCATATGTGTGTTTCTCTCTGTGTTTGTGGACGTGTGTGTGTGTGTGTGTGTGTGTAGGCATGGTGAAAAGATTACTCCCCACTGCGCTCCATTCTGTCTCTCTCACTGTTGTGAAAAAAAAGAAAAAAAAACTCACATCCGAACTCTTGAGCCCAATTTTCACAGAAGCAGATTGCAGATTTTGAACTCACCAAGCTACGTCTTTTCCACTAACTCCCCTTATGGCAGCCTAACAGTTACACGTTGCTCCTTATTCACCATTCACTGATGAAAACTGCCCAGTTTCTGAGTCGCTGCTACAATTGTAGATAAAACATAACCAACGGATGGCTTTAAAAACAGAGAATATGTGTCTGATCTTCAAATTAACCACTGAAAACTTTCCTACAAATGCAGGCTTCATTTGTAGAACTCACCCTGAAGTGTTTAGAGTTAAAAATGAAACTTTGGCATGTTGCAGTGTATTTTGTCTCAAAGATCAGACAGTCAGGCAATTATTATCACCCGCTGCCAAAAGGCAAAAGTTTCTGCCTGTGTCTGAGTATTCATTAGATGTCTAATGAACCGCTGGATGAATTTTTAATGAAATTTTCAGAAAGTAAACATTTTATGTATGTCTCCAATCGATTAACATTTTGAGTCAATCCAGTCAAGATGTCTGCCAGCTGACCTAAGAAAACACAAAAATGTTTTATGAATTTATGAACTGATTCAGATCAAAGGAAACAAACTACAGGTGTGGAAACGCCCTGAGTGAATCCAATCCAAGATGGCCACCACAACTATCTGGCCTTAGCAGACCCATTAATTCACTCAGTTTACAGATATTTCATGAAGTAATCATTCACCACTTACACTAATAGATCAATAGATCAAGATTACATGAGACTGAGCATGGTTTTGTTTCCAAGATTAGCCCAGAATCTATCATTTCTACATATAAGATTATTTTAGTTTAAAATCTGCTGCATTTAAGAAATGCAAAGCCCAAACTAGAAGACATCCCTTCAAGCATCATAACCAGTAAACGGAGGCAGATCTCTACTGAGTGTAAATGTCAGCAACATATTCATATTTTACCCACAAAAACCCAGATTATCACAGACATTCATTCACAGCTGAAGTGAATCACATTCAATATTTTGTTGAGGACTCTGAGTTCATTCACGGAAACAACATTTTGGCATGTACCACCCACCTAAATGTTGCTGCAGATCATTCATCCCCCCTTCGTGGCAGCAGCCCTCCCTGATGGCAGATGCCTCCCCCAGCAGGACTGAGAATCCTGCCACACAGCAAAAACTTCCCCGGAACAACATGGGAAACATGACGAGGAGCCAAAGATGTTGCTTGATTGAGCATCAAATATCCACACAACCCATTATGACTGTGGGATTCTTTAGAGTGAGTCTGATTTACAGAGATCCCACCCTGAAAGCATTCAAATCTGAAAGATCTGCCAGCATTTCTGTGCCAAATACAGCACATCTCTGAGTGTCTCATGTTCACACTTGATCAGAGTTGTTTTAATGGGACAAGATGGGGACAGGCGCTGATGCATGTTTTAAAATTTATATCCTCTTTTTAATCCGATGTACTTATTTTTGTTCTGTTGTTCCTGTAGAACTTTTTTGGTCCTGACTCTCTGGAAGAAGTGGATAAGCACTAAGGACGTTGAACTTCTGGTAGTTAACGAGACCGTTTTCTCTGCATAGGGAGTTCACTGTAGCCATTAGTGTTGTTGTTTACTATCCACCAACAGCTGATGATGAATGTGATGTCATTCACACTGCAAACCCAGTCAAAACACTCAGATGCTCTCATGCTAATTCCAGGAGATTTTAACCCCGCCTCTCTCTTCAGCACACTGCCAAACTTTAATCCGTTAACGTTGTTTGATGCGAGGAAGCAGGACCCTGGACCTCTTACCTACAAATGCAGAGAAAGTACTATGCTCCCCCCCCCCCTCAGTGACTCAGATCACAAACTGGTGCATTGCTCCTCTGTATATAAACCAGCTCTGAAAAGAATTCCTGCCACCATTAGCTGCATGTTGGTACCAGGAAGCAAAAACTTTAGGGTCCTTTGAATCCACAGATTGGGGTATTTTCTGTAAGTCTGGAATTGATATTGAGGGTCAAACAAACCTTTAAGACACTGCTCAACCTGAAAAAGAAGACCTTCAGGGATGATGACAGGGACAATTATTTCAGAAGGAACTGAAGATAAAGATTATGGAGGAGAAACAAATAAAACAAGGTTAAGTGATAACTGCAGCAGGATGAGGTAAAACAGGTGTGGACTGATATGAGACAGAGTACAGGTCTGGAGCAAACAGGAGGACTGGTGCCTGATGGTGATAGAGATCATGCATTTGGTTTAATCTGTTTTTTAACATTTGACTACCCTCCCTCACCTGATTTGTCACCTGTGGCCCTTAAACCTCCCTTCAACATTTCACCACTATCTTCACTTCTTGCTACAATCACATGACATTCATCAGAGGTCAGGATACAGCTTGAACTGCTGAAGCAGGAGAAAGCAGCTGACCCTGATGGCATCAGCCCTATGGAGCTGAGGAGGTAGCTGTGTGACATCCTCGCATATCTGTTCAACCTGAGCCTGCAGCTTCAGAAAGGAACCATGATGTGGAAAACATCCTGCCTGGTTCCTGATTATAGACCTTTTGCTTTCACCTCCTACGTCATGAAGACCCTAGAGAGACTGGTCCTCACTCACATCAGGCCCACGGCTACAACGGGTGACAGTGCACCACCTGAAGTGTCTGTGAGGATTGTGTACTTTGACTTTTGGTGCTTTCAACACCATCCAGCCAGGACTGCTCGGGGAGAAGATGAGGATCATGAAGCTGGAGCCAGGACTAAAATCTCCTGGGAGATGGACTACCTGACACACAGACCTCAGTACATCCACCTGCAGAACTGTGTCTCTGGGAAGATCTTCAGCAGCACAGGAGTCCCTCAAGGAACAGTCCTGAAAAGAGCTGCTTTCTTCAGAGGTTTTCTGATGACTCAGCGATTGTATTGAAGGAGGTTGTGAAATGGAGTACAGTCACAATCATCTACAGCTGAACACAACCTACACTAAGGAGATGGATGTGAACTTCAGAAGGAGGAGATCCAAACCAGTTCCTGTGGCTTTCTGAAGAGATGAGATGGTCTCCAGCCACAGGTTCCTGGGAGTACAGCTGGACAGCAATTGAAGTGGACCGCTCACATGGAGATACAAGAAGGGTCAAAGCCGTCTACATTTTATAGAGGGGGGGGGGGGGGGGGGGG